>JAUPFP010000008.1:6820776-7424172 GCA_036925085.1 Brachycybe producta | reverse complement strand
TATATATATATATATATATATATATATATATATATATATATATATATATATATATATATATATATATATATATATATATATATATATATATATATATATATATATATATATATATATATATATATATATATATATATATATATATATATATATATATATATATATATATATATATATATATATATATATATATATATATATATATATATATATATATATATATATATATATATATATATATATATATATATATATATATATATATATATATATATATATATATATATATATATATATATATATATATATATATATATATATATATATATATATATATATATATATATATATATATATATATATATATATATATATATATATATATATATATATATATATATATATATATATATATATATATATATATATATATATATATATATATATATAGTATATATATATATATATATATATATATATACATATAACATGTATATTGTATATATAAGAAAAGCAAACTATGTAAATGTAAATCTATAGGTAAATGTATTCTTTTCTTTGGAGAGAGTGATATATAGGCCTGATATATGTCTAAATGTGCTAAAATGAAAAAACTACAATACTTACACATATGAAGCTTAGAATTTGTATAAAAATAAATTTAAATGGTCGAATTTTGGTTATTATACATACACATATTATATCATCTAGACAAAGAGTGTTCAGACGAGAAAGAAAAAAATGGCTAATTTTAAATAAATGTATTTTTTTTAAACAAAAAAAAGAATAACGGGGACGACGTTGTATGAAATTCTGTTCAGAAGATGAATAAATGAAGAGCTCTGGTCAACTACACTCTGAATTCAGAAGGTGAATAAAATGTTTTAAGAAAATGAGGTTAAAATGCATAATGTGTTAAAACGTGATCAAAATTTATTTTCAATAAAATGTGTTTTATTAATATGTGCCATGATGTGTCTAAATTAACCGGAATCTACCCGGAACACAAACAACACCAGGTGAATGTTAGGACTAAAAGACATAAAAATGAGAGGCAATTAGAAATCGGGACAAACAGAAGTTGACTCCGCCCTTTTTATGACGACTGGCAACTTCTAATTGGTTTGTTGTGTGGTTCGACGTTGAAAAAGGCGGAGCATGTAACGTCAGACTACATAACCAACCAATTAGAAGTTGCTGGTCGTCATAAAAAGGGCGGAGCCAACTTCTGTTTGTCCCGATTTCTAATTGCCTGTTAAAAAGGAGCTTTTATGATTCTTTGACTTATGGGACACTCTGCATTGCATAAGTTCACACACTGCTTTTTAAAAAGCAATCAGTAAACTCGTCATTATATGATGATGATGCATCATGAATGTCAAGAGAGGGGAGGAGGAGGAGGTGTGGGTGGAGTTACCCTACCTCCACACTTTCTTCTTATTCGTCCATATTAATATATGCATACTTTCTTCATATAAAATTGTATTTATAATAAAACATCTATAACTGATGTCGTATGGCAGAATGGCGTTTCTATTTAAGAGTTGGAGAAAATGATGACGAGACGAAGGTGGGGAAAATATATAGAGGTAGGTAGGTGGTATGCGCCGCATCACTCTCGTACTTGTTCAGTTTTATATAGAAAAAAAAAATAAGATGATGGAAAAATTCTTGCAATACTTTTTTTTTATCTCTATTGATAGATATGAGTATTTTCTTTAGGATATGACACGGCTTCTACTTCGTTTTTTTTTTTTTTCATAATATTATATGGAGATGTATTTAGCTGCGTTTTTATTCATGCAAATTTTTCAGCGTCTCATGACAAAGAAATAAGATTGGGGGGAGAGAGGGGAGAAAGGGCGGAAAAAAAGGAGGAGGATTTGAAGATGAGGCGAAAAATACGAATTGAGACTTTGAGTAAGAAAAGAAAGAGACCTGAGTTATGCAGATGAAATTTTAGACGTTTTTTTTTTTTTGCATAAGAAAAAGTACAGAAAAAAAAAAAAATAAAAGGACGACTTGAAGAAGAAAATTCTTGCTTGGCAACGCCGTTCTCGTATTATAGTGAATTTATTGAAAAATGATGGCAAGATTTAATAAGAAAAAAGAGTCGACTTATTGAGAGAAGTTGAACATATAACGAATGGGGGGGGGGGGGGGGGGATGGATAAAAATGCAATTGGGCATTCGAGAAAAAGAAAGGAAAAAAATGCAAGAAATAATAATAATAATAATGCATCATATCATTTGCTTTAGTGTTTTTTTTCTTCATATATTCTCTTTTAAGCTTGACTTATTAGTAGTTATTACGTCACAAAAAACTCTTGATTATCTTTGAAAGTTACGCAAAATTCAAGTAAAACATGTTCATTATGAATTTTTAACTCATTTTATAATAAAATTTAAACTATGGTTACATTTAAATTTGTTGTACAACTTTTTAATAAACATTAAAATTTTGATTTTTAATGTTTTTTTTTTTTTAAAAAATCAAAGTAATGATTAGGGCTCGGATGCAATATCGTTTCTCAATTTGTGGCCCATCATCATTATTACAGCAACTGGAATTATGCTTTTTCTAACCAAAAAGTCTGGTTAGAGGCTAGCTGTTTGATTTTTATACTTTGTCAACTAGAGTTCTAGCCTCTAACTAGCCCTTTTTTATTAGAAAATAATGATGCTGATGGACACTTCGGTCACATTTTGAGGAACATTTGACAATCAGACAAATCCGAGTCTTACTAATTATAAATTACCTTTGTTACCTTATCCTGTATTGTGACAAAATTACCTTAAAAAGTCTAATTATAATTTCGAAAGTAATTTGTTCCTAAATTCGAGGAATGTTTTGAGATTTGTTTTCATTTTTATTTAATGTCTAACCTTTTTTTTTGTGTGTGTTATCAAATAAAATATTTATACTTGGAACTAAGTGATAGAAAAATTGAATATATAGAAGAATTTATTAGATGGCGAGGAAAATTTCGATGCAATTTTATATATATTTTGCATTATAAGAGGGGATATGGAGGAGGCGTTTGAAGTGTTTGGCTTCTTTCTCTCCGTTGGTGTGTGATGATGATGACAACGATGATAAGATAGGATGGGAAGGGAGAGGAAGGGCGTCGTCAGTCATTCAGTCAGTCAATATTAGAAGATTTCTATAATTTATCATATGTATGCGTCTATGTCTCACTCTATACTATTGTAATAGTTGAAGGCATTTTTGCAAATCAATAGACAGACGACGACGAAGGGGGTATTTTTATATGCAAAAAAATGAAGAAAAGATGCCAAAAGTTTTCCTGAGGTGAGTTGGGGGGGGGGGATGAAGGTGGAATTATAGGAACCACACATAATATCTACCACTCCTTCTTCCTTTTCCTGAGTTCTTCTCTCAAAACTGGTTATATTTCCTGTACATTACGTGTTTTATTTACATTTTTGGTGAAATTTTTCGCTTATTATTTTTTTATTATTTATGATGTACAGGGTGTCTATAAATAATTCACCTACCGATAGAAAACTCGATTTAATTTTATAACAGATAATGGTAATACATCTGCTAGTAGCTCAGGGACGTCAGCACCCAGCATGCATTACGATAGTGCCGAAGTAAAAAAAATCTGTATTTTGGCTAAGAGTCGGAGAAAACGTTAGGGGAGAACTTCATTTGGCTCCGCCCTTGTTATGATGACTGGCAACTTCTAATTGGCTGGTTATGTACAGTCTGACGTCACATGCTCCGCCCTTTTCAACGTCGAACCACATAACCAACCAATTAGAAGTTGCCGGTTGTCATAACAAGGGCGGAGCCAAATGAAGTTCTCCCCGATTTCTAACTGCCTGTGAGAAAAAGTTATATATCCTTTTTAGTTTTTTATGTTTATAGGTGCGTTCAGTAGCTAAGTGTTGTATATTGGTTATAATTTATATGACGAAGCTATAAGCTAATGTATGAGACGCCATTCATGTTAAATTTTTATATAAAAATTGACCAGTTTGTTATACAATAAGAGACCTCCTCATACATAAGCAAAAAGCTCTTCGAACTGCTTTGAAAACGGTGTATTAACTGAACAAAAGCGCCCTCTAGTCTGCAAGATCATTTTCGCCAACCTGAAGAAATGTATTCAAATGTGTTATTTGCTCTTTCTCCATTTGGAAATGGTGAAATGTCATATGACATGTGTCAGTCAAACTTAACACTATGGATTTTAGAGTGAGAGTGAAGTGAAATGAAAAAAAAAAACATTTGAGATTTTATTAGAAATGACGTGCAAATTGAACCTTCTTTATATAAATAGTAGTAAACTCGTATAGAGGGCAGTTCGATCTGTCAATCTGTGATTTCACTAGTCAATTTGCAAAACGCCATTTGAAGAAGTCATTTGAGTTTCATAGTTTATTAACATTTTGTAAAATGGTCTTGTTGTTTTAGATATTTCGCACATTGACAACTAGTTTGGTGATTTTACAAATTGACTAGTGACTTGGTAAGAATGATTTCGGTTTTCATTTTGAGAGAGGGGAACATATATTTATTCATATATGGAATTCAATGTTAGGCCGTTGAGAGTTTGGAGCTTTTTTTTTCTCTCTCTCTTTCACTGTCTGACATATAGTATGTGGTTCTAGTAGAGTTTATCGATTGATTGGGAATGGGAAGAGAGGGATGAATGGAGGCTAAGGGGAGAGTAGAGGGAGCAATGGAAAATGGAGCTCCTGGGGATACGAAAAAAAAAATTGGAAAGAATGGCGTCATGAACAGGCAAACTATATACAGGCGTGAGAAGTACCGGGGGGGGGGGGGGGACTGGGGAATTTTTGGGGGATTTTTTATTTTCATTTTCTCTCTTTCACATTTATTGCTTTATGTGTATTTTAAGCATATTTTGCAGTCAAACCCGAATTCGAGGAAATAGTTCAATGTTAGTCCTGAAAGAATCACACGCCGCGCTCAATGAAAACACACTGAATTTCACTTTGTAAGGTATTTAGCAGTAGCGCCATATGTAATTCTATTTTCACGTTGGTTTTTTCAGTATGTGTGTGTGTGTGATTCTACCCTTAATATAGCATGAGTTTGGTCAATTTGAGGGAAGAAAATGACCATATTTAATTAAGGTTCTTTTAGTTAAAATCAAGGCCGTGTTTTAAATTAATTAACCAGTGTTATATTTTTTAAAAAATTACAACTAATTTTATTTAATTAAAAATTAAAATATTAATTAATTAAAATATAATTCTTTTAAATTTATAGAATCTTTTCACATGATTAATATTTTGTTTAAAATTTTAATTCTAAATAGAATTACAAATTACAAAAGATATTTGTGAAATTTCACCTAAAATATATATAAAAAAAAATTCTCATAAAATATGAATTTAAATGAAAATAAGTCCATATTTTTTTTGTATAAAATTTAAAACTAGTTTTTCTATCCGAATTCGGGTTTTTGACTGTAACATATACTATACTAACATTGGTTCCATTGGTGGTACTGTGTGTGTGTGTTGGCCCACCCAATTGCGACATGCCCATTACGTGGTTACGATCAATTTATCGACTTGCATTGCGTTTTTCTCTCTCGCTTTCTGTCTATTCTGTTACTTTTGCTGAAAGCTGTGGGTTGTAGAACAAATGTTCAGATACATATATATATACACATATATATATATATGTATTATATATGAACATGTATCTATAGAGAAAAATGGATGAAATTGGGGTGTTGGGTGGGTGGGAGGGTAGAAGGTGAGACTTTACTGCTTTTTTTTTAGAGGTGTTAGTTCAGTTGGGGGGTTCCTAAATTGCGCACACAGAGAGACCGTATTACGACCATTGTCTTCAATCATTGAACACCTTATGTTGGGGAAGGGGGAAGGAGAGAGAGAGGGAGGGAGGGTAATTTCCTCTGCCTTCATTTTTTTTTTGCCCCATTGCCTCGTTCAATTTCATTTTTTTTATGGATGGTCGTTATCATTGAATGAATTGGTGTGTCTGGGGGTGGATATAGTAGGGTATTATGTTTTATGTGGGCGTTGCCTCTTAACATCCTCCCTTTCTATATATATATATATACATACAAAAAAAAAGATACCCTTGTTATTGTTCGTGTATAATTCGAGTTAGCCCACTCATATTACAGGGTTTATAATCAAAAGGGTGTTCTAAAATTCACTTTCTATTATCTTTTCTTCTTCTCCACCCAAAACTAGCCGCCTCCTTCTTTTTTTTTCTTCCTATTTTGTAACTCTTTGAATGTTCATTGTGCCTTTATTTTAAGGGGGGGGTCGAGTCTCATTAACCCCTCCTTTCCCCTATTTTTTTACCTTTTCGTTTCCCTTTATGTAAAAAAAACTTATCTCTCAAAATGTCTACAAATCTTATGGTATGTTTAATATACAGGGTGGATCTTAACTTATAAATATCTTAAATATCTCCCTTTTTATTGTTTAAACATTTTTTTTTATTAAAGGGTCACGTTTTTTTTATTGTTTTTAAAAGCGTGATAGAAAGTAGAAGAGTAACTGGAAGAGGTTAAAGGGTGTTTTTTATGTTGGTATATCTTCAAATGTAATCTTCTTATTGCTTTTCTTCCAAATTGTTTTGAATAAGGGTTTTTTTTTTCTTCTTAAATTTTTAAAAGGCAATAAAAAGTTTATTTTGTAAAGAATATCTCTTGACTTATTACAAGTTGGAGTTAGTTAATAAGGAATAATGTTAAACCATTTTAAACAGTTGTTTTATTGTTATGTTTATGAAAAAAATTAATTTTCAACATAGTTAAGACTTGGTTAATAAGACAGACCATTGAAAACTGATATCAGGTATGATGCAATACCTGGTATAACAGTTTGAACATGTGTGTTTTCATTTGAGATTGAATTGGCGCTTATTCAGTTCGCCTGTTTTTAAAGTATATAGGTAGTGACGTTACATTCACTCACTCTGTATATGATTGAGGTTTGAGAGACGCGACCCCCCCCCCCCCCCCCCCCTCCCCTACTATTTAAGGCTTGTTTTTTTTCCGTTGGGGGTCACTAGAGCTACCAAGACTCACAAGAGCTACTAGGGGGAGAACAGCTACTTGGGTCACTACAGCTACCAAAAAAATATAACCCTTTCTCTCTAACCTTACCGAACCTTACCTAATGAAACCAAACCTAATGAAACGTAACCGAATCTAACCTAAACGTATTGATAAATAAAATATATTGTTTTGGTAGCTGTAGTGAGCCAGTCCCGTTTTTTCTCTTTTCCCCTCTCTCTCTCTCTCTCTCTCTCTTTTTTGTGCTTTTTTTTCCGGAATATATTTGGCTGCTGTTTTTGGCTGGCTGCTGTTTTGAATTTTAAACAAAACGCGGCCATTTTTGTTCATTTTCTTTTTAGAATGGCAATGGGGCATCTTTTTTTTTTGTTTCGTTCATGCGTCTAAATGGCGCTTTTAAGCAATATATATACTGTATATGAAAAAGAGAAAAAATGCCTAGTAATGATTGCGTTATCATCATCATCATCATCACATGTTGTTTGTTGTTGTATGATGTTGTGTCGTCGTCGTGACTCATGAAAAACATTTGCAACTTTTTTTCTTCTTCTTCTAATATTGTCAGTTTTTTTTAAAAAGAAAAGAAGAATAGATAAGAAAACAACATTGATGTTATTGTTATTTTGCTTTTTAGAATTTCTTCTTCTATAGAAAAATCAAAACTAGATTTTTTTAAGAATTTTTTTTTATTCGTCTTAAAATAAGAAAAATCAGCATGATTTTTTTTTTTAGGTTTCCTGCTTTTCATGTAAATTGTTTTCTTTTGAATCAAATTTGTCTTGTCTATAAATATAAATATAAAAAAGACGGGTTTTCTTGATGATGATGATTTACAATCTTAACATAATGAAAGTTTTGATTACTTTTATGAAGTGGCTGCTGCTCTCTTCTTTTATCTCAAAATAAATAAAAAAACTTGGTTTCTAAGATACAATTTTTGGTGATTTTTTTTTCTCTCTTTCTGTTCATTATCATCAGCATCTCTTTTCATCTATAATCATAGTTTTTTTTCTTCTTATGTTTATTGACTAGATTGAAATATTATATAAGCATAATAAGCACTGTATAAATATATAAGAAAAGCCAAACAAAAAAAATATATATGAAAATCTTTTATTTAACCTCATTAGCAAATTTTTTTTATATCAAGGTTTTTTCTCTTCTTTTTTTGTTGTCTTTTAGGAGGTTTCTTTCTTATGTTCTTATTTGATTTTTTTTTTTTCTCTCTTTGTTAATCTGCAAAGAAATAAGTCAAACAAGGCCTTAAGATTCGTTAAGATACATGTATTCAACGCTTGATGATGGGGAGAGAATTTAGGGGGGGAAACATTGGAGTGAAGACGGGGGAGGTTTTTTTCTCTCTCCCTCTTTTTATCTACAGTTCTTCTTATGTCTTTTCTCGTTATGAGAGAGTGGTGTATGTATCATATGTGTGTATGCTTATTAAACTCACATTTCAAAGCTTAAGATTTTCTCTCTCTCTCTCTCTTCATCTTTTCTTTACATTACATTTTTCATATATCATTTCTATCTTCATCGTATAATTATAAAGCACATATAACATGTTTTTATGCATATATAATATATATATATATATATATAAGATGCTATAAGAAGTCAACTTATATATTTGCTTATTATACAGGAACTGTATATTTTGAGGGATATATATATTTCAGCAATAAGGGGGGGGAGGTGGGTGGATGTGGAATTTTGAAAGAAAAAAAAAACAGCTAAGAGAAAGATCTCAGTCAGATTTATGCCTGTTAACATTATCGATGTGTGTTTTTTTTTTTCGGGTGAAATTTATAAATATATCGGTTCTCTCTCCTTCGTCTTCATCAAATTATGCCATCATTTGCATATTATTATAATTTTTTTTCTTATCCATATTTCTCTCTTTTTTTCTGAAAACCCCTTTTCTCCCTCAGAGATTTTCTTTTTTTTTTTTTTTTTGAATATTTCTCTCTCTCGCTCTCTCAGATATCCTTCCTTCCTTCCTTCCATCATCATATGTGAGATCTATGGATCAATAGCCCATACTCACATATATAGTATATCGATTTTGTGTAATCTGTTTTTCAAATGCATCTCATGCCATGAATTCGATGATGTAGATAGGATTTTTTTAGGAAGAGGGGAGAGGGGAGAGTGGGGAGAGGAAAAAAGGAGGTATAGTGTGGGGGAGGGTAAGGGGTTTTTTTTAAAAAAAAGCAGGGCGGGGTTGGGTTGAGGGATTAAAATATGCATACATATTGGGGTTTGCTCAACACGGAGGGATTTTTTTATCTTCTTCTCAACACCCAAAACCAGGGGTTTTTTTCTTCTTCTTTCTCCCCTTCCATCTTTCTATATACAGTATATACTATATATATATATATATATATATATATATATATATATATATATATATATATATATGCGATCACGCTTCAGAAAAATGCTCACTTCTTATCTTTTTTTCTTCTTCTTAAGGATACAACAAGATTCTGTTTTTTTTTTCTACTTTTTTATTATCGATTTTGTCAGCAGCAGCAACCATCTCTCTCTCTCTCTCTCTCTCTCTCTCTCTCTATATATATATATATATATATATATATATATATATATATATATATATATATATATATATATATATATATATATATCACTATATCTCTCTTTCTGAACTTCACTGAAAATGAAATCATGCGATTAATGATTGGATGTGCTGCTGCTCCTCGTATCTTTTTTTCCTGTCTATCTCACTCTCTCTCATTTTCATTCTAGTTTTTTTTGTTCGTCTCTTTTTTTATGTTGTTGTTGTTGTTGTTGTTGTTGTAATTCTGGAGGATTGATCGATATTTACAGTATATATATTTTTTATTGTTTAACGGATTATCGATTCTTATCGTTGTTGTTGTAAAAAAAAAAATAAGATAGTGGTCATAAAATATTTACGTTTGGTCAGTAATCTTATCTCTCTTTCTCTCTCTTTCTGGACTCTAGAGATTTTTCACTCTTTCTCTCTCTCTCATCTCATCCAATCTTAAATATAATCTTTCAAAATGTCTTCTTATAAATGTTAGAAAAAGAAGCTAAAGATGATGAAATTAAAGGTTGTTTCTTCCTTTATATTTATGAAAGGTGATGCTGCTTTAACTAACTGTATGTAACTCTCTATACATCATTTCTATTCGTTTGGATAGAAATATTATAGAACTTCTTCTAACTTTTACATTTATCGGTGTGTTTGTTTTTGTATATATGTTACTGTCAATCTGCAGATTGTCTAGGCAATCTACAAAACAACCAACCTGTTAATTAATTTGTAAAATTCAATACATTTTAGGTGTTGAATTTTGCAGATTCACTACTAGCAGGTGGGTTGTTTTGTAGATTGCCTAAGCAATCGACAGATTGACTGATTTCGCAGATTGACTAACATATATACCTGCCTCATTCTAAGAAGAAGCTTGTGTGACGTCATTAGGGATTGACTAAAAATGTAAGATTGCGTCCATTTACTCTGATAATAAAAAAGGGATAATATCAAATTTATAAATCAATCGAAATGATTATTGAATTCTTTTGTGATGACCCCTTTTTATATCAGACAAAATGACACAAATCATAATTCTTATGACGTCACAAGCTTCTTCTCAGGTTGAGGTAGGTATATATGTATGTTTTCATTGTCTTAATATTCCTTTTTTATGTCATACACATTTTAAATTCGTTTCTTTACATAATTCTTTTAGATAAGATAAAAATTAAATTTTAAATATTTAAAAATCCATTAAAAAAACTAATTATTGCCATATTTTTTAATGTAAAACAAAATGGCCGACGTCATTAAACATTATTTATTACAAATATCGGGCTCTTGATTAAATATTTTTCAAAATAAACATAGTTTTAAAAAAAATCAAGAAAAGTTTTTTTTTTCCTACAAATTACACAATTTTGAAGAATTAAAAATTACATCAAGTCCCATAGGTAAATAATACATATTTAACAATCCTATAATTAATAGGTTTAAATTATGAAAACCACCATTCAATTCCGGTGACTTATTTTATAATTATTAAAATGATTATTTTAAGTGTTGATGAACATTATGAAGATTTTACGAATGTAAATTTTAATAAAAAAAATACTATTTTCTTCAAATTTTTAATAAAAAAAAAATTCATATTAAATAAAGTGAAAGGGTGGCAAAATATGGCGTTGCGTGTTTGTATTTATAGGTGTGATTTCTGTTTTCTTTTGTTTATTTTCTGTTGTGTGTTTTGTGTGGGCTTTTTGTATATCTCTCTCTCTCTATGGCAGGTCTATCAATCCATGTATGTTTCTGCTGCTGCTCGTATCCTATAATTCTAACATTGCCTGCTATAAATATATACACAGTTATATAATAGTGCGCTTCGTTGATAATCTAATTAAGGGAGTAATGAAAGTGCATTTAATCCCTATCTCTCTCTCTCTTCTTCATGGAGTTTGGCAACAGAATGAAAACCACTGCTGCTTTAGATATTGACTTGTGGAATGAGCAATTTGGACGCCAAACTAACTATATAAATATATATACACAACACACAGTTATCGGCGCCTCTTATTATATAGATTTTTATGGAGGGAAAGGGAGTAACAATGTTGTTGGTGTTCGTTTTCACAATGGCCAAAACTGGCTTTAGATAATAATCGAACTGATGGCGAGATAATGTTGCCTCCGTCACCGCTTGCCCTTCTTTCCCCATATGTTTAACACCCACCCAACCAACCAATGTGTGTCTTCTTTTCATTCTAGTTTCTTTTAGATTTCTTTTTTTTTGTTTACTATGTGTGTCTTAATACAATTAACAAGTGATTAGCTTTGAACCCCTTTACAATTTCGTCTTTAGATTAGTTTTTTTTTTCTTCTCTTTTTCTCCAATGATATTTGTTTGTATCTCAAATAACACTTTTTTGTGTGTGTGTTTAATCACATCTCTCTCGTCATATCTTATTTCGTCTGATGATTACTTTTTTTTTCTTCGTTTGAAACAATCGTTTCATGTTATAACCTCTCCTCCTCCTTCCTCATTGACTGGACTCATTTGGTTCTTTTTTTTTTGGGGGCGAAAATATAAAAAAGAAGAAGAAAGGTTTCTTTGTAACCCCTGGAGTAAGGCAATCACTGCAAACAGTTTTAATGGCCGTTCTTACAGAGTGTTTGCAAAATGACTACTCTGTAGCCTCTATTCTAATTGAGCTTAAATATCATAAGATAATATAAACGGTTTTTTAATATCTGTTGAAAGAACGAAGTTTTATTTAGATAATAAATTTAGAAAATTTATTATTTTCAGTTAAATTAGTGATTTAAATTACTTAAATATTGTGATTCAAATATGCATAATATGTATGTAGCTACATAATTTATTAAAAAAATTATTGTTTCTATTTGAATAAAAGTGTTGTCACAAATCTTATTAATTGAATTTATTAAAAAAATAGGCGTTTTGCAATTTGTGTAAAATACGCAAATAAACTGGAATAATTTACCCGGTTACGCTAATGAAATATTAGACTGGTTGTTTTATTTTTCAGAAGTAATTTAAGCGAAAAGTGAAATTCTTTTATAAAAGTAGAAGAGTAAATGAATCACTTACGAAGATTTTTTTTTAAAATTAAGATATCTTTAAAAATTAACTTTATGGTAATTTGAAATTCGCGTTTTTAATTTAAGTGGCGTCAAATATCGTCAAAATATAATTCTTGTTCAAGTGTCTGAAGAAGAAGTAGTTTACAACATGAAAATCTCCTCCTTAGATTACATAAATTTCGACTTTCTTACTTTCTAGAACAGTTCAAAAATATTTCTTAAAGTGGTTATTAAATGTGGAATATCAAAAGACTGTAGATTTAAACCATTTTACAAAACCCTTTTTTAAATTTTTTTGAATGTTTTCTTAAAGAAAAGTTAAGTGAATAATTAATTAATTATAACCTATAGGTATCAATTTATTATTCAAAATCTCTCAAACGTTGAACGCGGATTTTTTTCATTATAAGCATTCTTAATGAAGTTTAACACACATTCGTTTAACTCTTTAATAGTTATAGAATTTTGTCACTTGGGATTCAACAACATGATATTTTTATCATTCTTAGATTTATGTTTACTTTTTACTTTTCTAAAAATACACTTCGTTTGCTAACAGAAAAAAAAAATATTTAAAAAGAGAAGAATGTGTGTTAACTGAACTGAATCTAGTATAAACACATTAAATGAAGTTAAATTGGAGGGTAGAAGATATAGGTTCAACCAACTGCATGGGAATGAATGTGTGATGATGATGATGACCTTCTAGAGCCACCGTATCCATCATATTGTTGTTAAGAAGGAGGAGGAGGAGGAGGACAGACAGACTGACACTGAATGAAACGCAAACAAAACATTCTCACCGGAGTTGATAATTAATTTCTTTATAGGTGCATGGGCTCTCACTTCCCATTTAATAGTTTTGTCAGGTTGTCGTTTTTAAAATGTTGTTTTTGGTGTCCTTTTTATACTTTATATTAATGAAATGGGAGGTACAATGGAGGAGGTGGTGGTGGAGGCTACACATATTGTATTATGGCTTACTATTTAGTTCTATAATTTACATGTTATATAATCGCGACTTCCTCACCGTTTTTCTTCTACAAAAATGAAATAATAGCGTTTGCGTGTCTACAAGCGTATATTTAGTCCCATTACTAAATTACATCATTAATGCGTCTATTAAGAGTGGTTATAACATTTTAATAAGAGGGAGGGGGGGAGGTTGGCCGCCATGTTTGGTTTTATAGGTTAGTTAAATCGGTTTTATATTTGTGTCGCACTCACATTCCTAAATTCTTATTGTTAGCTAACGCGCTATAACATCGTTAGCAATGTGCTTAGTTATCGCGTTTTTATTGATATTACTTAATAAGGAGGTTTGACAGAAGTATTGAGCTGCTAATGCTTCAGATCGTGAGCTAATTGCTAGAATTTAGGAATGTGTGTCCATTAAGAATTTACGACTGAAGCCAATCAAGGTGTTGATTGATTGATTGATCGTAATGTGGATGCCGACTGTTATCACATAAAAATGCTTTGCGTTTTAAAGCAAAAAAAAATATTTAAGAAACATTCGAAGGTGTTCTAGAAACTAGAAGAGTGACTCTGAAACACTTTTAAAATTAAAATTTTAATGATAGTTTGAAACTGACCAAAAAGAAAAACGCTAATTGACAATTTGAAATTGTTCATTTTAAAACATGTCATCAGAAAAACATCCTTAAGTTACTCTAATGTTCTAGTCAAGTATACATGTCTTTACAGCTAACGGTATTACGATAGGCTGGATAGCAAAATGACGTCAAATAGTTTTAAAATGAATAAATGAAGTCGTTTTCTATAGATGTACCTATCTCTCTCTCATCATGTCCCTCCTATTATTTTGACGTTTTTAGTTTGACTTAATTCAGTAATGTATGAATAGTTAGCCTAGAACAAGCATATCAAACTCGCGGCCAACAACGAATATCTATGCGGCCCAGCCAGTGTCAGATTCAGGATTACTGACATTCAACTTGGGTCAGTTTTGAAAGTAATCACTGCGAACAAGATTTTCCCCCGAAGTAGGAAAGATTGTTACAGAGAAGAGATGTGCCAAGTGTCACAGGAAGAAAACATTAATTTTACCGTTGTCCTTGTTCTTTTTTCTACTGTTGTACTTTTCGAAATAAACCTACGTTTCTATAAAAATTGAAGTTTTTGCGGCCCACATAAACTTAGACCTTGTTTATTTGGCCCGTGTTAGCCTTTGAGTTTGACATGCTTGGCCTAGAGCATCATAAGTTTCCACTGTTGGAAACACTTCATAAAAGTTGCTTCGGAAACACTGAATAAACGAATGTTTCTATTCCGATGTTCTCTGTTACATATTTTGCAATATCTTACTTTTAAATTGCGGCATTCTTTCTAAAAAGGAATTTTGAAGCAGTTTTGAGGATGGTTTAAAAAAAATAGTTTGAAACAATGGTTCACATTCATAATGCACACAAACACATGTAGAAGTGTATAGATCTACAACGTATAATAAGTGAGTGAGACCACCACCCTTGTTACACAGTTTGTTGCACCTCCTAGGCTGCCGTCAGTGTACTATTTATGTTACGATTTCTACACCAGACTCATACATATACACACAAGAAGCTTTTTTCTCTGTCTCTCTCTCTCTCTCTCTCTCTCTTTCTCTGTAGAAGGCAATATATCTGTTTTAGTTTACTTTAGTACCAAAAAAAGATGAACTAGAAACATATGACGTTAGAACGAACTTTATAAATAGATGTCGCTGTTGAAATTACATACTACAAACGGTATATTCTGTTTTAGAATTTGAAGCAGGCAAAAGAAGGCCTACAGTAGAGGGACAAAAGATCAATGCATTATCAAAACTCAAAGATATAAACCTAACAATAATCATGGTGATGTGTTCTGTGGTGCCGCTGAAGTAATTGCATTGTCAGAAAATGAAGACCCCCCTTGGATACAAGTTTATTTTCATTATGAAATCCTTTAGGAACATACAGTATGACCAGTAATATGAATCGGCCCGTGCAAAAATCTCTTATAATACCCAAATATAATGCCCTGCACAGTTTACTCGAAGTTAGTTTAGAACAATCCGTTTATAAATGTTAAGATTAAAATCTGTCCTCCTTACGAGTAAGTTGTTGGGGCAACCAAGCTATAAAAGTATTTTTGTCACACTCTTAGTAAGTGTAGTCTGTCCTGGGGTAAAAAGATGAAGGGAACGGGAGAGGGGGTGGTGTGGTTACAAACATCCCTTGTGCTGGGTTGAGAATGTCCTCATGAGCATAGATAGCATGGTGGGCTTTTTCAAGTGGGAGATAGGTGGCAGTTGGGTGTCTCTCTCTATATATATTAGTTAAGGGTGGTCTCCACCAGCATGTATCAATCTCAAAAAGTTGATTACTCATAGAGAGAGAGAGAGATAGATCCTATAAATGTATTTGTCAGTGTTACTAGGAGAAAAGTGTGTTTGTCTCTCACTCGTCTTGGTGTTTGAGTTTTTAAGTTATGTTTAGGTTTTTAACGAGTGTCCTGATGGAAGTCTAACAGATGTCGTTCTCAAATGTTACCGCCGCGCTCAAAATGTTCAACTTGCAACCATAATATAAGAAGAGGACCCTTTTTTTAAAAAAAACAAAACAAGAAATTGCTTTGGAGTTTGTTAAGAGAGAAAAGACTAGACTAGAAGATAACTTGAGGATGGATGATGGGAAGGAAGAAGATATTTTCTTTCACTTTTCGGCTCCTTATTTCTTTCTCTTTCTGTTTATATGAACCACACCACCACCCAGTTGCAATTGCAATGCTTCTGGTGGTGGTGGTGTATTTTAAGTGATTATCATCTTGACTGTGTTTGTGTATGTGTGCCTTGAAGGTTTCTTTCTTTCTCGTATATTGCTTTGGCTAGAATAAACAGTTGCTCAGGATATATATATATATATAGTCGCAAAGTTATTTGTACATCGACTTTAGGAGGATGGAGGGACATTGGGAGGAAAGACAGCAGCAGCAGGATGTGAAATGTTGTGTTGGGGGGATGGGGTTGGATTGTGACAGGGTATGTGGTGGTGGTGGTGGTGGTCGAGGGAATTGTAATTTCCCCACTATATATAGATGGAGAAGTTACCAAAAAAAAAAGAGGCGGAGGGAGGGTTTGGATTGTTGTTGGCTGTGAGTTTGAATTTGTATTGGGTGGTATGGAGTATGTAGTAGTAAGTGTGGGGGAGGGGGGGGGTCATGATGTAGGGTGGGGGTTGGGTTGGTTGTGTCTTTTTCACTATGTGTGTGTTTTTATTGCAACGCATGTTTGAAATTCAACTATGTTCGTATATGGAATGGAACAAATGCACAAAGATATATACACACACATTTATATATATGTATGACGTTTATAGGAGGCTCTCTCTCTCTCTCTCTCTCTATATATATATATATATATATATATATATATATATAGGATTCGTTCAGTTTGTGTTTGTTCAAGTGGGGAAAGTGTTTCCATTCGACACCCCCTCGGTTATGTAGCGGAACAACTCCTGCTGAGCAGCTGCAATGCGTCTATAAACCGCTTTATATTTTACTTTCCCCCCACATCTTCAAGCTTCCCCCCCACACTTTTCATCTCTCCACCCTCACTTTTCTTCATCTTCCTCATCTAGACCTCCCTCTGTAATAGGATGCTGCACACTATACTCCTCCTCCCCATAAATACAATCTGAACCCCCTCTCACATACGAACTACCCTAGTTCCTCATCCCACCATCACCACCACACATAAGTGATAAAGTAAAAAATAACTAAATCGAACAAATCAGAAAAAATAAGACCTACATTTAAGGTTGGTATTCTTAATATGGGTGCTTAAGAGATGAGCCCTGACTCAGCTCAGCTAGGCTGTTTAGCTTAGAAGTATAGCTCACCACCACCGCCTTACACTCTTCGTAATAAATTTTCAATAAAATCAAAACAAACGTTTATCTTGATGTCCTAACATGAGTTTTGGTAATTAATTTTAGTTTAGCACATGTCTCTTATAGCATCTGCTAATTCCATTAAAAATAAATGTAATGAGTTTAGCGCTATCTTTCAATTAGCAATCATTAAGAATACGACTCTAAAAAGGGAGTTTTACTATATAGTCAAATTAACTATAGTCAATTTGAGAAACGACTAGTTTAGTAGTAAATATATACAATGACTAGCGTTTTAGGCGATATGTAACAAACTCATAATTGGAAATTTTCTTGTTAATGTTATCATTTTGCACATTGCCTAAAACGTTAGTCTATGTATGGAATTTACCACCAAAATTGTTGACTTTGCAAATAGACTAGTGAATTTTTCTTTCTTGTGTTTTGTCTGAATTTTAAAAATATTCTCTCCATTTTATTGACAGCTGTAAACTACAGTAATAATGTATGTTGTCAGCAGTGAAGAGAGAGAGTAAATAAGATTTTTGAGGGTGGCGTTTTTTTTAAAGTGTGTGCATGTTGGAGGGGATTTTTGGATGTGTGTTTTTTTTTTCAAAAAAAAAATGGCTAAGTGATTTGTAAAAACGTGGTGTAGAAGAAGAAGTGCAGCTGACATGTTGGACTCACTTATGTATAGACAGAAATCCCGCACTTCTTCTTCCAGCTAGCAATCTTTGAAAATTTGTCATACTCAAATTTCGAGTTTGTGCTAAATTTGTTTCTTGTTTGCAACCTCCCCTCTCCTCACATTGGGGTTTTTTTCTTCTCCCCTCCATCCTTTTAAAACCCACATGGATCGTCCAGAAATAAAATAAAAGAACCCCCTGAACTGAAATGTGTTGTGTCATCTGCCAGATTGTGAGTTAGCTGAAGATGAAACACTTTACCTGAAGAAGTGAGTTAAGTTTCCTTTATTAATTGGGGGGGGGGGGGGGGGGAACGGGTGCTTAGAGATAAGCATTTGCATAACTCAAGTTAGGAAAAGTGCTTTAGCTCAGTCCAATTGAATATATAAGCAACTGCCTATTCTGCCTATGATAGCTCCCTCTAGTGGTAAACTCACATAATAAACTCAACATAAGAGTCATCTTAACTTACACCTATCTTGATTTATAGTTCTGGAACACTCAGCCCTGACCAGTATCTTCCTCTGTATGGGGTGGGTCAATCCAGGGCCAGATTAAGACCAGTTGATGCCCTAAACACAGTCCAATAATAATGTCCTCTTGACCCTTCTTTCATTGCTTAGCTGGCAAGACATTAAGGACTCTTGATGTCAGATGACGTCGTGGAACACATCCTGTATAGAAAGCCTAAAGCTCTAACATGTAGAATATGCCGCTAGGCCCTTTTATTATTATTATAGGACCAGTTTTATCTGTATTTGCCTCCCTCTTTCTTTGGTGCCCTAAGCACATGCTGCTATCGCTTAATGGTTAATTCGGGGCTGAGTTAATCACATTGCCTGCCAATAGTGGCTTGTTAACTAGGGGTGGAGGATGTTAATTTGGTTTCTGGTGCTAAGCATCAGCACACTTGATACTTGTTATTTAATTGACAACTAGACCATGTTTTTAATTGTAATTAATTGTGGCCATTGATGCCGCAGTTGCCTCTAGAGGCGCTGTATAACACAACACAACACTAGCGCCTCTGTAGGCAGTGCACAGAGAACAAAGCATACAACATACAGATTACACAATTGTTTCAATCGATCCTCTTTTTTTCTTCCTCTTCTAATGGTAGTAGCTGTGTAACAATGAATAATTTAAATGTTGTTACAATTGATTTTTACATTGGTTTCGTCTATTGGGAATATTGTGCATACTCAATCGTGCATCTCAATTGGCTAAAACCACAACCCCAATGTTATATGAAGTCGAAGGAGGAGGAAGGGGGGTGGGGCTGTTGGTCGAAAGAAACATCTGTGATTTTGTGTGGCCGCATTTTGTATGATTGTAACACCGTTGTATACGACTTCAATTTGCCATCAAGAGAACAACAAACACAATATTATTCTCTTTTCTCTTATCCTCCCTTACCACCCACCACCACCACCAAAATCACACACTCTTTCATTTCATCTCTCCTCCTCCTCCTCCTCCTCCTCTTCTATATAGCTTCATCTCATGTCCAGTTGTGGCTATTTTAATAGATGAAAAGTTTTAGAGGATTGTTGCTTTTAATGGTGTGGGTGGCCACTGGCCACACACGCAATTTCACCTTATATAAAAAGGGGGGAAAGAAGAAAAGAGAGAAAGTGGGGGTGGTTTGTGCATGGTCGAAGTTAATGTGCTTGTTGACCACAGGGCATCTTTGTGGACGTTGGGCAGCTGGTTGATGCTTGGCCTGTGGTCACTTTTATGACTGGTCAAGCGTTAAGTGTAGTGGACATCGCGCAACATCTCTCTCTCTCTCTCTCTCCTACTCTTAGTATTTTATATACTAAATAGCTTAATTTCTATTTTGTTCAGTTGTAACCAATTATAACTTTATCTTATTTATACAAACAGACGGAGGTTTTTTTAAAAAAAATCCTGGCACAAGAGTGACGTCACTGACAATTATAAATTGCATAAAGTTCACCAGAACATCACCTTGTTAAACTGTTGGATGTATAGTAAGGCCTATAGTATGTAAATAAATGAGTTGGCAAACTGAAAATGAATTTCTTCTACCCTTCGTGTATTTACTATTTATGTGGAATGAGTTTTAGTTTTGTTTGCATTTACTAATGGGGGGGGGGAGGGCAGTAGGCCTACTAGAAAAATACAGACGTAACCTAGTTGATGCTGATTAAATTATGACTTATTTACAGTTTGTTGCTTTGTGAAAATCTGTTCAAATATTTTTGTACTACGTGCAAGAATTCGTTGGACAGTTTGACTGTTCTCGGGTATTCACTGATGGCCGTTCTCATGCTCTGGTCAAGTATACGTGGCTTACAGATCACAGCGTGCTACACAGCTGATTTATGGCAGCATAAAACACATTTAAGCATGCAAAATAATAAAAAAAAGGCATAAAGGTGGTTTGAGCAATTGTTACTCTAGCATTATTTACATAATCTGGTTCAATTCAATTTGCAAATTGACGTAATAAGGTTAAGGAAGTATACATTGAGGCTAGGCAGTAGCACAAATAGCCGACTTGTCTGAATAGTTAGATTCTGTTCCATATATATAGATATGAATGTATACATATCTAATGTAGCAGCAGCTACTTGATTAAACATGGAAACTGGTGGGATTTTGTATGTTGACACTAACTAGACTTGTGTAGTGCTATATGTATATGTGTATATATATATATAGTATACTATAAAAATAGATGGGGGATGTGTGTGTGTGACATATGTATTTACTTTTGGCTTCGACATGTGCAAGCGAGATCACTTGGCGAGCATATTTTCAGTAACACATACATGTACATGTGTGTTGGTTATGGTAAGCACACATAAACAGACAACAAGCACGCCATGTTGTGGACTCGCATAGGAGAGCCACAACCATTAAAAGGGCTCTCTCTCTCTCTCTCTCTATATATGATGATGATGATGATGATGATGATAATGATCTATAGGGACCTATAGACTGTCGCCAAGTTAGCCCATCATCATTCAGCCACTGTTTCTATTTGCTTTTTTATATACACAGTAAGAGGAGATGAAACATATAAAGAGCGAAATGCAAACACAAGAAAAAAGAAGAAGAAGAAAGATCAAAACGTGTATAATAAAACGACTCCTCGTTTTTATGTTGGGTTTGATCCTCTTTTTTTTTTCTAGCTTTTTCGATTTGGAAGGAAATATTATGGCTAAGCTACAATATATATATGTATAGTGGGCTTTATAATAGAGTAGGAGGGGGAAAAGTAGACTTTGTGTTTTTTCTTTGTTATTGTTACAGTGGCTTTTCAGTTTAGGAGGAGTAGGAGGAGCCTTAATGTATAGACACAACACCAGATGCTATGAAAATTGTTGGTCAAATGGCCAAACTGTTATCTTTTTTGGGGGGCGGAGAGGTGCCATGGGTTGTTTGCTTGACCTCACTTTTTTTTTTGCTTCTCTCAAATAAAAATGGGGGAATAATAATAATTCGGTGTGAAGAGCCTTCCTGAACCTATACAACATGTTTTTGTAGTCCACACACACACACCCGTAGTATTCCAGAGGATCATCTAAGGTGGACAAACTTTGGTCTCTTCTTTTGTCTCATCTTCACTTTTGAAAGTGACCTAGAAAATAACTTATGGACACTTGAAAACCTCGTTGCGTTGTTGTAGCAATGAGTTACAATTCTCAACTTCTTAGGGAAAGATCACACACGCTGAAATTATTCTCACTTTGTGAAGCATTTACAAAAAATGTTCGACGTATTGCTTTTGTGTGCAAAGAAAAAAACAATGCATAAATTTAACTAAAACATTATTCTATTTCTATTTTCTGGTGATTTTTCAGTATGTGTGTGTAAAACATCTCGTATTTCTGTTTTCCAGGAGCAAAATTAAAAGAAACTGTTTTAGAAACTAGAAGGGTAGCTGAATGTAGTGTTTCAAAATGACCAAACGTTTTCTAATTTTTGTCTATAAAAAGTTTATTTTGAAAGATAATCAACCTTCACCTCCGGTCAAATGCAGAATTATTAGTTTTAGTAATGTTTTAACTTGAAAAGAACTCAAATTAAATGCGTGATAATAAGCTGCAACATTTGAAGATTTCACAGGTTTCACTTGTTAAGAAAAAAAAGAACATGGCCACCGGAAACAGATTTAAAATCTAATAAAACACCCCTTAGCCTTATCATCATAAATATTATTTTAATTCTTAACATATGAATACACACATTTGTCCCCCTCACTTGTTTGAAAAGTTATTTCCCCCCCCCCCCTCCCCTGTCTCCCCCCTCCCCTCCCCTGTCTCCCCCTCCCCTCTTTCAATCTCGAAAAATGTGACAGAAATCTCGCCCTTCTCACTTATTTTGAAATGAGATTCTCAAAACATGGCATTTAGAAGGAGAAAAAAAAAGTTTAAAATTAAGACCGGATGTTTTGGTTTGCCATTAAAACCATTTTTGATTTGTGTGTTTGTGCATTTTTTGACAGTGTGAATGACGCTGCTGCTGCTGCTGCTGTAGTGCTAATTCCGCTCTTCTTACGATGATAGTTAAGTGTGTCTGATGGGGGGAGTGGGTGTGATTCCAATAGACACTCAAATCACACCTCTAGTACAACATTGTATTACAACACACACACACAGTCATTAGCTAAAAACCATTGTTATCGATTTCTACAAGAATGCTCTCTCATTGATTTCACGCTCATGAAATGTGTTAGTCTCTCTCTCTCTCTCTCTCTCTCTCTCTAATAAAGAGATCTCATGCCTATATAATTTCCAGCTTACTGTTTTCTAGTCTTGTTTTTTTTCTTCATATGCCACTGGAGGCATTTTTTGGAATAAAGACTAGAGTGGAGTCGTGTTGTTGTTTGCCCTCCACAATCAACATTATATACAGTGTACCACACTCTATATAGTATATTAGCATTTATTGGTGGTGGTGGTAGTTGGTAATATGCTGCTATTTTATATAGGAAGTAGTGAGTATGTAGGCCTATCTGTGCGAAAACTAGTTTTGATGGACAGCTGACGGGATATATATATATATGCTTTTGCTTATAGACATAAGCTTTGGATACATAGACATTTGTTTGCTCATGAGCAGCAACAGGGACGTGCTTAAGATGCCAACCCGTGGATTTGTTGTGCATCACTGCCTGACATTTCCAAACCCTCCTCTTTATACTTCCTCCATTTTATCTCCTTTTTTTCTTCTTCTGTCCATTCCCTTACTTATGGATCTTTTTTTTATCTGTCTGTGTGTGTGTGTGTGTGTGCGTCTTTACGTGAGTGTGGTAAAGCTAGGACCACACTATTCAACAAATTGTTGTGTAATGCAAATTGTGAAACAATTGCAGCATTTTCGTGTTAGAAGAAGAAAGACAGAATTTATATTTGTGCAGACTTTCACGGTTGTTATACTTCCCTTACTGTAGGATAAAGCTTGTGACGTCAGAGGGGTTGATACAAAATTTCGGCTTTTGTCATGTTATTTGATAAAAAAAATTAGGCAATAAGTTCTAATAGCAGAAGAATGCAAACAAGAACCCTTTTGTTTAACTTTAAACTGTTTGCTATCATCCGTTTTACATCAGACATAATGACATTCCCTAAATTTCTTGTCCAACCTTTTCCGACTGACGGTTTTTAGTTTCGCTGAATAAGCGCCAATTCAATCAATGCCAAATTGAATAACCGTTAAACTGACGTCACAAACTTCATCTTGCAGTGAGGAAACTATACAATCAATAAAATTTGAACCTTTCATAATTGGTTTATAGATGTGCTGTGAAAATGGTTATTGATAGTCGCAACTTCCACACAACAGGTTGTGCAGCAATGAACTACAATTTGTTGAGTAGTGTGATCCTGGTTTTAGCCTTCTCGCTTTGCTTTTTCCAAGACAAGACTAGAAAAATAACAGCTTTTGTTATTGTGTGTGTGTGTGACTATATTCTGTGTGTCTCTCTCTGAAAGATGCCTCTTTAGGATCAATGAGTGAAGGCAAAGTAAATCCTCTTACAGGTCAACCTGTGTATGCTTCATCAGAAAATAAACCCCGATTAAAGGCTCAAGTTGGGATTAACTGTTCGTGGCCAACGTATGCATTCATTCGCATTGAAAAAAAGGAAAAGAGGACCTGGGATAAGGGGGGAAGGGGAGATGGGGGATTTCTTAAGCACTTTCTATAAAAACAGCATTGATTCTACGTTTTTCTATTTTGAAATGAGTTTCTTTGGTAATAATGTTTGTGTCTATAGGGGATTTTTTTTGTTGTTGTTGTATTTCGAATGTCATTCATTCAATTCTCAGCCTCTCCACTTTTTCGCCATTTGTAATTTCCTACTTTTCAAGAGAGTTTATTTTTATTTTTAGAATGTTATATAAACCAATATATTATATGTGGATACACACTTTGAAGCCATAATAATAATAATAATAATACTTAACTGATAATTTTTTATGAGTCTTTTGTTTGAACTTTGATGTGATAAACGGTTTTTTTAATGTTGGCATTTTGATTAGGTTTTCTTTTCTTTCTCCTAAATAAGTTAATTTGTCGTTTTAATGTCGATTTAAATTAAAGTGGTTGTTACAATTTGAAAGAATCTTTTAAGATTTATTTATTATACAAAGAAGAAGAAGAAGAATCCCTTGATAATTTGTTAGTTTTAAATTTTTTTTTTTTTTGTCTTGTGACTTGAAGTCACTAGTTTTCAGAATTGAAACTTGTTTATTGAGAAATGAGATGTGGCACTCAATATATATTCGCCCTCCTTCTTATCCTCCTCATTCTCCCTTTTTTTTTTTACCCCTCCCTCTCTTTTATTTCTTGGGTTCTTGTATATTCTGCCCTGGGTGGTGTTCCTTTTTTTTTTACAAAAAAAAAATTCCTATCAAGTTTATTCTCTTCAGTGAATTGTGACATGATTGATGATATTGGAAGAAAAAGGAGGGTTCGGATCCAAAAAAGAGATTTTTTTTGTTGAGAACTGAAAATAAAAAGAGAGGGTTTAAGAAAAAGAATGAAGTGGGGGAAAATAAGCATCTGAGGTCGGGGTGGAAGGGGGGAGGAGAAAAAAAAGGGTACTAAGAAAAGGAATTGAGGGTGGAAATAAGAAAAAATAATTCGGTTGGTTTTGTAGTTAAGCATGGGGTGCCCCACCCCACCTTACTCTCTTTTCTCCCCCCCCCCCCCAATTCCTGCATGTTGCTTGTTTCTCTCTCAATTTGATGTGCATTCATTCTCTTTTTCTCTCCCTTCTCCATTCTTTTTTCTTCCCCCTCCCCTCCCCCTTTCCACTCTTCATTTCCCCATCTTCTTCATCCCTTATCTTTTCATTCTGTTCTTTTTTTTCCTTCTTCTTCTTCTTCCTTCTCTGTTCATCAATGGGGGTTGTCATTTTGCCCTCTTCCTCCTCAGTACTTTTCATGTTGATCTGTACTTGATGGCGCCATTGCATCTTTTTTTTTATCCTCTTTCCTAACTAAGGAAAAAGGTGCATATGAGAATATAAGCATTTAGAAAAGAATTGGGGGTGTGGACCAATAGACAGAGAGAGAGAGGGGACACATAGACATAGGTGGTTGAGGAAATGAGAGATGAAAAGGGAGGAGGGGGGAAGACATTTTTTTTTTTGATAACAGTGGCTGTTACACATTTGGAACCCTCATTTCCTATATATAAAAGGGAGTCTATTGTGGAAAGGGAGGATGTAAAAAAAGGGAACTAGAAGGTTGAAGAAGATAACTACTACTGGAATCTGGTGACAGCAGGAAAGAATGTCACGCTTTAGTTGAGTTATATAATGCAATCAATATTGTCATGTGGTGAGCCATTGTGGCCTCAGTTGCAATCGTTTGCCGTTTGGTGGCGACACTGTGCAACAATTGATCGGCCATTTTGAATTTAAATTAAATTATAAAAAAATAACTTGTGAGGTTTTTTCTTCTTCTTTACTTTAAAATTATTGATTAAACGGGTTTTTGACTGTTTAATTTTTACATATGATTTTTTTGCGAATTTATATTGAATTTATATTCAATCTGTGTGGCCCAACAGGCCAATTTAGATCAACCAACAATTGTTTTTTTTTAATTAACACTTGGTTAGAGGCTATAATTCTAGTTGACAACTGATAGTACAGCAGACAATTAGCCTCTAATTAGCCTTCTTCATTATTAAAAACACAATTGCAGTTGCTCTAATGATGATGATTACTACTTCACAATTGGCACCTGGGCCACAAATTGAGAAACATTTGCATGATATTTGCATTAAAATCCGAGCATTAAAGATGACACCAGGAAATATTTTAGATATTTTGATATATATATATAGTATATAATTATATATATATAGTATATAATTATATATATATATATATATATATATATATATATATATATATATATATATATATATATATATATCTATATCTATATATATACAGTATCTATATCTATATATATATCTATATATATATATATCTATATATATATATATATATATATCTATATATATATCTATATATATATATATATATATATCTATATATATATATATATATATATATATATATATCTATATATATTTATATATATATATATATATAGTATATGTATATATATATGTATGTATGTATGTATATATATATGTATGTACATGTATATATATATATGTATATATATGTATATATATGTATATATATATAAATTTCTTAAAATTAGATTTTTGTTTGTTTGTTTGAATATCAAAAAAGTAAATAAAACTTTTTTTTTGTTGCAATTTTCTTCTTTTTTATCTGACAAATTTCAGTTTACACGGAAGGATTATAATAAACAAATATAAAAATACGTATTGTAGTTTAGTTGGTTTTGGGGGCGGGGGGGAGGCCTTATAAAGTGAACCAATTGCAGAAAATAAATATATGAAAATAATAATAATATTGCAGTTATTCTCCTCCTCCTCCTTTTCTTTCCTCCATTTTATGTTTGTTGTGGTTACGAACCTTTTTTTTTTTTTTTTTTTTTCGTTATTTACGGTTCATTTGTTTACAGTGTTGCTTTATTTGTTTTTTTTTTCTTCCCTATTTTTATTTACTTGTTTGCAGACAGAAATTGCAAAACGACTGAACGCCATATTGGCACAGGTTATTCCATTCCTGTCGCAAGAGGTAAGTTAGAAATATTAAATATATATATATTTTTTTTCTAATTTTAAAATATTTATTACAGTAGAATGCCGATTATCCGGATTAACTTATAATTTGCACACAGAGAGGTGATTCGAATAATAATAAAATAAATTCGGATAATAGGACAGATTAATGGCTATATGATTTATTAAATTGGTTTTTTAAACTCTCATTATTTTCTTTCAGGTTGCAAAATTAAGAGAAACTTGAATATGTTTTTAGAAACTAGAATGGTAGTAACTTAGGGAATATGTGTTCATATTGATATCTTACAAAATAAACTATTTATGTAAGTTTTAAAATGGGCTCAGCTTTAAGCAGATGACATTTCTTTAAATTTTTGTTTATAATTTTTTTTTTTTAAAGATATCAACATTGAAAATATCCTAAACTTGATTGAGAGCTGCTGCTGCTACCCTTCTAGTTACTAAAACACTTTCTAGTTTATATTCATTTTTTTTAAAAAGCAGAATAATCCGAGTTTTAAAATTAGTTTTTCATAAAAGGAGAGAAAAAAGTTTAACAAATTCACAATCATAATTGAAAATATTATTACGTCAAAATTTATTAATTGGAAATCCGGATAATCGAATTTCGGTTAATCGACGTTCTATTGTTATTGGTTATTCTTATTATTATTCTTATTGTTATTATTGTGCAAATAAAAACGAGATTGGATCTGCACTTAATTCTTTATAAAACTTTAATAATTTAATTAGCAAAACTGTTGTGAAGATTACAAGGGTTTTTTTCTTCACTGTTAAAGCTGTTTAATAATAGTTTCTTGGGAAAAAAAAGTTCGTAATTTCACAACCGTTTTCTTAATCGTTATTTTTACTATTTTAACGAATGGTAATTAAAGTGTACTTCATTAATTTTGTAGAAAAAAAAAAGAATTTTCAAACTGTCGACAAAAACACTACTTAATTAAAAAGGCATTATAAAATTTTACAAACTTTTTCAGAATTTCTCACTAATTTTCTTAATTTTTTTCAAAAAAAAAAAAAGCTTTAAAGCAAAGTTTTGTATTTTTTTAAACAATTTCTGCTTATTTTTTTCTTCTTCATAATATTCATAAATTCATAATTGATATTCAATGAAATTTTTCATCAAAAACTTTGGTGATATTTGTCCTGGTAAATACATTAAGTAATTCAACTAAAACATCTACATTTTTAGCATTAAGAAGGCAACAAAATGGCCGCCTTTTTTGTCTGTTCCTAAAAAAGAGAGCAATTTTTTCAGTGTTTTTTTTTTTGTCTTTCATTCTAGTTTCATTTGTTTCTGGTTTCGATTCTTGTTTCTGGTTTTTGGGGGGTTTTCTTGTACTGTTTCCTGTCTTTGAGGTTTCTTTTTTTTTTAAAGAATCTGTATTTCTTTGGTTAAAAGGTGAAGGGGATTTGGAGAGAAGGACGTGGGGGGGGGGGGGTTGAATAGAGTCATCTATCTTTATATATGTGAAGGAGAAGAAGGGTTTTTTTAGGCCCTTTAGGGGTCACTCCTCACAATGTAACAATTGTATATATCAAAACGAAAAGAGAACAAGTGGAAAGGGAAACACAACTAATATAAAGAAAAGAATGAAAGAAAGAACTTCTCTTTTTTTTTCTCAATCAATCAATCATGAATGGTCACTGGTGGTTGGTGACCATTGTCCAGAAGAAGAAGAAGAAGAAACAGATTGAATGGAAGTATGTTGGTACGGATTGCCTCTAGGCAAGGGGCAGCAGCTGTCTCTTATAAAGAAATACAAAGATCATCTCTATTGATATTATTATTGGAAGAAAGTTTATTTTTCTTTGAAATGATTTCAGGAAGGAAATAAGTGATATATACATTCAAAGAAAGAAAGAAAGAGAGAAAAAGGGGTTTCTTTATAGAGAGGGAGAAACATCTCTCTCTTGTGACGTCATCATTGGTCTCTTAATTTTTGTCTTTTCTGCTTTTCTGCCTTTGTTGTTGGTGTCATCTTTTTTTTTCCGTTCATCTTCTCCATTTCAAACCCAAACCTATTTTTAATTTATTTATCCTTCCAATTTTTATGATAGAAAACCACTTTTTCACGTCCATCTTAAAATTCTTAATTCATTAATCCTTTTGTTTTTCAAATAATAATTTTTTTTTAGATAAATTTTATTTACATATTTCATTTTTTCTTTTAAAGATGGTTTGCTAGTAAATCCGCTTTACTAAGTTTAGAACAATAAATTTGCATATTTTGCGAAAACATTTTACAGAAACGCAATATTTAAGAACAAAATTCAAATTTATTAATTTTAGAAACTAGATTAGTAGTAGCTGAAAACGTTTTTATGACTATGTTATTTTTAAAATCATTTTTATATTAATTTGAAATTATTTTCTATGAAAAAAGTTTGTTAAAAACAATTTTAGAAGATTTTTTAAGATATATTTTTATGTCTATCTTATTATTCTAGTTTTTAACAAACTTTTTAATTTTTTTTTTATTTGCTAAATGTTGCTTCTGCACAAAAAAGTTTAAATTTAAAATTTCATGCATTTCAAAATTACTTTTCAGCCATCTTAAAATTAAAATGGTGGATTTTAATTCATTTTAATATATAATTATCAAAATTTAATTAAGTTTCAAATTTTAAATGATGATGAGATCCCTTATTTATCCTTTTTACTCTTAATATTATAATTTCAAATCTTAACCTCTTTTTTATTTTAACCGATTCCCGTTAGCATTTATTATTTTGCATTTTTTTCCAGCACCAACAACAGGTGGCGACAGCAGTGGAGAGAGCCAAACAGGTGACCATGACCGAATTGAATGCCATCATAGGGGTAAGCTCAAAATTAGAAGTCAATGACAAATTTAATTTAATATTTTGGTAATTGGGCATTCATTCTTTCATTCACATTATTCTTATTCTTTCTTCCATTTCTTCATGGTTCACACCATGAAGCAGTGTAAAGTCGCTTTTTACTGCGCATGTGCAGAGTACTGCCTTTGATTTTATTGAATTTGAAGAGAGAAAAAATGGCACATATTCAGTAGAATATTTCTTCGTGGTGTGCACAAAACTTAACATAAGATAAAACATAAGATTACAAGAAGCGGTTGGTTACTCTTCTAGTTTTGATTGAATTTAAAACCCCTTTGTAACCCAAATTCAAGACGACCCTCTTACCCCAGGGTTCCAACATGAGTACCCTTTTAAAACGATATTCTATTTTAAAACCCTGCTCTGAGGATTCAAGTTGGGCACAGATGAAATTCATTTATTGATTCACTATAGGTGGCGTTTGAAGCAGGTTTTTTTTGTTCAAATGCTGCATTTGATTAATGATTATATAGGTGGGAGTTGAGAAGTCAAAGCCTCCTGTGTGAGATTGGAGGGGGGGGGGGAGTATCTTACCCTTCTTCTCCTTAGACTTTTTTTTACTCTCTCCACCTTCATGTTGATAACCGTGTTCATAATTGAACCTTCCGCAATTCCAATTTGGAATCCAATATGATGATCTTATATAAACACAAAGGTATAATTTGAAGAAAAAAAGACTTGATTGCAATTGCATGGATTGGTGGATTTGATGCCGCTCTCTGGTGCGGCGGAGGCGGCGGCGGCAAGTCTTATGGGGACGACTGTCTTCTACTCTTTAAATGTATAGCCCACCCTACACACTTTTTTTTTGGCCATTATTATTACATTGACGGATGTTGCTGGCAAAACGGTTCTTTTTTCTTCTTCTTTTTGCTTCAAGTTGTACTAAATGTGTACATACAGTTGTATTATCCGTGACAAGACGTTTCTTCTAAAGGCGACTTTTGTTGCAAAAACATGATCGATTATTGTCTTGAAACGAATTAGTGCATGTTCTGGAAACTTACGTTCATCTCTCGTCACCCGGAACAAGATTTCCATCCAAATCCATCCAATATATAAAAAATACCCTCCCTCCTCCCCCACCACCACCACCATCTCTCAGGCTAAACGAATAGAAAGAAAAATTGAGTTTAATTTTGTCTCCCCCTCCTTTCTCTCCCCAGATACACACAATCCCGGTCCTTGTTTTCTTTCCTACTTTTCATCTATACCCATTTTTCTCTCTCTCTCTCTCTCTCTCTTCATAAACCATTAAAAAAATAAGGACTCTTATAAATGACGTCATTTAGTACAGAACCCCCCCCCTTGTAATACATCCAGACAAAGTAACTTCATCACTGTCTTTTATCATAACTTTTAATCAATAATTTCAATTACTCTGTTGAAAAAAATTTTCTTCTTCAAATAATTATTTTTTTTAAAAAAATAGTAAAGTTCAAGGGGGGGGGGGGGGTCCTCTACTGTCTTGCCGAAGTTAAAATAACAATAACTCATAGATTATTATAATAATATAAGATCCAAAAATATCAAGATATTTTATAAATTGAGAATTTTTTCTTAGTGTGTTTTGACAAATGTATGAAATCAGTTGGATTATTTGTCTTATCTGTTTTTTTACATTACATTGTCTTGTTAATTCAGACAAAAGTTCAGACTTCATAGTCAAACTGAAATTGTCTCAACGAGAAATTATCTACAGAAAGAAAATTCTAGTTTGTAAACACATTTTTAGAAAGATAAAACAAAATTAGCATCAGTCTAAAATAAATCTAAGACTAAACTTGTAGCTCTTATGGGTTTATAGTCGTACTGACCACTTGAGTTCGTGAACGCGCTAAAGCTTCATGTCAGGTGGTATTCTTAATGATTGCTAAAAAAAATAAGTAAATTAGCAATTTAAAATTAGTGTTCATTTTAAAAGATTTCTGCTTTGAAAATACCCTTAAATGATTTGAACGGGGTTGCTAGCGCCAGAGAACAGAGGGAAGGGGCATTCTTAGATGTAATTCTTAGATAGAAACCCAGAGTATAATAAGAGCTAAAACTGATGCATATTTGTTACCCCTTTCTTGCTAAAATGTATTTATTAAGACTATGAAATTCATCATCATACTTCTGTTTTAGGACGAATTCAATTTGACGATTGATGTGTCTAAATTACAGCTATTTACCATTGGGGGAATTGTCCCCCTGCCACATGGCTCTTGAGCTGATTTCAGGTGCACTGAGTTGAATTGCATTAAACCTGGGTTTAAAGCCTGTTTTTTTTTTTCTTAACACTGGCCATTTATGATATTATTCATCTGGTTACATCTTATGAGGTTTCCGCAAGTAAATAACAACAGTTTGGTTTAAATAGAATAAACAGAGAGAGAGCTGTTTATGAGATTAAATAATTTAAAGGCTTATTAAACGGGGTTGCTATGGATGTCAATGTTATTTCTAACAATTCTTCTTCTTCAATGTTTATTTTAGGCCTACGTATAAAAAATAATTTTGTGATAAATTTAAAAAGTGAGAAGATCTATTATGGAGTTAATAGGTGAATTGTATACAAGGAGGAGGAGGAGGAGGAGGTGTTTTTAGACTTGAATTCCATTTAACACATGGATGACCTTTGTAGAGTGACAATAACACAGTTCTATGTAAAACTTGCTTGTTATTTATTGTGTTTTCCATGTTTAGTTTTCCACTCTCGGAGAAGTGATGGGGTTTTTTTTGGGGAGGGGGGGGGGGGTTGATAAAAGAATACAATTCACAGGAAATTAACATGGATGAGCTGAAGAGAAGGGAAATTATTCTTACGCTACGGCGGACACAACTCTTCATTAACCGTTTTTTTTATCTCCCATTTTTTTTCCTTTCCCTTCTTCTTCTTACCATCATCATCATCATCATACACGGTGGTTACAATGTCTTGTTATCCGTATAATGTTCTGCAATATTGTTAATTTTGTTTTCTCTTTTTTTTTACCGTAAAATTTTGCTTTCATGCTAGAAAAGTTGAATGATGAATGTTAACAAAAAAATTTAAAAACTGGATTAAAAATTGATAAACTGTTGACAATTTAGGAATATGTTTTAAAATGCACGATGATATGATCCTTTTATATATAAAAAAATAATTTCAATTCACAAACTTTTTTAAATCTATTTTCACCAATTTTTAGCTATGGTCAATATATTTTTTTTCGGGTTATTTTTTTTTTATTTTTTCTAGAAATGTTTAAAATAATTGTTTGTTTTACTTGACTATGATGAAGCTTTTTTATTATTAGCAAATTGGCAAAATGGAAATAAATTTATTTTGCTGAATTTCGAGAAAACCTTAACATTTACAGGAAAAATTTCGATTAAAAACTTTACCACTACACAAATAGCGTATTTTATAATAATTTGAAAGAGTTATTTGAAATCGCATTGATAATATTCATTATGAATGTCATGATATTAATATGAGATACAAAAACGAATGTAAAAATTTCTCTAAAAGATAAGAAGACATTGTTGAACCACTGTGTAAAATAGGTGGGATTTAAATAGTGTTTATTCAGGCGCGTGATACATTGGAACCCATAATAGGACTCCATAGAACAAATATAAAAGAGAAAACAAAAGGTGTGGTGTACTTTTTTTTAGAAGGTGGTGAAAATGAGATGGGAGTTGTCATTTTTCTTCGTGTAAAACGAAAAGCACTGAGAAAAGGGGGAAAAAAATTGATGAAAAAGAATGAAAATGAGAAATTTTTTTCTCTCTCTCCCCCTCTTTTTTTTTTGTCTATATTCTAGTTTGGGTTTTTTTTTTTCTTCTTCTTCTGCAAAAATTGTGTGCAATCGTTTATTGTACTCTTGTTCTGGGCTACAATTGATGAGGATGACTAATGACTTCGGTTTTTATCATCATCGTAGTCTGTTGTAGAATTTTTTCTTCTTTTATAATAATAGATCTTTGCTGGGGGTTTTTTTTTTCGTCTAAGGAGGTTGGTATTATTTAATGGAAATGTGAAATAAAGGAAGTAAAGATGGAGAAAAAAAAGAAGAAGAAATGAGGAGGAATTATGAGTAGGGAGGGAACTTGAGGGAGGAGGATTGGAACGTTGAACATCATCAAATTGAGATTTCTATTACAGAAATCGAAATAGATGGACCTTTAAGTCCCTTAACATTTGTGTGGGGGTGGGGGAGTGACTAAAAGGGGTCTATTCCTACTTGATCTAATAATTGTGGTTCAAATCCAATATTGATTATTATGGTTTTCTTTCTTTTCTTTGTACCGAATCAATTTTCTGTACTAGTTTTTCTTTTACAAACATTACAATGGTTATGTTGGAGAGAATTCTTCTTAAATTCAACTTTTCAATTTCAGTTTGATTTTTTTTTTTATATTCTTTGAGAAAAGATGGTGGCATTTTTTTCTTCTTCTTCATTCTTACAAACATCGTGTATTTTTCATTATTATCATTTTCTATTAGAATCTGCTCCCATCCTACCCCTTATTGGTTAGTGATCACCGCTAACATACTTGAAGTATAAGAATTTTGTCAATTTTAAGCTTATTTGCCCGTTCAAATGGATATATTTCATACCTGACTTATAGGTTAATTGACTTATTTTTACTTTTGAGGAGGAAATAAATCATTTTAGGTGAAATAAAATTTGACTTTTATTTTTCTGTATTTTTAATTTTTTTAACGTTTTATTTTAAAAAAAATATTATTTTTATTTTCTCATTCAAGCTTTTGACTAAATTATCAATTTTATAGTATTTTAGGGAAACAAAAAAAAATCAGTGAAGTAACAGAAAAAAATCTAGAAACCGATAAAATTCAGTAAGAATTTTAAAATGCCTTATGTATTTCTGAATTATTCAGGTAAAACGCCGATAAAATAAAAAAGGCTTCGTTGATAGTACATTAATTAGTAAGCTTATTGACGTGTGAGAAAACACGTACTATTTAAAAAAAAATCAAAACTAATTAAATGCTTTTTCAAAGCTTTCAGGGAATATATTAATATAAGTTGTTAGATGCGTCAATATAATACGATGCCGCAAATATTCAGTAAGTGTGACCCCAGAGATACAATTCCAGTGGTACACAATCTGAGCTCTTTGTCACCAGAGCTCTACGTCCCGTCCAAAGGAGCTCGGAAGTTCTTTCTACCGGCGCTTGACGTCATATCCAATGACCAGACAATTGTTAGTGGAATGAAATATAAGGTTTATTTATTTTTTTCCCCCTTTTGATTGCTGACTTCTGTGACACCCTGTAGTAAAAGACAAATGACCATTAGTCAACATTTTCAAAAGCATATATATAGATATAGACTGTATATAGATGTTATGTAGTGTTTGAGAGTTTAGTTGTTGTTCTAAAGATGATGATGGCTGATGGTTGAAGCTGTCAGCCACTTGGTTTTTTGGATTTGGAGACGAAGAGGACGACGACGACGACGCCCAAAGTGGCCACTTGACAAAAGACTCAAAAACTTGAAGCACCAATGTGGAAAACCCCATTGCGTGTGTTATGTTTGTGTCTTTCTTGTCTCTTTTAGACTAGAATTATATATATAAAGATCTATAGAATGAGAGAGAGAGAGATGAATGGCATTTACATTATAATACAAGTAATGTCATTACATTCTTTGAAAAGAAGAGAGAAAAAAGGGTGGTCTTAATTCACTTGACCGATAATTATAGAGGACTTCGATAAATGAAAAAGCCAAAAACCATCACCATCCATCTTCGTCTTCTATTCCATTATATATATATATATATATATATATATATATATATATATATATATATATATATATATATATATATATATATATATATATATATATATATATATATATATATATATATATATATATATATATATATATATATATATATATATATATATATATATATATATATATATATATATATATAATGTATTATTAATTAACCCTTTTTTCATTTTTAGATATTTAAAGATAGGGCCTAGATATGATGACTGGAGAATTTTGACAAAATTTAATAATCGCAAAAAATATTTTTCAGAATTTAATGAAAAATAAGCTAAACATTTAAAGTAGGCCTGATTTAGGTACTAGAAAAGTAGCCGCTGGAGATTTTTCATGACATTTAATTTAATCTTTCAAAATAAACTTTTTTTTTTCTGGTCGTTTTGAAACTATTTTTAACGAAATTTAATAAGAACACTGAAATGTAATCATTTTTTTTAAAAAAAACTTTCATAAATATATTCGTGATGAACAAATAATTCTATCATTTAACAAGTTAACTATTCTATTTTCTAACAAACTTTTGATTTTTCTTCTTAAATTTCAATTTTTAAGTTGATTTTTGAACTTTTGATTATTCTTTCTATCAGAAGAGCAAAATGAAGAGAAACAAGGGAAGTGTTTTAGAAACTAGAAGGGCAGCTCGATTACCCGTCTAGTTTTTAAAAGACATTCATAACTTCCTCTTCATTTTGCACCTGAAAGACAGAAAATAATTATTAAGAGTTAGCAATTTGCACTTTAAAAATCACCTTAAGGTTTTTTAATTTTTTGTTAAAATGAAAATTCTTTTAATTTCAAGTTTAATTATTATTGTATTTTTTTATTTTGATGAATTTATTTTCTCTTCTCGTTCAATTTCAGCAGCAGCGTTCGGAACTACCTCGGCTGCTGGTCAGTATACCCAATCTGGTTTTTATTTGTCTTCTTCTTCTTTTTTGTCGTCTTTTTTTGGGGGAGATTTTTCTATTCATTTCCGCTCTTTTTATTATTAAGTCTTTTTTCAAAGAGATTCTTTTGTTGAATTTGAATACCTCCGATTCATTGATTAATTGATTATCGATAAGTAAAGAATTATCAAGTGGAAAAAATAAATTACAAATAGATTCTATAGATCTTGAAATGCTTTCTTTCAATTCGTCTTTTTTCTAAAAAAAAATACTTATTTTTCCCTTGCGGCGGCTTCTTAAATTGAATTGATTTTGTAGTCGGAATTTGCAACAAATCCGAATGATACCTTTCATATTAAAAGGTACTTTCACAGATTGGTTTTTAGTAGTAAAATAGAAAAAAGGTAGGCGTTTGAAATCGACGGCTAAAGTGGATGGGTTAAATAAATGATTGAATTTTGATGTGAAAAATAAACGAAAACCAAATAGGGAAAAATAACTTGATAACTTTGCTTATTTATTATAAATTGTTGCATAAATTACAATGTTTCAAATTTTAGTTAATTTGAAACATTGTAATTTATGCAACAATATATAAATAATAAGGAAAGTTATCAAGAATAGTAAATGTATCTGATTCACGTTTTAGACGTTTTTGTTAGTAGCCATTGCAAAATATGTAAATGAAGAGAGAGAGAGAACAATGCAAATTTTATAGTAAACATGAAACTTGAAAGTTCTTTAGATACTAGAAAGACTCAATGAGTTACTTAAGGGGTATTTTGATATTGATATCTTTAGAAATAAAACTTATTCCAAATTGAAATTCCCCGTCTTTTGTTTTTCGCCTCAAGTTGGTTAAAAACAAAACTAAGAAAGTTCATAATTACCGATTGGGAAAATTAATGAGCAATAAAGAGTAACATTGCATTGTTTCTGAATTATAATATAATAATGTCAACCAAATTTTAACTATAAACCTCAAATTTAAACAATAAACATATAGGTATTTATCCGTACACATTCTGATATTCATCTATTTATCCAGCAAATCGATAAATAATAGAATGTGCACAATGATTAATCAATCGCATTATAGTAATAATTATACATTGATATATGATCACTTAGAAATTTTATGAAATTTTCCTATTATATATATAATATCCCAGGTCTGTGTGTCTATCTATCTATCTGTCTGAAGTAACGCTGTAAAACCATTGAAGCACATCGGAATTTATATAAATTTAAATAAATGAAGAAATGAACAGCTTTTTTTTTCTCAAGGTCAACTATATGTTGCACCCTTCCCATCCAAGAACCCCATGATATTAAATTGGAGAGGGGAAAAGGTAGGAAAGTGTAGAGGGGGGAGAAGGAAACGTGGAGGAGGAAGAGAAGGAAACGTGGAGGGGGAAAAAGTGGGAGGGGGTGACTGAAATTGAAATGAAAGGAGTAAAAAAGAAACAAACGACGCGCATGTGCACAATTGCCTGTGAATTTTGCTCCCGTCATTTATGACGGGTTACCCCACTAGTTTTTAAATAAATAGCCGATATACCGATTGTCAATACCGATGGATGTTTTCAACAATCATTGGCACTGTTACCGATACCTAATTCGATCCCCAATATTTGTTGGAGTCAACACTGTTGATGACAATAAATCGGACCGTTGTACTTCCACCTTAAAACATGCCCCCCCCCCGCCCCCATCAACAATGCAGTGTGATTGCCAACAAATATGCAAAACATAACAAATCCTAACTGATTAAAGAATGTAAACTGACATTTACTCGGATATTTCTTGTTGACATTTTGCTTGTCATTAGGAAGAAGAAGAAGAAGAAAGAAGGAAAAAAAAAAAAGGATTGTTTAAAGAACACAGCTGTGTTTCCCTGTCTTATATAACACGAGTTTTATTCAATATGATGATGATGATGATGATGATGATGATGATGCCCTTCCTTTAATATTCAGTGCTCTCTTTCATTCATTTTGAAGCATTTTCACTTACATATAATGTATACAAAGAAGCATTTTGCTTAAGCATACAATAGTGTGGTGTATTAACTATATGTAGAATAGAAAACGTGTGCGTGTTTTACTTCTTTGTAAAAGTACGACTAATATATATATAAAGTAGTAGACAAATATACACACACACATATAGACACGGAAAAAGAGTGCGAGAGATTGCTTGCGACGTTTTAATCCCCAGTAGATAGTTAATTGAATTATCTTATCTGCCCAGACATTGTTTGCGTTGACATTAAAATTCTGTTGTTCTAATGGTCGCTTAATTACGAACGCACCAGAGCTTGCATCTAATTATTTTCAAAAAGAGAGAGAGAAAAGTGAAGCGTCAATTGCACGCAAAAGAACACACACACACAGCTTTTGCTATATTACAAATGATAAGAGGATAATAGAATATGCATGAAAGAAAAAAAAAAAGGTCCCGCCGCCATTCAACCGATAACGTCGATTCTACGGATAGAGAACAAAAAAAAATCTCTAAAAAGAACAATGAATTTGTTAACAAAAATTGTCCCATTACACATTTTTTTTTATTATTCAAAAGGTTAGAATTAGGGAATTTAAGGATATATTCTTCATACTGACCGACCTGGTTAAAAAAATTTAGAATTTGTAATTGCAACTCTCGAAAGTGATATTAAATGCATAAAATTTCAATGAAATTTCTTGACGCTTATTAAAGATTTTTAATTTTTTTTTTTAAGAAATGTTTTTAAAAACTTCATAAAAAAAAGTTGAGCGTTTTAAAGGAATAGAATTGTTATTAAAATGTCGCATTTTGAAATTTGATAGGTAAAATGCCTCCTGAGGACGACAACAGCAACAACAACAACGATGTTGAAATGAATTTCCCCTTCGTTGTTCAGCTTCATCTTCCCAAATGCGTCTATTCAATATACGTTTAATAACATTAAGAGTGGTTTAGATTGGTGTCTAATAATTGCACCGTTTTCTCGATAGTAAAATTATCTACCCTTTTCTTTGCACTCTTTTAGTTTAATTTTTTTTTTTTCCATCACCTTTTTCTCTTTTTTTTCTGATCAAATTACAGATTTTTAGAGAACCGCCCTTATGACACCCAAGTTAACTATGGTAATATTAATTAAGAAGGAGAGAGAGAGAGACTAAAGGAAATGAAGCACAATTTCAAATGAAAGAGAATTCAGAACTAAAAAAAAAAAGAGGAGGAGGTTAGGGTTGGATAGAAAACATTATGTTAACACTAAAATTCAACGCACGAGAAGACGGAACAAAATCTAACTATATTTAGTCCTATCTTCTCACTTCCGTTTATTTTGATGATGATGATGATGTCTCTCCATCATTAATTTTGTGAACCCTCTTTGTACATTACATTTTTTCTTCTTAATATAATAAAAGGCACTTTCTGTCTCTCAAAAAGGAGGCTTTTTTGAATAAAACTAAAAAAATGCGCTCTGGATTTTACTGTAAAAGTGCTTTTAATGCTTTTTCATGGTAGAAAATGTTAAGATAAATGAATAGATTATTAAAATAAATGAATTTTGCATATATGAGGTGTTAATCATGGAGTCATGACTACTTCATATTAAGTGAACAATGAAAAGACCCCCATATTACATGAATTATAGACCCCTGGCACACGGATCAATTTTCGAGTGCAAAATGATGTCGGGTTGTCGCCAAAACAGAGACCGCACATCGAGTCTTTTCATAGAGAAAAAAAAAAATACATTGCAACAACATCTCAAACCACCTTCGACTTCATTTTGCAATCAAAAAGTGGTCTGTGTGCCTTGGCAGGTTTGTCTTTTAGTTGTTCACTTAATATAAAGGTAATCATGACTTCATTCTCTTAATTTGTAAGATAAAAATCGATTTGTCTAGTTTGTCCCGTTCAGCTTATTTAACCGGTTACAATACGAGATACAAATGGAAAAAACGAATGCAAATTGCAAGTTAAATAGTAATTAGTTGACTTGTATTTTCATTGTCTTCAGTAATACGTGCATGAATAACTCTTAACGTAATATTTCAGAATAATAATATTAGTATTTCTTTTTTCCATTGTCACAAACAATAATGTATATACGGAAGGAGAGATTTACAAATAATCCAATTTTATTACTGTTAAGTATTATATTGTACATTTTGTAAATATGCAAATGACTAATCATTTGTAATTAAAAACAAGAACAATTAATGCCCATTGTTACATTAAACTAGTATAGAAACAATAAGAGAAATCGTCAATTTTGCAATAAATTGCGAATATACAGTACTTTCTTCAGTTTAAAAAAGTTGGGTTTATTTTTAATAGAAACTGTTCATTATCAGAAACCAAAAAAAAAAAAACATTTGTGATGGGGGAAACTCCGCAGAACACAAAGCTTATATGGGTGGCCAGGTAGCTGAGTCCCGTCCTGTCACTGTTCTCAGTACCTTTAGTTCGTTGGACTTTGAAGTCAAGCGGTTGGATGTCTTTTAATACATTTACAAAAGAAAGCAAAACCGAGTGTTCAATTCAAACGAATCAGTCAGTTAACGTGGATTGTGACATTATTCCGCTGTACATTTTGTGCAAATTGCACAACGGATTTTGTTAGTAAAGAATTATTTACTAAATAAATGATACATACAACCCTGTTTATATTACGGTTGTGTATACAGATGAGCTACTATCATCTTTATGTATGGGCTGTTACTGCTGCTGCTACAACTCTTTAAGATTTTTCTGTATCGAAATTGCAAGAAAGTCTTACAAGAGTGTACTGTGTAATTATATCTAATGGCGACATCTAACAAGTTGGGCTTTGCTTTCTTCACTCTCATTTTATCATCCTCATCAGTTACACTCAAATGAAAGTATAGAGTTGAAAAAAGAGGGAGGGGGGGGGTAATGGAGGGAGGGTGGGGGAGGGGGTTGGTCTAAATATCTCTTAAAACAAGTCTAGATGGCAGCAGCATTATTTGCAGGCCACTTAGCAAATAGGCAAGTGAGAATCAATAAGCAAGTCATGTGTGTGGATGGGGTGGGTGTAACACATATACTGCATATATACACACTTATTGCCAGGCAATGGATGTATTTTTAACGTCAAGTTGTCATTATTTCTCAACTTGTGATCTTCAGATTTGGAAAGAGCTGTTGTTATATAGAGAGAGAGAACATCATGCCTCATTGAAATCTCTTCTTTTTCTTTACCCTTCTCCCTCTCTCCTTCCATTCTTCAACCCCCTCTTATCGTCATTTTTTTTCTTCTTTCTTCCTCTTCTTTTTGCCGTCATTATTAATATTTATTTCGTTTGCTTGATTAAAAAAAAAGTGACTTCGTCGATGTGTGTTTGGGTGTGGGTGGTATTTCTGTGTGTCGTGCCGTTGTTAATAACAATCTGTGAGTGGTGCTTATGATTTCTTATGCCATTTGAGTAGGAACTGATGAGGAATGTGATCTCTCTCTCTCCCCCCCCCCTTCCTTAGATTTTGCTTTCATTTTTTATTCATCAAACGACCTCATATATAATATTATCATGATATATATATATAAATACATTTTTATTATTGAATTCTACTTCTTAATTAATGCAGATTAATCTGAGAGAACATTTTTGGAATTTCATTCATTTTTCATTTCGATTTTTTTTTTAAATCTGTTTTTTTTTTTGTTTGTTTCCTTCCCCTGAAAGATGGCAATCACTGCATACGTGACTGTTTTGGGGGGTGAAGTCTCTCGGCGACTAGAGAAATAAAATACCTCTCCGAACTCTTGATTATATTATTCTGTTTTTTAGTTGAAAAGTGAAGAGTAACTTGAATGAGTTTTAGAAAACTAGAAAGGTAGCTCAGTCAATTAAGAGTATTTTCATGTTACTATCTTTTAAAATAAACTTTTTATGGTAGTTTAAAAATCACCCAACTTTCACCAGACAGTATATTTTATTTTTTGTCTATAAAAAGTTTATTTTGAAAGATATCAACATGAAAATACTAATATTAAGTGCTTGAGCAACCTTTCTAGTTTTTAGAACACTTTCTAGATTCTCTTAATATTTTTGTTTGCTCGAGAATCAGCTGATCAAGCATACGCCATCTTAATTTCGGACAGAGTTTAGCAGAATACTTTAAAATGTATTCTAAAATACAATACAAAGACGGAAATGCCCACCATTTTCTAATTTATTTTATAGAAAATTTTGTTTAATATACATCTTGAATGTATTTTTAAAAAACGGATTTTTCTTCTTCCAATATTTCATTTCCTGAAGTAACATTTGTGGATGTTTTGAGTGACATTTAGTTATTTAAATTGACTGTGTGTGTTCTCGCACCTCCTAATCTGTTCATCTGTGTGTTGTTAATTAGAATAATTACAATGTATTTGTGAGTGTGGGGGGAAAAGTGGGTTGTTGGATTGTGTCAAGCCAATGGCTTCAGTTGTGTTATCGTAATGTTGCATTCATCCATCCGTGATTGAAGGGAGGAACTTGTGGTCCATCCTGTTTACATATGTTGGGTCCTATCTTTATCAAACGGTTGGGTTTTCTTCTTCCTGCATTTGGCTTTTTTTATCGAATTCATCAAAAAGAACCAAACCTGTTTTATTAGATATGCTTAGAAAATTCACTGAAAAACAATTATTCGTATAGAAAAATACTAATAAAAACAACCTTCTACAGGGCTGTAACTATAGTGGGGGGGGGGGGGGGGCGGGGCGGGGAGGGGGGCAAAATGACAACATAAAATATTATTGCGTAAGAAGTTTTTCAACTATAATTTATGAAGGTCTTTAAAACATTTTATAATTTTCAAATTATTGTAAAATGTATTGCGATATATTGCTAACATTTAAAATTAATTTTCCAAACCATTTTTGTATCACATCTTTTATATTTTACAAATTTCAATCAGAAATATAGTGAAAAAGGAATAGAAAATAGAAGATCTACAAAATACTTTGGACTAGGGCCTTGTGCGTACTCTTGTTACGGCCCTTAAAGGAATTAATTAGATATAAATTTATATTCAGTCTCAACATGTGTTAATGAATTCTATGTTGTTGTGTTGGAGCCAAAATGATTATAATTATTAAAGTGTCTTAAGTTGGGTTGATATTTTCAATAACAGCACAGATGTGTATGCATACAGAGGGCGCTATTTGTCATGATTGCTGTTTTGAAATTTTATTTTGTACAATTCTTGCATCATAATATGTAATATGGTGAGAAGAAAATGTTCCTAAAGAGAGAGAGAGAGAGATAATTCATATGGAACAAGTTGAAAATCTCATCACTTGTGTTAATACAAGACCCTAACTAACCCCCACCTCCCTCCTCTTTGCAACCCACGTACCCCTTTTAGCCCAATCTCTCTCTCTCTCTCTCACCCTATAAAAAGCCCCTTAAGAACTGCAATCTTCTTTCTCATTATTATCACTCATCATCATCATCATCTTTCTTCTTGTCTTTTGTTCTGAGTCTCTGACATGAATAAAGAATCACTGACAAGAGTGCGAGGAGAAGGAGACAAAAGTTAAGGGTTGGGGGAGGGTGGATATATTGAGGGTAGAAAAGTAGAGGGGTAAAATTGTTAGTCTACAGAAAAAGAAGAGAGAAAATCTTTTACTTTTCTTAAAGCTTAAATATTGATTAATGGGAAATTACCATGACGAAAAAGAAGGGGTTTATTTATAAGAATGAAAAAGAAATAAGATGCTGAAGGGCAAAAAGAATAAGGAAATGAGAGGGTGGAATGAAAAAAGAAGAGAGAGAATGAAAAATAAGAGAGAGAATGAAAAAAATCCACTAAAGAAAAAAGAGTTGAAAGAAAATGAAGAGAAAACAGAAGAAGAAAAAAAAATTTAGAAAAAGACTAGAATAGATTTTGTGTTCTTGCTTTTGGTTACTATGGCAACTATTTCCTCCTCTTTTCTTGCTTGTCATTTTTGCAATGCCCCCCCCCCCCGTGTGTGTGTAGGGGGGCACCTTACCCCCTTACATTAAAACCAGCTCAACACTTCTTATGATCTCAGCATATATGGAAATTTATTTGTATTTGTGTTGTGCTCAAAATAGCCTAAAAACCTGAATCTTTTATTAATAATTTATTAAGCATACATTTTAAATTTTAAACTATATTCAAAACAGTTATTCAAGAGTGTCTTACGTATTAATATTTTAATTTTAGTTTTATGAAATATTAAAGTTTTAATTTTTAATTAAAATTTTGGTTTTTAAGAGTAAGGTCCAATTTTCAAGAAGAAGAAAAAACCTTAGCACTTTGGAACCCTCTGTTGATGTGTAATAACTAATAAGACACGATTTACTACTTACTTGGAAGACTCTTAATTTTTATATTAATGATTGCTAAGTCAAAGCTAGTGCTAACTGCTAAACTCATCAACTTTTAATAAGAACTAGCTTTGACTTAGAAACTATTAAGAATACAAACCCTTAGTTGTCAAGATTTCTGCTTGAATTTGATCTCGAGTAGATTACATAAAAGTTGCATATTCCGAAGCTACATTCTGAAAAAAAAAACTATGTAAAGTTTATTAAAAACTAGAATAACAGGTAATTGTTCTAAAAGTTACTTTATAGCTGTTTGAAGAAAGACTAAAATAATTGTATTAAGTCATGTGTTTAAATGATACAATTACTCTTCTAGTTTCTAAACTATTTTCTTTAACCTTTTTTTTAAATAAAAAACAAATAGCGGTTTTTCTAGTATTTACAGTGTTTATTTATTGTTGTGTTTTGTTGTTAACAGCAGCAGATGCACGCTCAGCAATTACCTCACGCTCATGCGCCTCCGATTCCTATGGTTCCTCACCCGGGTCTTCAACCACCCACGATACCTCCAGTCTCAGCCTCAAGTCTTTTGGCTTTGTCCAGTGCTCTAAATGCATCATCTCATTTGACCAGTGGCCTCAAAGATCATAGAGATGAAGCCAAAAGTTCCAGTGGTCAGTATATACACATAATAATACAAATTAATTATTATTTTCTCTTTTCTATTTGCAACAACAACTAAAATAAGACATTTTTTAAACAAAAAAAAAACAATGCAACCTAATACCTTGTACACACATGAGTTAAATAAATTCAAATTAAATGTGTTTAGGTGTGAATTATACGGAATCCAGTTAAGGACATGAACACCAAATAAAAATTGACTTTATTATTAATATTTTAAATTGAAATACTAAACGTCAATATTTTAATGTCAATAGTTTATATAATTATATTTAAGTATTAACTGAATATTTTCAAGATTATTAACTGAATAAACTGAATTCGACATATTGTTTGTCCTTTACAGGGCTCTGTAGAACACATTTATTATTTAAATACATTTAAATTATCAGGTGTGTACTAGGTATAACCAGAAATCAGCATCATCATGTTTATATTTTATGTATGCGCATGCGCATGCGTTTCTCTTCCTCCCTTTTTTTTTCTTTCTTTCTCCAATCTCCCCTCTGGAAATCCTGTGTCTCTTTTTTATGCATATGTATACAGAATAAGACGATGTGGGGTGAGGGGTGGGGGAGGGTAGCAAAGAAAAAAAAAAGTGGGAAATTTTTCTTTTCGTCGTCTTGTTTTTTTTAATCCCTTTTTATGCTGTCAGCGTAGACACATGCATATAAATAGATGTAGGAGTAGTCTAGTGTACACACAGATGCTCCTTCTACTCTGTAGTTGGTCGACTGAATAATGTAATTTTCGTATATTTTTTTATATAAATTCTTTTCCCTCCTCCTCCTCCTCCCTTTTTTTTTTTTCATCCTTCATTCCCTCTCTCTTCCCCCCCCCCCCCACCCCCCTTGTATCCTGCCGTCTTTATCTTTTTTTTTTCCTTTCGTTTCATTTTAAATTAGATATGCATACAATGTACGTACTTCTCACTCTTCTCCTCCCTCATTTCCCCCCGCCCTCCAAATTCAAATACCCGACCCTCAAACCCCCCCCCCCCTTTTTCTTACGTACACATATTCTCTTCTTCTCTCCATCTAATTCAATTTTCATCTTTATCATAGTCACTTTTTTTTCTCTCTCTTTTGAGAATGTTTTTTCTCTCTCTCTCTCTCTCTCTCTCTCTCTCTCTCTCTCTCTCTCTTTACATTTCTACTTTTTTAATAAAAAACGAAGAGAGAGAGAGAGATCTTTTGCATTTTTTTTTTCAATCTTTTTTTTCTTATACTTGTTTCTTAGTCTCACTTATCACTCAATTATTTTCAAGATTTATATCTGTCATATATAAGATGAAGTAGGGTGGGATAGGAGAGTGTCTTATTATATGTGTTGAGCTAACATAATATACATATACTGTATGTAGTATTACTACTACTATATGTAGACATATTATAAATACATTTCACTCTCTTTGTCTATTTTTTTTCTTCCTTCTTTACTCAATCAGAAATTATTAGTTTTTTTTCTTCTTCTTCTTCGTCATTTTTTTTTGTGTCTTTCCTATCTTATCTTTTTTTTTTTGATGATTTAATAAGAACTTTCACAATTCATTTATTTATTTATTTAATGACATACTATTGTCTCTTTTTTTTTCTATTCACTATTAAAAGTTCTAAATAAATTTACAAACTTGAATATAAATTTATATTCAAGTTTGTAAATTTATTTAGAACTTTTCTTAGAATTTTTTTTAATTTAAGGGTGGCTGAATAGATATTTATTTATTGTTGTTTTTTGTCGCCTCCGGACAGCGCCACTGCAGTGGTTACTGGCTAATGTTATAAGTTACATAACAATTTTTGTAAAATTTGGACGCGAAAACGTCAAGCAAATGTTTGTTTTAAAAAATAAACATTATGATAAAGTTTATCAAAATTATGATAAAGTTTTTCAAAACTAGAACGGTAAAAGATTATGCTAAACGTTTTTTATGACAATATCTATCCGATCCGATGTTAGGTTTTTTTTAATTTCACTGAAAAACTGTTTTTGCCTTTTTTTTAAAAAAAAAACTTTCATAAAAAGTTTATTTATAAAACGAAACTTTTAGCGTTCCATTATCCAAATTATCTTTCAATTTAAACCATTGTTCAATAGTATATAGTATGGCGTTTCTTAAAATAAGGTGCGTTTCAGTTAATTGGAGTCGTTTTTCAAAATGCAAAAAGCTAATATATTATGTTTAAAATAAGACCGGTTTCTGACGATGCCATGTACTTGTCACATAAATAACATGACAAGTGTGTAAACGCATCGTGTTCAGACTGCTACTATTTTACTACTGATAGGAATTTTCAAATGCAACCATAGTCCTTTTGTATAAACTTATACAAATATTTGCAAAAGGGTTTCAGTCATCATTTTCCAATGTCTACATAAAAATAGGCCTATCATGTATCTCTCTCTTTTATGTTTACATAAGCCTTACATGTATATTCTATTTAATATTATTTCAGCCCAATGTGCATCATAATAATGATGATGATGTGGCCATATTATTATAATAATACACTCTATATATATATATGTGTGTTTTTATTTGTAATACTTCTTTCTCTCCTTGAAAAAACATTCTATTTGACTGTTTTTCCGTTCTAGAAATTAATGGTATTTTGCATGCAATGATGCCGATGATGATGTTTGTTGTGTTTTGGACGTTTTTGTTTATGAATCATTTATAAACGAAGTTTGTTTATGCGGAGTTTCGTTGTTGTTGTTGTTGTTTGCTACAAACTTGTTAATAATAACGTCACCGTTTGTTTCATTTTGTGTCTCTTTTGTTTGTTTGTTTGCTCTTTTACAATGAAAAATACCATTCTCAATGATCTACATTTTTTTTTGGTGGGTATTATACATTTATATATGTAATTTTTTTTTTCTCCTCCTTGTGTATAGTTCTGTCGGCGGCGGCGGCAGCGGCTGCGGAAGAACGCCATGTAAGTCAACCAGAAACAATTTATATACATGTATATATATATTTTTACTATTAGAATTTATTACCATTTATATATTTATATATACAAGTGGTTATTATCTGTTTTGTTTGTGTCTTCAAATGGGAACAATGGGTTTGAGCTCATTGCTTATAGATAATGAGGCTCCCTAATTATGCAAATTTACTCCCATTAGAACATTTTTATCATTATTTTTTTTCCTCTTTTCTCGAAATGTCGCATTTTCGTATATAGATTATTGTAGTTATTATTATTATTTATTTTTCTTTCTATAATAATACATAAATATGATAATAACTACTAGGCTTCTTCCATCAGAACTTTTATTATTGTTAATAATCATATTTGTCCTCCGTGTACTCTTCCTCCTCCTGTGTATTTTCAGGCAATTCACCGCCCCTGATATGGGCTTTTATATACGGAACACAAAGTTTCATTCAATAACGTTATTCAGTGCACGATAATAATCGATATTGTGATCGATCATATCGTTTCAATCGATACTAGTTCGTATATAGATCTAGTATATATGCAGAATGTTTCGAAATCTAATTTAACCTAAAACAAACTTTAAAAAAATAAATTAAAATTAAACTTTTAATTATGTTAATTATTTTTTATTATTTTAATTTTTACAACCAATTCTGAAAATACTCTATTATATAATGTTTAAAAGATTTAGCTTCACTAAGAGTGGATTAAAATGATGTGATTGTATTATTTTTTAAAATTTAGCTGATTTTCATAAAGAGCATCGATATATACATATATATCGATTATGTGTTATATCGATGTTCAGGCCATTATGAGACCATGATAGGCCTTCATGTGTTTACTGTTTACCATCAGATTTTTTGGGGATCAGACTGTATCATCTGGTCATTCTGTTCGGAATATATGAATCGGTTCAAGTATATACTCAGGCGGCAGGCCACATACCACAGGGCCATATATTCCTAAACACCATGTTAAGAAACGTGACAATGTCATGCGAAGAGGCGTGGTTCAAACCTGGGTGTATTTTAGGGATGTTTTCTGCAAAAGATAGTCGTTTTCAAATGTAACCGTGGTGTCAGTCATTGCTCTTTTTTGAGGTGGTGCTACTCAACCTCATTTAATAAGAACTTTATAATTCCCTTCTAGTTAACATAGTTGCTACAAGATGACGTTCTCGTTCAATGCACGTGTCTATATGCGGGCGTTTAAGGTGACTCAAAAGTAATTTTATAAGTAGAAAGTAGGGGAAAAATCACACATGCTGAAAAAACCCTTTTGGAAAAACCAGCAGAAAACAAAAAAATAAGAATATTTCAATGGTCCTTTGTACTGAAAGATATACGGCGCTTCTTCTGAATACCTTACAAAATGATAGTCAATATGTTTGTGAAATCTTCCATAAGACGGCAGAAAATAAGCAGAAAAAAAAAAAGACTGAATTTGTTTCAACTTTTTTTTCTTTTTCATATTAGATAAATTCCATTTTCAGTCGCGCTTTTTTGTGTGGCGTTTTTCTATATGTGGGTGGTCGGCGGGGCCCCTCTTAACCCTTAGAATACATGAAAAAGTATTACTTGAAAGATGCATATATATTAAAATAAAACATTAATGTAGTAGACAGTGTCCCAAATGAGGAAAAATCTTGAATTAAATGTGAATCCCTTCACCGTGTTTGTTGTCTACATATATTTTATTTTGAAAAAATGATTGCAAAGAATTTCTCGTTAAAATATTTTCTCCTGTTTTTGGCATTAAATTATTTTGTATTTTTCGCCTGGGGAAACTTTTTTTTTGTTTTATTACACATGTTAAAAAAACGGGGGGGGGGAGAGGGAGAATGATGAGTGGGAAGAAAAATAGAAAGGGGAGAAGGGGGAATATCTATTTAGGTAAAAGAATAATTTACTATTTTTTTTTGTGTTGTTGTTACTTCCTTTGTTTACCTGCAAAACGAATTCTTTGAGGGTGGAAAAACATAGGGTGCTTTTTTGTTAGTTGGGGGCAGATTTTATTTTTAATACCCCCATTGAATGAAGAAGAAGGCGAACAAAATAATGAGCCCACTCAATGGCTGTTAGTTTCTCCCCCCCCCCCCTCTCCTCCCATTTTTCTATACTCTTCACAGCTTGTTGTCTCTCTTTCTGTCTATTATGCACCCCTCCTCTCCCCTCCCCTTAGCTATTTATTCTCAAAACGTGCACCTCACTCACTCTCTCCATCATTTTCATCTTGATCGTCTCCCCCCTCCCCCCCCCCCCCCCCCCCTTCAGCTCTTTTGTAATTTCTCCAACATTCACGCTTTATTACTTGTTGATGTTTTTCGCTTGTCAAGAATACGAGAGAGGATAAGGGAGGGGGGGGGAGGAAATGAGATGATAGGGGGGAGGAGAAGGGGGCATCATCTACACGTGCTTGCTCCTCGGTCTGACGCCTGTGGCCCCAGACCTGTTTTGCAACCCATCCCACCCGTCTTCCCAATTCATTCCCCTCAACTCTCTCAGCCCCTTGTTGTTTTTTTTTTCGTTATCGAAAACCGTTGTCTATTTTTAATAATAATAAAGGGGGTGTTTGAAGTTCAACCTTTTTTGTACACATGTGCAGAGAGGAGGAGGAGGAGGGGAAGGAGGCCCCCTTGTGATGTGGGCCATTGCTCGAAGCGCCGTCTAATGAAAGAGGGGAGAAAGGGGGGGAGAGGCTAAAATATCGTATTCTACAAGCTGTTATTTTATTCTCAAAAAAGAGGGTGGTTAAAAATATAGGGAGACTTTTATGGAAAAACAACTTTTTTACAAACAGAAAATTCGATTATCTTATTAAGTTGCTTAATTGGCAGTTTAGTTGTATTGTTTAAAAATGGATTTTTTTTACGAATTATGAAGAATTATTTAAAATATTAAAAAAACACTCATAAAAATTCATTATTTGATTAGAAACAAAAATAATGCTGAATATTTAAAGCTTGGATCTCACATTCGGAGAAGAAGAAGAAAACAATCAGTTTCCTGTTCATTTCTACTTTCCCTTTGCATGGGTTCTCACACATTACAATAGAAAACAAAACACTTCAAGGACAATTTTTGAGTTTTTTTCTTTAGAAGAGGGGAAAAAGAATAGGGTAAGGAGCCCCTAAAGAATAATGCGCCTTAAGGACGCTTTCTCATTGGCTGATAATATCGCTCATTTATGAGAATAGTCAAAATTTGTCGATTTTGAAAATACTTGTGAAAATTGACTCGCAAAGAAAAATAACTCAATTATTATTTCTCTTATTAATAGCTACTTATGTCGATATAAAATTAAGGAATTTTATTTCAATTGAAATCTTTAAACACTTTACTGAAAAATGAAGTTTTTTTCGCCATTGTGTCACTCTTTCCGCAAATGAAACAATGTGTAATTTTATGTGACAGAAAAGAGACGCCATCTTTTTCTACATACATTCTATCAAATATTATTAGGACTGGATCACACATGCTGAAAAGCCACCAGAACAGACTCAGAATAATAATGGTTCTATTATATTTCTGTGTTTGTTTCCACACAAAAGATAACAATGACGCTTCTGATAAATGTCTTACAAAGTGGGATTTAGTGCGATTCTTTTACAGCATGTGTGTATGTGATCTTTTAGAATTTTTTTTCCTGTATGTGGGACCTTGGCCTCTTAAAAATTTTTGTTTTAAATAATTTTTTGATTATTCTACAGTTTGTAATATAAATTTTTACAAGCCTAGTTTTAGATTAAATATTTTTGTTTTTATTATTATACGTGGCTCTTAATTCCCTCCCTCCCTTAATCCTCTTTTCCTCCCCTAAGGGAAAAAATCTATTTTGTTATAGTGAGTTTAATCATAAAAAAAACTATTGTTGTGAAGATTTAATGAACGGCTTTTGTTATGTACTCTCTAACCAACATTCCACCCCCTCCCCCCCCCCTCTTAGCCTCCTTTTTCACCCCTTTTTTCAAAGTCAACATAATAGTTTTAAAAATGCAAACGGTCACTAAGGAGGAGGAGGAGGAGGTGCTGTTGGAGCAAAACTGCCATGTGAAACTAACATAATCATTAAAGCATGAGATGAACTATAATGCATGCAAAGGGGAGAGGGTGATGGGGGGGGAGGGAATGTATTAAATCTAAAGGGGGATTTTATAGGGGGGGGGAGAGAGAAAGATAGAAATGAGATGGTCTTTCTCTCTTTCTATTTCTATGCCTGTCAGATGTGACCTCTTGGTAGGCTTTGTGGGCTCCCAACAATGGATCGTTTGGCGACCCACTGAGCCAGAACAAACCGCACAATTTCATCTCCTCCTCCTCTAACCTCCCCCCTTTACCACCATCATCACCACACCACCCACTTAAAACTATTTTAATGGGTGGTGGCATTCCAACTGTCCATCAAAATAAAGGCTGCAACCAATTGCAGGTTTAGTTTTCTGCTTCCTTGCACCAGGTGAATGAAGACTCAAGGATATTTTTTCTTCTTCTCTCGGACGGTGGCTTCAACGATTGGATGATTTCATTCATGGAGAGGGTGTTGAGTCTTACTTTGATTGACAGGCCCAAAGTCTGCTATGGAAAAAAAAAAAGCTAGAATAATCTTCTCCCCTTCCTATTATGCTTAACGCACCCTTTTAGCTATATAAGGTGAGGGGGACTAAGGTGGAGGTGGGTGGGGGGTAGTTGAGAAACTATTGTTTCCTGAGAATAAACGATGCGAAAGATAGACATATGAGGGGTGGTTAAGGGGGAGGAGAATAAAGAGAAATTAAGCAAAAACATGAGGGGAAGAGGGGGAGAGAGGATCACCAACCTTCAATTTCTCCCCCCACCCGACCCCATCTTTTCTTGCTTTCAATCTCCTACTGCAACTTTTTGAAAAGTTTTTTTTTGTTGGTTCCCTCGCCACACTCCACCCCACCCCACCACCTTCTATAGAGTGTCATCCAAATAGGTTGCCATCTGTTATTCCAGAAAAAGGGAGGGGGGGGGAACTAGGTTGAGGTCGAATGACAATATTCACCCTGGGGGAGTCATGAGGATTAGAGAAACCGTGTTAGTTTCAATTGAATGGGTTTTGCCATCAGCCCATCTGAACTAGGGGAGTTAGATTTGAAAAGAGAGAGACCAGTGGTCTGTGTGGTCACATTGTTAAATCCCCCTGAGTATTCTTTCGATTGGGTGGGCTGACATTTATAATGGTGAATAACAGGAAAGAGAGAGAGGGGGGGAGGGAAGAGAGGATTTAGAAGAAAATTCTCATGAGAGGTGGGCCTATTTTATGTTAAAGCCTGATAAGAAGAATAGGGGAATGATTTGATGGGGGTGAGGGGGAGAGAGATAGGAATGCATTGAAACAGGAGTGGATATATAAAAAGGAGGGGGAGGGAGGCAAGCTCCCCCTACCTCTCAATATGCAGTGTCATTAGATGCAGCATGCACAAGGATTAGGAAATGAATAGATCTAACTTGGAAACAGCCTATAGTGAGGTTGAGGGGGGCCTAGGGTTAGGTCTCTTTTCATTCCCCCTTCTGTTTTTTTGTTCATGATGATATTGCAAAGGAGGGATTTTTGAAGCTGATTTTGTTTTTCCGCTTTCATGATTTTGCACCAGTGTTAATTACCAAAAAAGAACCACAGATAGCAGAATTTCATCTTTATAAATGGAAAAATAATTTTCAAAAAAGAAAAAGGGGAAAGAGGGGGGGGGGGGGGCAGGAAGGTTGACATGAAAAAAAAGTGAGCGAATGATGCTGACGAGTGATGCCCTAATCCTGTGAAGCATCTCTCTTTTGCTCTTTGTGCACGACTGGCCACTTTTCCTTCCGGTTTTATGGGGGAGGAGGAGGACTTGCTTTTCCATTCAGTCATTTCAGAATGTGATGTGCAATGAATAATGCGGCCTCTTTTCCGGTCTACTCTTTATGATATGACGACGAGAAGGCACATTTCACTTTCTCTCCCTCTCCTAACCAACTCCCCCAGAATTCCAAATTTTATATTATCAGTTCTGCTTCTATTCTTTTGTAGCACATAGCCATCACTTTCAATAGAAAAATAACATTTTCAAATAGGCCCTTTTATCCACAATGCATTGATTTTTATGGAAGTTCAGGCATGTGTGTAAAAGCAGCACTGATCTTTTTTCATTCTCCCCCCATCCTTCCTTTTTTTTCTTCTTCTTCTCTCCCCCTGTTTCTTTCTCAATGATTTGTGTCCAATTTTTTCTTTAAATGAGTATGGGTGGAAATAGAATCATAGATAAAAGTTGGGTTTTTGAACAAGTAGTAAAATCGACTCCCATTGCCTATTTAGTTCTTAATTTCTTGAGACATAATTTAAGAGGATGCTTACTGTAGATAGACGTGGGGTGGAAAAATACCCCAAGAATTTTTAGGATGTTGTTGTTGGATACAGGTTTTTTTTTCGTGGAAAAGAAAAACCTTTGTTTGAAAAAGTCTGCTGCAGCATACATTGTACATTTTAAAATGTGGGTAGGAATGGTAAGGGGAAAAGACTTGAGAAGGTTTGAAACAGAAAATAAGCCTTGAAGGGGGGGAATCTTGATGGAGAGGAATAGGGAGAGAAGATAATATTGTGGGACAGGACATAATTGTTTGAAGAGGGGAAAAAAAGAGGAATATATAAGGGGAGAGGGCATTGGGAGGTTTCCCACGTGGCGCCATGGCGGGTTCAATATTACAAAGTGATATAGTTACTTTTAAGACGTTACACACAGTGGTGTTTGTGAGGAGGTGGTGGTGGATGAGGGGGAAACAAGGAAAGTTGGGGAGATTTGTTGTTTGAAGTGGGATAGAAAAATATGAGTAGGGTTCAAGTTAAAATAGAAGTGCAAATGAGTGTTGTAGGGGGTGCTAAATAAGTGAAGGGAGGGACTGAGAGGAGGGTGAAGAAAAGAGTAGGAATTCTTTCTCCCCCTCCCCCTCTCCCCTTATATGACAAATGGCGAGATATCATCTTTGTTGAAATTGGCATTCAGCTGTCTCTTGTATGGGCCCTAAGGGGTGCTTTTCAGACTTCGAATCTAATATTTGGGAGAGAGTTAGTTGTTATGTTCTAGTATCTCTTGATGGAAGAGAGATATTTCCTTTGGATGATAACAATAATAAACAAAGGACTTTTTTTTGGTTCATTCTTTCTGTTGAAGAGGGTGATTGGCCAACAGCAACCAAAATATCAGATCTCCTCTTTTCTACTTAAAGAGAGAACAATTACTGATTTTGTACCAAGAGAAATATGCTTATATGGATTCAGTGCACGTGCAATTCCTGAAAAGAACGATGCCTTGACCATCACCCCACCCTTACCACCCTCCCTTACCACCCTCCCTTATTTCCAATACTTGTCTGAATATATATTTTTTTATTTCATTTTAGTGGTTTCCTTCAGAAAGACCACCTATGTGTGTTCTAATAACAGTTCTATAAGGCTACCACAATAATATATTCATATGTGAAAGATTATTATTATACCAATTGTTAATGTTGAGGAACAGAATGTCCATTTTCTAATTTTATTGGAATATAGTTAGTTAGGTGTTCCGTCCTCTCGAGGAAGTTTGTGAAGGAGTGAGAAACTAATGTTAGAATCATGGTTGTAACAGTTAAAAGTGTAAGGTGATAGCCTCGAACACACATGCGGAATTCCGCGCAGAAAATTATTAAAAAAGTATTATTAAAATGAGAGAATTTTCCGTCTAAAGTAAACAGAAATTTCTTGAAAAACCAGTTGAACAAATCTCAACTTTTTTCGTTGTAAAATTTTCTGTCTAAAATCTAGACCAATCAACAGGACACATATAACATCACAATGAAATGAATCTGTTTGTGTGTGTATAGTGTTTTTCTTACTCAATAGAGGGCGCACAATTTGTCTACATTGACGTGTGAATACATAAAATAAAGTGCATCATTTCTTGGCAGAATTCAGCATGTGTGTTCCAGGCTTTATATTGTGGAAAGAAAAAAAAACGTTATTTTAAATGCTAAGTTTTGTAAGATTTTTTGCAATTCCTTAAGAATAGGACCGATAATAATAGTAATTGTCTGCTGTTTTCCCATTGCAAACATATATATAATTACGCTGACCAGGCAGCGTATGAGTGTCATTTTGTACAACAGCATAATTTGTGACATTTTTGATGATGATGATGATGATGAATGACGTCATTATCTTTGTTTCTGAAGATAGTCATCGCATGATATACGTAATCAAATAGTGACAAATACACAGGCAAGAGTGCTCAGTACTAAAATTTCGTTTGCCCCGCCCTTTTATGACATCAGACCAAGTAACAAACCAATTGAAATTGATAACGCTCATAAAAGGGCCGGGGGGGAAAACGAAATTTTAGTGCTGGGGCACTCTTGCCTATGACAAATACACACATCCACCTCATTTTTTTTTAACAAAAATGAAATTTAAATTCACTCTCAAACTCTTTATTTAATGCTTTGCATTTTATGAATACAATTAAAAAGAAATAATCTTTGTAATAATTTTTTTGAGCTCATTAGCTATTAATATTATACGATCCATAATCATTTTCATAAATCCATTAGATTAGTGATTTTTCCATATTAGGCCTTCTAAATAATTAGGTGGGATGATTTAAAGAATTATGACCAAATTAAAACAAAAATAACCCCTCCTCCTCCTCCTATTATTATCATTATATTTGAAAAGAAAGAACCCCCCCCCCCAATCCTCCTCCAAAAAAAAATTGTGAAAATGAAACTGTTGATTAGTTTTCGGTTTTTGCAACCAAAATTCACATCTCTGTTGATGTTAATCAAATTAATTAGGGGCTGAGATTTCGCATAATGGAGAGAGGTTTAAGGGGAGGAAGAAGGATGATGGGGAAATAGGATTCTCTTTTAATGGGAGGAGGATGGTGGATTGGGTGGGGGGGAGTGTGTATGGTTGTGCAGTTAGAAATATATAGACTATTGAGTTTAATGCATCATGGGGATATAGAAATACATAACCTAATTCTCTTGAGCCTAATAAATCTTGCTCATTGTTGCGTGTGTTATTTGCATTGCAAGTTATTATGATTTGTGTATGTGTGTGTGCGCGCGCATGATGGAGAGAGACACGCGTTCAAGTGCACGTGGTTTTTTGTTCTCTCTCTTATCTTCAGAGCCCTTATTATGTGTATTTTTCTATTCGTTACCAAATATGTGTGTAACAATGAAAATCTCGAATCTGAGAGGCACAAGTCACCTCTTCTTTTTAACGCCCCCCCCCCCCCCCCCCCCCTCAACACCCATATTTTTAATTTCTATTTTCTCTTTGAATTCTCTCTCTTTCTCAAATTTAGTTTTCTATGCATTTTGATTTTGATGAGCGCGAAAAATTGGATTAAAAATGAGATCTAATTGCATTATGTACGCGCTTTGCGTTCTCTTTTTTCTCTCTCCCCTCAGGACACACTTCTTTTCCCTGTTTCAACATATAATGGCGTGAGAATTTTTCCATCTCTTAATAGTATTCCTATTATTCTCCTTTTTCCTCTCTCTGTCTCTCTTTTTTTTTTTTTGTTATTTCAGAACAAAAAAATCTTGATATGTATTGTGTCCCCTTCCCTCCCCCTCCCCTCTTTGTATCTAGATAGATTCAGACTCTGCAATCCATGTAAATACATGAATATATATGCGTGTATTGTGTCTGATTGAACATGTTGTGTATGTATGTGTGCCATTCTCTCTCTCTCCCTTCACTCGTCTGCAAATCTCATCTCTCTATTTCCTTTTCTTTATATATATTTAGACATTATTCCTCTCTTTTTTTGTGTGTTTTTTTCGAAGGGTCGCCACCCACTGAAGCCGTGATGCAATTTGCGTTACTATGGTAACCACATTGTTAGTTGATGCTGTTTTTTTTTGGGGGGGGGGGGGGGGGGTTCCGAATTTTAAAAATTAGAAAATGGCGTTTTTGTAGAGGAAGAGAGAGAGAGAGAGAGAGAGAGAAAGGCATAGACACAGAAAAGGGAGAATGAAGGGGATGAGAGAGAGAGAGAAAGCGATTTTCAATGAAATTCCTTTTTTTCTTTCTTTCCACATCACCAACGAAAATAAAATGAATGAAAAAATATAATTCTATTGTCATTATTTTTTTTTTCTGCTGTTGTTTTTACTTGTACATATGACTTATTTACGATTGGTGGATAATATTTTATCACCTTGTCTCTCTTTTTCATTTTTTCTTCATTAATAAGGCTTTTTATTCCTATTAATTATTATTTCGTCTTCATTTTTTTCTCATTTATTTTTTCATTTCAAAAACTTAATTGTCTTTGGTGAGATTTTTTCTCTTAAGTTTATGACTTTGAATCATAAGATCCCCCCCCCCCCCCTACATATATAATATAGATTTTCATTTTAAGATGATTATACTTTTCTTTAAGTGTTGAATTGACTTTTGAGATAGAAGATAAAACGACAGAAAAAGCAAAAAAAAAATTGTTTGAATAATCAAGGTGCCAATTATTCATTAATTTTATGTGCAATTTATAACTCTTCTCTTTCTCACTCAACTTTATTGTTCATTTAAGGCTATATATGTATTTTTTTTGGGGGGGGGGGGGGTTGAAATATTTCTGAGAGTATTTTTTTATATTTTATTTAAGAATGAAGAGAACAAGCGGTTTAATTAATGTGTAGAGTTTTTTTCTCTCTCGCTTTTTAGGTTATTTTATTTTTCTAAACTATAAACTTAAAAGTAAAAAGTAGATTTATTTCTATTCCTGAAATAAACTCATTTTTTTATATTTTTAAGGTGTTAATTCATCTCATGTTTTTAATGGAAGATTCTTATGAGATTTGTAATGTATGATAATATAAAAATCACGCATAAAATGATCTGTCACAAGTGCTTTAATGAATTATATGCACAATAAATAATTAATAATCCAGTTTATGCGAAGTGACCCTAAATTAACTTTCCAGTTTTTAATAAAAAAAAAATTTGACATAAAAATAATAAAATAAAATAATTACATTTTACTTTTTTGTTAAAGTGATTTTCAAGTATAAACGACGTCCTTCATACTTTCTGATTAAATTCTGTCTTTCAGGAGGAGTTTGTGCAAAATGAAGAGAAACTATAGAAAGTGTTTTAAAAACTGGAAGGGTAGCTCAAAATAACTTAATGTTATTTTCATATCTTTCAAAATAAGCTTTCTATCTCAGTTTTGAAAATGACCCAATTTTAGTAATAAAACTATTGATATACTATATGTAAAGTATTAAATGGTATGGCTAAACTTCATTAAAAGTAATTAATGGCAAAACCCAACTCTTAACTCCATTTTTTTTAAAAATATTTCATCCTATTTATCTCTTAATTGTATAGTTACAGAAAAAAGGTTGTTTGGTATGAAAATGAAATTTGAAGCTTTGAAATAGGAGAGAATAAGGAGGAGGTGTAGGAGGTAAAGGGGAAGGGGCACATTGGAAAAACAGCTGTTGATGTGTCATTCGTATATTTTTGTGTTTGAAACAGGCAATTTACTGTAATGGTCACAAAGGTGCCTTGCAATTAAAACATGAAGCCGACAAATGGAGAGATACTCAGTCTCATATACGCAATCATGTTATACAATATATAAAGGTTGTAATGAATGAAATTGGTTTAAAGGAAGGAAGGAAGGGGAGAAAAAAGGTGTCTGTACGAATTGTTGATTAGACGTTTGGGATGGAACCAAGTGTATTGTTAAAACTTGAGAGAATTTAAAAAAAAATAGGTATATACTTAAAAAGAAACAAAGTATAGGGCGTCTTATTTTCATATTTTAAATTAAAAAAAATTGACGCGTAGGTTTAGCATATTACGTGTGTAATTCTTACAATAGTTTTTACATGTAGAAAGTAAGTAGAAATACCATTTTGTATGTGTTGTTTCATCAGTGTTTGTGTTATAAGGAAACTTTCTCCATTGACCTTTTCTTGTACCTTAGAAAATTGTAAATTACAAAATTAGACATAATGAAAGAGTGAGAACGGATTCTATTAGCCGTCAAAGTTTCAATTGGTTGTTGAGGTTGATGATGGAAATGGAAGAAAAAAAAAAGGGTGTTGGTGGGAATGAATAATTTCTTTATATGGACATGGTTCTAATAGGGTGATACATAGTTTAAGGTTCAATTTCAAGTGTCTATATGCATGTTGGTGCATTTTTCACCTAGGTGGTCAGTGGTTTAGTCAGAGCTTTTTTATGTTACACTTTTCAGAAGAAACTTTAAAAAGCTTTTTGGAGTCATAATGGAAATAAACTACATGGCCCATGTGTTGTTAAACTTTATTTTTGGAGTTTTGAAAATAATAAAATTTGCTTTTCATGTCAAGTTGTTAAGAAAAGCTGTCATTTAAAAAAATATATATAAAAAGTTTATTGTTAATTAGTTAAAATTTAGCATGCCTTTATAAGAGGGTAAAATTCATACTGTTCAGGCAATTTGGAATGTATGTAGAAATAATGCATAGAATGCAAGAACATGTTCCCAAATTCAGTCACCAACCATACTTGACATGTTTTAGACATTTCAGAAGATGTTTTGTGCTTTTACCAAGCATTGTTTCCATTTATACTTATGAGTCCTGTATAAATTAGTCTGAATGGAAACGGACTTTTAGTAGTTCTAGATTTTTATGTTTATCCAGATGTCCTCATAGGCCTCATTGGCAGTTATGTGGGGGCAGCACAGTGACAGTTTGCACTGTTTTTTTTTAATTTCTATTGTTAAGGATGCTTAATTAAGGAAACAGAAGCTCAGACATTATCGTAATGATAACACCATATATGATTATGTCGATGTTATGCTTTAGTTACGTAGTTTGTCTTACGACGTCAACAACGTTTCTGTAACTGTTTACATCACCGTTCGTTCGACGCATAGACATAACCAGAGCTTTTATAGTTTCTAACAAACTTTCTGAAAAAGGTTTATGTTCGCTTTATAGACCTATAATTTACTATTTGAAACCATTTTAAAATTCTTTGAAAATACAAATTCAAGTTGTTACAGAAATGAGAAAAAAAGAATATTATAGAAATTGCATAGAAACACAATGATAAAGCAAATAATGTGTTTTGATACCTCGAAAATGATTTGTAGTGTTTGTTATGTAGTTTTGTTTCTTAGAATGGAAAGGGAAGTTCGAATTTAGTGTTTTTTGGGGAAGGGATAGTTAAAAGGAAGTCGTTGTTTCCCAGAAAAGGAAATGGGAAAAGGAAAAAGAGACTGATTTGAAGGGGGGAAAGAGAGAGAGAGAGACAGCTCGTTCGTTGGTTTATATTTGCTTATATTGGGAACTCTCTCTTTTAAACTGGTTTCGAAAAGGTCTTGTGTTTGAAGATATGAGTAAGAGATTGAGGGGGAGGCTATCGGTTAATGAAATTGAAGAAGTGCTAAGGAAGAGAAAAAAATGTCTCTGTTTCCGTACAAAGTGTATAATGGTTTATGTTATGTGCATTATGGTACGGTACGTTGAAACTATTGGAAACATGAAAGGAAATAAATTTCTTGTAAATTGTTATTGTTATAATAGAGAGGGTGGTGGTGGTAGGGATGTGTGTGTGCTTTTTCTTTAATGGTTTTATCAGCTGCTTCAGTATTGGGCAATCCACTAGATAGGGCCACCCTTGTTGAGGAGAGGGACATTTGAAAACATCAGAGTCAGACAGTGTTTGAATTCGATGTCAGTTACTTCTGTAAGTGAAGATGATTCAAACTAAGTAAAATGATTGCTAGTAGCAGCTAACAATTCCTGGGTAATTTCTTGGTTAAAATGTATCATGTGTAATGTGCGGCGCACATGTGGTTCACTGGCGCCCGCAGGATTGTAACTAACATACGGTGTTTCTTAAACATTTATGTGGAACCCTATATTCTAAAGACCTTCACGGCCCTCAACGGAGTTTTGCGGAACACAGTTTAAGAAACCCTGGGGTAGAAAATAGCCTCAAATAAATCCATTCTTGGCCACTCATTTCTAAACATAAACGTTATGACTTGGTTCTTGGTTAGCGTTTTGACGAAGTATCAGTTTTCGTCTTCGCTGCTGAGTTTATCCAGCCTGAAAATAAACTGACATTCAGTGGAAATTGTGTGTATATTTTTTTTTTTGGCATCGCAACTAAGCGCTTCCAAATGCACCCATTGTTTTGTTTGCATTAAAGTAAACACGCTATCTAGCCTTTTGTCCCCTCCTCCCAACCCTCAAATTCAACATATCTTTCTAGCCTTTCACTTCCCCCCCCCCCACACATTGATAGATAGATAGAGAGAGAGAGAAAAAAAAAAAATCCAATATCTATCTTTTAAAATTATTCTTCAGTGGATTCATCTCTCTTTTATGTTCTCAGTTGATACATTAAGGGCTTTATTCTCCCTCGTTTTTCTGCCCCCATTTGGACTCAAATGCTGTTCACATATCACATACACACACACAAGGTTTTTTTTATTTGCTCCATTTTTCCATATAGCTGTCATTTGGTTGAATGCATAGAAAGGGAGAGAGAGAGAGAGAGAGAGAGTACAGCTCTTCCTTTAATGACCTCTGTGTGAGTCGATGCCGAACATTTTTTGGGCTATCTGATGCGTGACATGTTACTCATGAGGCTCGTTTCAATTTACCCACCCTGCCTAGTGTATGTATGTGTGTAACAGGGTACCCATTCTATCCCTCCCTACACTCTAATAATTCGCTTGAGATTGGTAAAAATACAGAATGGGGAGGGAGGTTGTGAGAGTTTATATGATGAGGATGATATTTTTTTTATCACAACAAACGAGGCCCTGTGTTTTATTTAGTAGTAGGAACCAGGCAAAATAGAATGAAAGGGTGTGTGTGTATGCATGGAGCCTCTGTAGAAATCATAGATGAACCCCCTGTATATAAAAATATCCCATATCTCATTTATTTATTCCCCTTTTTTTTACCCTACTTCCCTTTTTCTCTCTCTGTACTACGTGGCTATGAAATCAATTTCTAGTTATTATCCTAATGGTTCTTTAGCATATGAGGTTGAGGTGGTCGTAGTAGGGTGGAGAGTAGAAGGGCTACGAGGGAGGAAGATAACAAAAAAAAAATGTGAAATGTAGCAAAAGCAAGAGAGAAAATTAAAGAGAAGGTACCTTGATTATTTTTGTCAGGGGAATTAAACGAAGAGTGGATAGATGGATGGAGGGGGAGGGGGAGGGGAGCGGGAGAAATGAAAAATGGGGATGCTGAACATTCTACTTTTTTTCTCTCTCTCTTTATTTAGGTCTATATAGATGTAGTGTGTCTTTTATCTCTTAGACCTATAGACAGTAAAATGAAAGCCTCTTGTTTTCCACCTTTTTTTTTTTATCTTTTACCCCCTCCAAAATTTCCCCCAAGGGTATCTTTCCCCACCTTCTTCATATGTGTGTGTGTGTGTAGTCGATGAAAATGATGGTGCAGATCGAACGATGAGATTAGAAATGAAATGAGCTCACAAGAGAGAAAGAGAGAATGAAAAAAAGAGAGGGGGGGGGGTTGTGTGAGGTTTTTTTAGGGGGTGTTATGGATTTTAGAATGGAATGATGAACACACAGGATAGGAAAAAGGGGAGGAGAGAGGGGATAAATCTCATGAGAAAATAAATGAAATGACTGCTGTTTGGTGGGTTGATTTTGGAGTAGTTTTCGATGGAAAAAAAAGGGGGAATTTGTGTTTTTTTTGGGGGGGGGGGAAAGGGAAGAAGATGTGGAGGGGGGATGAGAGAGAGAGAGAGATGGATAGCGGTGGTGATGCGTGACTGAGTCGGATTAAGATAGATCAAATTGAAGAGAGATTGAACATGATGATTGCCGTGTCGAAGAGAGAGATATTCATTCAGTTCAAAGTAATCGATATTAAAACTCTCTCTCTCTCTCTTCAAATCTGTGGAGAGACACATTTTGTGACATTATATTATATATATTACTATTACTGAAATTTCTGTTATTCATGAGAAATAATATTAAGATTTTAGATTTTTTTTATAATTGGTCTTTTTTTTTGTTGTTGTTTATTTTTATAAGTTTGAAGTGCATAATTTAAATTTTATAAAAGTGTTTGTTTGTTGGTTATTTTTTTAGGTTTATGGTGTGAATCTCATTTAAGTAACGGGTTTTTTAAACTTTCTAAAAGATGTTTTTTTGTTGCAAATTTTAATTTGTTATAATTATTGAAGTAATAAAAACAACACTTTGTCAACATTTCTACTAATTAATTGTTCCTTTTATCACCTAATTTATTAACTGGTTATATAGGGGGTAAAAATTAAAATACTCATTAAATCTAATCTGTGTTGAGGAGAAATTATAATTTTAAATAAATAAAAAACCATTTAGGTTACTTAATCTAGTATTGTATATATTTAAATTTTTAACTATTTGTTTAAAGATTTTTCATAAAAAAAAGTTAATGATTTTTAGAAACTGAGGTTTAAATTTCATTTTTTTTTGTAAAGGAAACAGTTTTTTAAACCTTGTTTTAAAAAATTAAGAAACTTTTTCTTTAATTTATCTGCCATTGTTAAGCACATTGTTTCAAATGTGTAGTAGCTTTTATATTTTTTAGATACACACAAAAAACACTTAAACCAAAGTAATAATCTTGATAATGGTCTAATTAAGATTAGATTTTTAATTAGCTTACAAAATGTTAAAAATTAAATTCAAAACATTTATTTTATGGTCAATTTTTGCAATAAATTCAAATTGAAATAGAAAATTTGTTTCCCAAAAAAAAAAAAACTAGAAGCAAATCGATTTAATTTTTTAATTATGAAACGTGATTTAAATGAAACAGTCCTGAAATTATTCCATAATTATTCAAGTCTGCGTTTCATTACGCACTATAGTGCTACGTTTACAGTCGTCATTTCGTGATCACGTTCTGAATAAATATCTCATAGTGAAATTTAGACTATAAACACAGCATAATATAATTCTGTATGTGTTCTTCTTTTCTCAAGTTCTCAACATGTTCTGGGTTGACCTAAAAAAAAATAGATAAAATCATGTAACAGTTTTCTCTAAGGGTTTTAAAAAAAAGTGGTGCAGAGTAAGGATATACCTTTACTTTTCTAAATTGCGTTTGAATTCACTCAACTGAAGTGAAAGTTATTAACTTATTAAGAGAAGAGCTCCGGTTTATATATATTTTTTCTGTTCATTTTAAGATGAAAAGAGGGGGAAAAGGGGGGAAGGGGGAGAGAAAAAAGAAGTGTCAAGCTTTTTTGAACGTTCTCAGAAACAAGTTGTCATAAGTATTAAAAGGAAACAAAAAAAAAGTGTGTCTTAAGAAGAAGAAGAAGAAAAAAAAATTGCTTGTTGTCCTAACAGCACAGATATACACTCCTTGAAGCAACATTGTATATTTTTTTGCTTGTTTACTTCTCAACGACAAACAGGGAAGAAAAAAAAAAGACTGACTACATGTAGTGAAAGTGAGCACAACTGATAGAATGTGTGTGTTGTGTACAGCCTTGAATTACAAGTAATACTTGTAGACAGATAACATCCAGTGTCTTAATTGTATGACACGCTTCGAAGATCATACAACTAATTCATCTGTATAGCCTTATACACACAGTAACATTGCTTACACAATTTACAAAAAAAAAATATATTCACGATTTTTTGACTTTTTTTTATAACATTTTTCTCTTTTCATTCTTCTTTCTTCTCGTGATGGCTTTTAACTTAACTAATAAACGCAATAACTAACAAAAGTTTTTTTCTTTTCATTATTTTCTTGTTGTTTTAATCTGAAAAGTGTTTTATTTTGTGGTTATTTTTATACAGTTCTGAAGAGAAATGAGATATTGGAAATTTTAACGTAAATGTTGATCGAAATTAGACATTTTTCAATGAGTCGGAAGTTGTGGTTTCACTGCATTGCATTGGTGCTTGCAGTGATTGCCATTGTCTAAGGTTTTTTTTTTATCTATTTATTCAGTTTGTAATGTTTTTCTTAATTTTGTTTTAATTTATTAAAAGTAATACTTATTGATCCTTTTTTTCTTCTTCAAGTTTTTAAAAGCATATTTTATTAACTTGTAATCAGGAAGGAAATAATTGATTTAAAATTATAATTGAAATAACATAATGCACTAAAAAATTGATATTTGAATATTTTTATTTTTCAAATTTTATCTGCATTTTATTGAGTTTTATGAGATTTTAAAATAAAGCATTTACTGAGTGGTTTGTTTTAAAACTATATCATTTATAAAATAATTAAAAATAATTGTCTTTAAAAAATGACAAATTTTTTTTGCAATCTTATATTTCACATTTACAAATGTAAATCGATTCCAGTCTTCATAATAATTACATGAGATGATATTACATTGCAGGTGTGTACGCATGACTTTAATTGTATTTTTTCACTCGTGATTTTATATTAATTATTTTTTTTTCACTGTGTGCAATTTTCATTTTAAATTACACGCTAAACAGAAACTGAATGAAGGCTTTTTTTTAGAAAAAGAAGAAGAAGAAGAAATGTCTAAAAATAGCACAACCACCATACACTTAATTTGTGCCCAATTCATTACTAGCGTTATTGTCTAATTAATTATTCATGAGAGTGAATAATAATAATAATAATAATGCCATTTTGACATTTATAATGAGGGGGGTGGGGGTCTGAAAATAAAAATGAGCGCCACTGATTGTAATTTTTTGGCGCCTTTACGCACGTGTTTAGTCGCACACAGTTGATGTTTTTTCTCACGATAATTTTCAAATGGTTACCAGAAGGGAGAACAAATTTTGACTTGCATACATTTGCATCAATGTTGTCATGTAATGTTCGTCTTGATTGACAACAACAGTTGCAACATTTATCTTTCTCTCTATTAGACACCCAAATTTAAAAGAAGTACTTCAATTTGAATAATACTTCACACAATCAACTATAACTCCTCCCTCTTCAAAGTCCCTTTTTTTCTCTCTCCATTCATTGACTTGTGGGGATCCTGAAGGGAGGGTAGAAAAATAACATGTGGACATTTGCAATTAGGAATAGGGGGAGAATAGGGAGGGGATGGGGAAGATTGTTTGACAATGGAAGAAATAAGGGGGTGGCTGGGGTTGTTGTTACTGGTTCACACTATTGTCAATGACTGCTTTTAACATAGCTTAGAAATTTGAATTACAATGTAGTCATCATTCATTCATTCATTCATTCTCTTCATCTTTTGTTTTCATTTTTTACAATAGGTTTTCTCTATTAAGATAAATATGCATTCTTTATTTTGTATTTTGAAACACACAGAGAGAGAGAGAGTGATTTTATATAAGAACCACTTCTGGCACATATGACACATACACTATGACGTCACTCAGATTCGTTTTCAATTCTTTTGTATTTTTTTAAACTTTTATTTTGTGTTTACAAAATGGCACGAAGAAGTTACTTTAAAACCGGGGTCACATTACTCGTCAAACTACTTTGGTAACCTCTGAGCTGCATAACTTAAAACTGAATTTTGACGGATGTCTTTTTATTGATTGCAACAAATTGTTGCATAACAAAAAATAGAACTCGATCCAAATCTCTACAACACGTAACATATGTTGCTTGTGATGTTATCATGTGATATTTTTCAAAAATCAAAAACATCATATTTAATATTTTAATCTGAATTTCACCCTTTATTCTGTTAGCAATTCTGATGACTTCAATAAGATTTTATTAGGCCCTACTTATGTTGAACGAGTGTTCAACATAAGTAGGGCCTAATAAACTGGGCCTTACCAACTGTCCGTTGGTAAAACCTGCCCTAGAAAAATTTTGTGAAAACATTTCACTTCTATTTGTCCTTTATTAATTGTAGAAAATGACAAGATGGCGGCGCTAAATTCACTTTTTTTGGTAATCATTAATTAGAAGTCAAAAATACAATTATTTCTGTTAAAATAATTAAAAAATATACTTATTTATGATATATATCTAACAACCCTGGGCCTTATCACGGAAATAATCATAAATATATGACAGTCATACCGTAAAATGTCACTGCTTGTGTGATATTATTTTATGACTATCACATATGCACCCAGACCATTGCTTTTGTGACTTTTAGAAGGTTATTGAGCTAGATAGGACGATTGCCTGTCATAGGACACTCGTATTGCCTTTGTGTAATGAGGCCGTATGTCTGTAACGTTCAACTATAAACTTTCAATCAATTTGTTTGAAGTATAGTATGACCTCAGCATTTAAAAAGTCCCTCTTCTTCTTCTTCTTCCTATTATATCCGTTATTTCTGAACGCCTTTTTTTTGTTGACATCCTTCTTCTCTTATGTCAACAACATTTTCCTACTTTGTTGATCTTTGAATGGATTGGTGTAAATCCTAAGAACAATAGGAACAGAGAGAGAGAGAGAGAAAGCATTAAAGGTCTCTCTCTCTCTCTCTCTGTATACTTTGTATATGATATTTGTCAGTTATCTGCTTTATTTAACATGTGACTCACACATACATATTACACACACACAACAATGCAAAAGTGTATTTGAGCTTCTTCTTTTCTAAATATGTGTTTTCAAACAAAAAAAAAAGGGTTGAACTTGTAATATTAACCTTGCGGTCATTTAATTATGCTTGAATATTAAATACTAAATGCATGGCGTGATTCATTCATTCTATTATATGTTATGGCTTCTGTTTTCTGCTACTTCTTTTAGCTATTCATTTATTTATTCTTTTGTTGTTTTTTTATACACATCATCATCATCATCATCATCATCGTCTGCATTGTTTATCATAAATTACACACTCAACCAAATCAAAATTAATCATGCATTCATTTTTTTAAAAAAAAACATTGGTTGCATTTGTTTAATCTTTTTTTGTTGTTTCTGTTTTGATGGAAGAAAAATACTTGTATGCAAATATGTGTAGACAAGAGGGTGTGGTAGAATAATACAATAATATTATTATTATTATGTAAAGAAGAACCTCATTGTCACATTCATCTGATGATGTGTTTACTACGTTTTTAATTAGGTTTTCAACATTATTGACACGTCGTCGTCGTCGACAATTCTAGTGTCCAATTTATATTAGTATATTGTGGAAGAAGCTTCAATGATTATCATTTCAATCAAGTTGCAACAACAACAAAAATGCTAGAAAAATTAATGATTTGTAAATAAATAATAATAAGGTATATATTATTTTTTGAAAATGAACGTTTCTTTCAAGGAGCGCGTTCTTCAAACTGATGAAAATAAAATTTAGATTTTCATATTTTCATTTAAAAAATGTTTATTTTCAAAATTACACAATTAAGAGGTAAAATTTCTATAAATTTAAAAACATTTGACAAGATGCATAAAGGTCGAGAATTTTCATCCAGTCTTTTTTTTAAGATTTTCTTCTAAAAATGACTGAGAAATTCCAAGTTTTTAAATGTATTTCGGAAAAATGTTCAACTTGCCTCGGAACTTTCAGGAGGCTTGAATAACTGGAATTCTGTATTGCCAGTACTAAATTTTAGACAGAAACAATTTTGAAATATTTTCCTATTAGAAATCAGATGATAAGTGTGTGACATCATCAAAATGCAAAATAAAACATTAAGAAAAAAACAACATTTACAAAACTGAATATCGAAAGTGACGCTCAATTCATTCTTAATTAACAATAATCAGGAATACTTAACACAAGTTTCGACAATGCATTTTCTATGCTGCACTTGGACTCTTGTCCCTCTGCCATAGGCCTTTATGGCTGCTTGCAGAGTAATTTTTCAAATTCAAATAAAAATAGTAATTAATTGAAAATAAGTAATTGCATTTGTTGACTAGAAGAGGTAACAAAGTGGTGAATTACTAATTACTCGAAAAAGTAACTTAATTGCTGTAATTTATTATTTTTTGGTAAATTACTTGAAACCTATTGATGTCTTTTTTTTTCTTCTCCCACATCCTTTTGGGCAGTTCCACACTCTTCCTATGCTTTTTTTTATTTTTTTGCATCGTCATAGACTCACAGAGGATGCAATTTTTCAGGGGGAAATGGAGGAGGGGAGGGGAGGGGAGATTATAATATATTATACGTTTTGTTCAGTGAAAATTTCATTTCTTTTTAATTCAATGTATATCCAGTGTTTTTTTTTTTTGGGTGGATGTTGTTGGATCCGAATGTATATAGCATTCAAGTCTATAATGTCGCATTGGGCTGAGCCTCGTTTTTAAGGGAGTTGTTGTTACTTTTTAATGAGTGGGTGTTTTTATCCATAGAAAAATACATAGTTTCAGTCAATGAACTTTATTCTACCTTGGATTGAATAGAGTTTTGGATTGGCGCAACTAAAACGCACCCTGTCTTTTTAAAGATGAATATCTTAAAAGAAAAAGACTAGAAAAGTTAAATATTTGATATTTTACGATATGTTTATTTGTAGCTATATTAAATATATTGGTGTTGAATTCAGATATTGATTTTTGAAAATGACATTTAACAAAAGTTCATTTTTTTCTGAAGAAGGATCAATTTACATTTAGCAGCTATATAATATCAATAACTGCTAACATTGACGGGAAATGTGCTTTCGTGTCTTATGCTATTGTTGATTTATAATAAAAATATATTATTTGTAAAGACAAATATGTTTACATTAAAAATGTCAAAATGTGTATAGCGTTTCTAGTTTCTATGATATTCGTCAGGATGCGTTTTTACTTCTGTAATCACACTGTCATCAGTGAAATTTAGAAAGGGGATTAAATCGATTGAATTTATACTATTAATCGATACAAAAACCGATTTACCGATTAATCGAATTGGAATCAGGCATTTTCTATGTACAATTTAAAAAAAAATGCAAAAATGCCCAGAACGATTATGATATCAAATACATCCATTCACCCGCAAACTTTTCTCTTTTTCGTTCGCCATGCTATAAGGGTGTGTCCACACCTAACGTAGGGGGTACGAACGAGCAGAGCAAACACATACGCATACGTAAACGAACATGCACAAACGAACGCATACGAGACATCAAGGTTGAATTCGTAACCGTTTCTGGTGTAATTTAGTAAAGAAGTTTTGCTTTTACGTCTACACTATAGCAAGCGACAGATCGCTGCATGCTGCTCGTGATGTTCGTTCGAATTCGGTCGGGTTTGTCGAGGTCTTCACACTGCATTCGTTTGATTCGTGTTTGTTCGTTAAGTGTGGACGCACCTTGAGACTTTTGTTGCTCAGAAAGAGTAAAAAATGTCTTCCTAAAAAAAAGGGGAATAATGGATTGTCATTTTTTTCTTTTCTTCTTTCTGATGGCTGGTTGTATCATCATGATTGACGAGTTGATCGGTGTAATATAATAGGGGTGGGGTGGGTCGTTAGAATTTAGGAGGCTAACTCTATATGGGGGCCTGGGGTGGCTCTCTTGTTTTTTGGGGTGTTTTGTCATTTTTATGAATGGTAAAGAAGAAGATGAAAAAAAACACTGTGCCTTATGTGTGTTAGGTGTGGTGAAATACACCTCTGAAAATAGCCATTTTTGTCGGTTTGAACAAAAAAAAAATCGATATTTTTATGGAGCAGAAAATGGATTGTTTACTACTCTCCCCCTTTCTCATTCTGTTTCAGCTGCATACAGAGAGCCCCTCACTCCTCATCCTATTCTAGTTTGAGGTATATAAAGAAAATAGGAATAGAAAGAAGAAAAAAATGAGTACGCCATTGGTTACAGTTCGTTTTGCATACATTGAACAACATAATTTTCTGAGCACGGTTGCATCCTATATGACCATAAAACCAACCCCCCCCCCTCCCTTCTTCTACTCTTGATATTGATTTTCTCTCTCTTTTGTCTCTTTTTCTGTCTGTCTGTCTGTCAGGCAATGTGGGTATATGTTTTCTTATGTGTTGCTTGTCTCTCTCAAGTGAATTCTGCATCAATCTCAGTAACATGCTGAATCACTTTGCTCTCTCTTTTTCTGTGTGTTTTTTCTTCTCCTTTTCTCTACCTTCCTTTTTTTCCATATCTTCACACTCACTGTTAGAATCAGTGGTTCCCAAACTATTTTTTTTTTGCTCATGGGAGTCATGGGCATAGTCATTTTTGATATAGGTAGAGAAACCCACGGCACACTCTTTGAGAATCACTGTTGTATATGTATAATAATGCATGTATAGACAGACATTGCTTGAAAAAACTATATATACTTTGATCACAAAATAATCAAACACACAACTAGGACCTCTCTTTTATTCTCTTTTTTTCTTCTTCTTCCAAGTTTTCCATTTTTTTTTTTTGGTTCCCTTCTTCTTCTTCTTCTTTATACTCCATTTAAATTTAAATCAGAATTGCTTCTTTCAATTTAGGTTTTTTTCTTCTTCTGTTTTTGAAATATACATACATATAAAGACAGTGCAAAACCACCCCTTTTTGTGGTCTTGTCGCCCTTTTTAAAATTGATGGCATCACTTTTTTCTTCTTCTTCTTCTTGATGTATGCTTTTTTTTTGTCTTTTGATATCAATTTCGACATCCATATAATGTATACTCACATACATACTATAGTGTGCTGTTAAATTATTTCCATAAATTTAGAAAGGTTTATCCATTTACTCCAATCAATATTGCATGTACATATATATATATTTTTTTTATTTACTGAAGTTCTATGTAAATAAAAGAGAAGTTTCATTTTTGCAATCGAATTATTTTGGCACACACAAACACATATGTGTATACATTCATATTATATTATATTATATATATATATATATATATATATATATATATATATATATATATATATATATATATATATATATGTATGTATATATATACATACGGTATTTACGGGTGTGACAGTAATAAAAGTGCACAATTTTGTTTATATGCAAGTTCTATTTATAAATATAGTAGGAATAGGCCAACAACAATAACAACAACACATTTGCAATTTATGGAATTGCTAAAAAAAAGCTGTATAAGGTTAGGGTGAGAAAGAGAGACAGAAAGAAAAAAAAGTGTTTCTGCTTTTCAATGATATTCAATGAGAATTGTTAGGCCTTGTTTAATGTTGTGTATACAATTGCAAAAATATGTTTTGTATTGGAGACAACTTGAAACTGTTTGAACGAAATGTGTTTTTTTTTGTCGGGGGTGAGTGGGGTGGGAGGAGGAGAGAGAATGTTTGCCTAAGTGTTTTCGTATTGGGGGGAGGGAGGGGGAAGTGGGGGTTAGGGGTTCCCCTCACTCCCTCTGTAACTTATATTTGTAGTGAGAAAAAGTTTTAAAAGTTTATTCTACCAATTTGGTTTGTCAATTTTCCTGTCAAACTGTTTTTTTTTTATGAATAGCATATTATTTGGAAACATTTTTCTTCTCTATTATTAACAAGTGTAACAATATATAAGGGAAAAAAATGCAGATTGATATTAATTTTTTATGAATTTTTTTTGTGAGAAACTAATAACGTGATTAATTATTAATATATAAGTTAATTAAAATGTGTTTTTTGTTGTTGTTTTATAAACAGAGAAATTCCGTGTCGCCAAATGAGAGGGAAAAATACAGAAGTCGGTCACCTGATTCTCACAGCGAATCAAAAAAGAGCAAAAAAGATGACAAAGATAATCATCATCATGTAAGTTAATATCGTTTAATTTTTATTATTTTAGAATTATTAATTTAATATTTAAATAAGGTTCAAAATAATTATATTTGTTTCCGATATGTATTTGAAAAGGAAAACAATGTATAGTTAGTCAACAAGTAACTAACTGCACATTCTTCGGTAATTGACCGAGGAATGTGACGTCATGTCAAGAAAAATATGAGGGCCTCCTCAGAGGTGAACTGTGTTAAGTCACCAAACCTAAATTTTACACCGGACTTAACATGGTATACAACTATCGAGCAATCTGTAAAATTGTGGACTTAACACTATTTACTCCTGATAGAACTTGACAAGGTCCTTTGTAGTAGAGACCTACATTGTGCAAAAAATTGAAGCCCAGCCCATGAGACTTTATACCAGGCCCACAAAGCCCATGAAGCCCACAAAGCCCGCCAGGCCCACGAAGCCGACCAGGCCCATGGGCCTTTAACATAAAAATGCCAACCCAAGCCCAGCCATTGGGCTGGGCTTGGGTTGGCATTTTTATGTTAAAGGCCTTTTCAAAAGTCCACCGGCCCATGGGCTTTATGTAGGTCTCTACTTCCAAAGACCATAAAAGACCATAAATTCAAAAAAAGGAAAAATTGTCAAAAAATGAGATTTTTCCAGTGATATTTCGTGTTATCCGTTTTCCCTTTGTCAGCGTGAGAGATTTCAAATACTGTAGGTTGAGATTTTTATAGCCAGAGAGCCACTTACTTTGGATCTTCTTTTTTAGATTTTGTTTGAAGAGAGTATTTTCAAATTATTTCTCTTTTGTTTTCAATACAATATTTGTATTTATTCAAATTATTCTCAATTATTTTTTTGAACGTGTGATATTATATTATAGGGTTCTTCATTTATTTGAGCTCAAAAAGCAATTATAGCCTCCTCGCAATTAGCAATTTAATTTGAAGTATGCATAAGAAATGAAGTTGTTTTTCCTAGAAATAATAATTAATACTGATGATGATGATCGGTCTGGTGACCCAATCATAGTTCACACTTGTAGTCAAGTCCTACTGTATATAGTTTGTCTGGTCATCTCGGAAGGGAGGGAAAAAGTGCAATGCACATTTGTGATCATTTTATGATCCTCTCTTCAAAATATACAGTTTGTTAAATTGTGGAAACAATCGGCTTAACAGCTTTTTGTCTGAAGTTTATGTGATTTGTGTTTTTTTTGTTGTTAAAAATTGTTTAGTTTTATGATTGTTGTTTACACAATAGAAACAAACACAATACACACGTGTGGTTCTCATTATATTCCAGTTGTCGTCTATCTCAATAATTGTATTCTAATTTTCACTCACTTTCTCTCTATTTTTGTTTTTGGTAACAAAGATTGTCCATTATATTATTAGGTGTATATTTTTTTGACCAATTTATAATATATTTATTTCTATGAGAATTTGGAAACGTGCTCTTTGCTTAATGTGATGAATTTAACATGAAAATGATATTCTCTACTATTGATCACAATTTTACTATAATTACTTATTCATGGATTAATCATAATCTAACCTTTGTGTAATATTGTTCTGTTTATATATATATATATATATATATATATATATATATATATATATATTTACAAGTAGCAATTTAACAGGATTATTATTTATTTATATATTTATACTATTTTATTATGCATGTGGGGGAAAACACCTGAAATACAATTCTAATTAGCAATTTTGTCACAATTTAAATATTATTTAAATAGTGGGACTAAAAGTTGTGAAAGTAATGACGTGGTTGGTTTCAATAGTTTGAGAACAACGGGACCCACGGGTCTTTTATTATTAATTTATTATTCTGTTTTTTCACGACCAAAATTAAGATAAATTAGAAAGTGATTTAGAAACTAGAAGGGGGTAGCTCAATCATTTAACGGTATTTTCATGTTGATTTCTTGAGCTCTACCCTTCTAGTTTTTAAAAAAACACATTCAAGTTTCTCTTCATTCATTCTGCGCCTGAAAGACAGAATAATCAGAGTTAACAAGAAACCCCGTTTAACCTTTAAAAACCACCTTTAAGGATTAGAAACATTTACAATAAATTCTGAAGTATTATTTTGTGGCGTTTAAAAATCATTAGATTAATTACAAAACTTGAATACATAAAATAAATAAATTTTAAAATTATTGTTACATTGTGTTCAGCTGATTCATTCAACTTTTTAAGTCAAAGATCAACTAAGGCCCATCTTTGACTTAAATTATGATTAAATCAGTTGTTACAAAATTAATATAAAATATTTTTCAAAAGTCAATAATTAAAAAGTCAATAATATTAATCATCCATACATAAATATCAATAATGCAAATTAGAATTTATTTCATGAAGAAAAAGATGTAATAAAATAGATAATTGTGATTTTTCACAAAGATACAACAACAAAGAAGAAGAAGAAAAAATTCTTTTAATGGTTTTTAAGTCTTAATTAATTGTTTCACAGTGTTAATTAATCGGAGGAGGAGGAGGATGCTTCTCCGTGGTGTTAATGTTCTTTTCAAGCGGCATGCCATTCTTAATTTGAGCTTTTAATTCGCTTTTCTTGTCTTCTTTTATCTCTGCCTCTTTTTTTTTTACCGGAGTTGAGGGTTCGGAGTGAGGTTAATTTTTTTTATTTCTCTCCTTGTTTTCCATTCAAATTTTTTCATTCTCTTTCGATTTTCTTAATAAGCTTTTTCGTGTTTTTCACTCTCATTATTTAAATGAGAGAATCTCTTAATTCGACTCCATAATTATTATCCGTTTCTCTCTCTCTCTCTCTCTGACACATTAAAAATGTTGAATCATTTTATCTATTTCCAATTTAACCCCTTTTTTATCATCCACTCTTTTTTTTTTACTTTTAGTACCTCATTTTTCTACTCTTATTTCTAATCTAATCTTTTAAAAAAAATGGCAATGAATCAAACTTTACTCTTTAAGAGTCTTAATTATGGAACTGTGTTGTCTAAATAATAAAAAAAAATAGATGACGGTTTGAATTGAGGGTGGAAATCATTTATTTTTGGGATTGAACAATTGCCGTTGATTAAATTAAGAATTCTTTTATTTTGTTGCATTTTAATAATTTTATAAAAGCAAACACTAAGAAGAAATTGAAAGTGTTTTAGAAACTAGAAGAGTAAAATCAATCACTTGAAAGTATAAATCGCTCATTTGCGGGGGGAAAAGTGACACAACTCAAACAACTTAAGTTTTCACGTGAAGTGTTTAAAGGTTTCAATTTAATTACAAATCTTTAATTATATCGACATTACTTGTGTCGTTATTTCTGACGAAAGTAGACTTGGTTTCAATTCGATTTTTACGATTCTTTCGAAATCAACTATTTTTGACTTGTATCACTATTTCCGTAAATGAGCGAAATAAACTTTTTTTTGGAAATTCTCGATTTTGATTTTTTTTGCATCAATTTAAAAAAAAAAGTCTGAAATTTTCATTATTTTTATACTACCATAAAATATTTGTAAGTGATTCGGTTACTCTTCTAGTTTCTGAATCTTTTTCGTTTTTAAGTTGTTTTCTAACACAAAGTCACTACAATTTTAAATGATAATGTTTGAAGTTTTAAGAAAACAGAAAAGTAACTATAACTAATTGTGTAATTAGTTATGTTGATATTTTTTAAACTAAATTTTTGAGGGCTGTTTAAATTTTAAAAATGATGAAATTTTCAGGTTGTTTTTGGACCATTAACAGAGGGGTTTTTTTCTTTCAATTTCCTAGTTTATTTGAAAAAAACACTTTAAAAATTCTTTAGTGTTGCTTCTAGAACGTGGAATAATAACCAGAATATTATTAGTGACGTTTTTGACATGTAATATCAGCTTAATTAAGCCTTGTCATTTTTGTGTGTGTCTTGATGTGCAAAATGGGCATAAATAATACTAATGGCTTTTTCATGTTATGTGTGATTTTTATTTTATATATGAATTATATTTCGTGTGTGTGTGTGTGTTCTATATATTTTTCTATATCTGTTTTTATCATCCTTTTTTCATCTAACCTTTTTATGGACCCATCAAAATTAACACTTATTTTTCAAATCCAAGTCTTAATTATGAACACAAAGTTCAAAACTGTTTTGTAGTTTTTTTTGTTTCTTCGCACAACTTGTTTTTGTTATATTTTTCTAAATGATAATTTATTCATGAGAAAAGGAGAAAGGGTTAAGGAATAAATGTATAAAACACAATATGAATGTATGTCATGTTATACGGTTTTTTTTCCTCTTGTTGCTGGCTGTTGTTCGCAACTTCTCATTTTAAATGCATTCCACCACCAACTTACAATCGTACACTCAAAAGACTTGTGAAACATATTTTCCATTTATATTTCTTGGCTTTATGGCACGGCATAAATTTCATTTCAGAAAACTGCATTTTAAACTAGAAGAAGAAAAAAAAAACTACTTTTTTAAAGGGTTTTTTTTTTCTTCTTTATGTCTAATTTTGGCTATGGATTTTGTCATCTGTACCAGATTGGCACAAAAATGGCCTCTTGTTTGGAAGCTTATCAAAGTTATCCGATATCTCTCTCTTTCTCCGGTTGATAGTTTAAATTTCAATCGCATGTTAAATTTTAACAACCAAGTGAGTGGTTTTTAAGAATCTCGACACGCGTGATTTGACCTCGTCAGGTAGTGAGCGCAACAGTAATTTCGAGTTGTTGAAAGGGAATGAAAAGAAAAGTAATAATTACGCTTTTAATAAGTGTTAATTACTGTTAGTTAATGCATTTTTGATAGAAAGCTTCATGTAAAAGTTGATGAGTTTAAATTAACACGAGTTTTGACTGCCTGTATCTTACTAATTAGTAATCAATACTACTAATCATCAGTAGGGCTCGGATTAGAGGCCTACATTGAGTAAACATTTGAAGCCCAGCCCAGCCCATGAGACTTTATGCTGAGCCCAGCCCATCAGGCCCATGGGCCTCTAACATAAATATACCGATCCAAGCCCAGCCCACCGTCCAATGGGCTTTGTGTAGGTCTCTAATTTCCACACTAAATGGTTCACAAGTTTGCATGCTTACCAAGAAAAGAAACTGCCAAATTAACGGCTTTAATATGTTTATTTTATTGATTGGTCAGTGAGGAATATGTTACACTTTTAATGTGTGAAATAATATGTGGTTCAGTTCTATACATTTGTAAAGAACCCCATGAGAGAAATGATGAAACGCCTTCCAAACCAGTGATACCCACAAAGGCCACGAAGCCCACCAGGCCCATGGGCCTTTAACATGTGCTTTTGCAATCATGGAGGTCTCTAGCTCGGATCTCAGTATCGATCTGTGACTCAAGAGTCAATTGTGAAGTTAACAATCCCGTTTAGTTCAACAAACAATTACGCTTTTTTTGTCAATCAAAAACACTATAGTTAGAGGTTAGAACTTAAGTTGACAACTGATAGTAACTCTAGCCCTACTAATTAACCTTTTTTGATTAGAAAAAGCATAATTGCAGTTGTTCTAATGATGATGATTACTTAACAATTGGCACTTTGGCTCACATATTGAGAAACAGTGATTGGATATTGCATAAAAATCCAAGTCTTAGTAAAAACACTAGCAAATAATCCCACAATTTCCTTTTTTGGTCCATGTCATATCAATTTTACTTGTTCAATTTTAAATGATGTATGATTGCATGAATTTCATGAAAACACTCATAAACTTCGTTTTTATCTGAACAGAAAAAAATTGTTGTATGAGGTAAAAAAAACAAGAGACGAGAGGGGATTGGTGAAATGCTACAATATTTATAGTTTCCACAAACAAAAACATGTCTGAACATGTCTGAAAAAAAGATAACAGTATTCCTAGGATTATGAGAAAGTCGACCTATGGTGGTGTTTTTTTTTAATTCAGTAGGTGAATAATGCACATGTGTGTGTGTGGAGGTGGGGGCGTGTTTTACCCTACAACCCCACACCCCCTCCTCGCTCCTCTCCTCTTTATTTTAATGTTTTTTTTAAATATTTATTATTTTTGTTTAAAAAAAAAAAAACAAATGTAGTAATGTTTTTATCTCCTTATGTGCATACATTTGTATTGCATAATAATACGAAGGAGAAAATAAATTTTGAACTGGTCAATTTTTTTTAAAAAAAATTGTTATACTGAATGTCTTAACAAACACCTGAGAGGTTTTAAATGGTATAAATTTTTAAGGTAAAAGTGAAAAAATGTATTTGCAACAATACAAATGTACATTGAAATACATAGTACATTTAAATGGCCGCCACGTTTGGAAAGTGAGTTTCTATTTTCAAATCCAATCGAGATGGTAAGCATGTCATAACATGTTGTAGCATACTTTTAAGAATTACTTAAATACATTTTCTGAGGTTAAGTTAAAAGGAAAGTAGGTCCTGAGCCAATTCCCATTCAAATGGCACATTCGGGAGGGAATCCTATGATATTCTTGCTATCATTTACTAGAGCAATACAGACTATGGTCTTAAAAAAAGCAATGTTTACATGTGAAATTTTATGGACATTTTAATGAATGTTGCAAATACTTTTTTTTCTCAACCTTAAAACGTCATTAAACCGTCAATATAAACCTGAAGCATTCTTTAGAAATTGTCCTGCTTCAAATTCGTTTTCACCTTTATTATTTTCACCCAGTAGAAACGAGCCAATTAGATGGAAGACATCTCAATTATAGTTTTTTTTTCTTTCTATTATTTTATTTTAATTTAATTTTTTTTATTTAAAATTATTTTTATTTTCTACAAAAAAGTAGTTTTGTTTTATGTTTGTTTTTTGTTTTTTTCTGTTTTTCTTGCAGGACAGCGATGGTGAGAAAAGTGATCAAGATCTTATAGTTGACGTTGCCAATGAGGTTATTAATAATTGTTTAATTCATAATTTTCTTTATCGTTCTTAACTAAAACTGTTCTGCAAGAAAGTTTTACTTTTATTCAGATTTTTTTTTATTAAAATACATTTTTGTTTTTAAAAAAAAAAGAATTAGTTAGTTAGGCAAAGATTAAATTGAGGATTGACTGACTATTCGGAATATTTCTTACTAGTCGACTAGAATACAATTTCTGAAACTTATATTAATTTATTTTAAAAAAACAGGTCCTAAATTAATTCGCGCACAATTTGCTTTTGCTGCCTTTCTCAAACCAGAATTACTATTGTATTCTAAAATGAAATTACTCATAAAAATAATATCCAAGAAAATATACACAACCCCAAACTGAAACCAAAAAAATATATAAATATTTAAAAAAAATTATTTTAATTATTAAATTGAATTTGTTTGTCAGGATCCTTTATCGCCCCCAAATGGTACCCACTCTCCATTGGAAAATGGTACCGAGAAACCGGTAAAGAAGGAACATACGCCACATAGTCCAAGGAGTGGAACATCCTCAAATGCCAGTACTCCATCAGCCAAGTTGAAAGATGTAAATTAATATTTTAATTATAAAATAACTCAGTTGAAGTTGTTTAATTGAGAGTCCATTTTTTGTGTTTGTCCTTTTGGTGTCGGTTAGAGTGAGAAAGCATCTACCCCAGTGTCAAAATCAGTTACTCCTACAAGTTCTGGTTCGGCTACTCCCAGTTCCAGTGGACTTAAATCGGTGACGAAGGCTCCTCCTCTGGGTGCATATCCATATCTTCATGGTGGTCCACATCCGGGCCTTGGTGGTGATCTGAATCCTGCAAGTGCCTACTCTCAAAGCCTGCTACATGGTGGATTATCGCCAGCACTTAACAGTTATCCAAGACCTCTTGTAAGTCATTAATTAATTAATATTAATTATTTCTGATTTTTTTTTCTCTTAATTTTGTAAACTCTTTTAAGGTTGGATATGATCATCACGTGAGGGCTTCTGGAATCGGACCTGGACTTGGTGGCATTTCTGGAGGCAAACCGTAAGTTCGTCAAATGTTTGTGTCTGTGTTTTGTTTTGATTGTATTTCTTGTTTGTGTCATGATTGCAATTTTATAAATAATCAGATTTATTTAATTTTATTAAATGAATGTTTTAGTTTAGTTTTTTTTTTATATAATAATTTGTAATCAAATTAATAAGTTTTAAATTTATAAGCAGTTCTGTAAATTTTGCAAATTTTGTAACTGCAGTAAATATTTAAATTATGATTTTTAAATCGTTCAGTTTCATAGCCTGTTTGAAGCTGCTTTTTAAGAGTAGCTTTCGTTTGAAAATGTTCAAAAATTTTTTAAAGGTTTTGAAAGTTTAGCAGAAGATTGTTTTTCTATTTGGCTCAACAAAAATTGAGAACTTTAAATTGCCATAAAAAGTTTTATTTAAAAAAAAATATATATATATAAACCTTAAGTGATTAATTTACTCTTCTAGTTTCTAAAACTCTTTTCAATTCATTCTTAATGTTGCCTCAGAAATTTAGAATAAACAGAATGTTTTTGCATATATTCTATTGTTCTTATTTCAAACATTTTTTTTAACAAAAAGAAAACTGCGAAATATTTACAAACTTTTCCAAAAAAAAACTATAATACTTTTTAAAGAAAGTTTATTTATTAAATCAGAAATTCACGCAATTGTTTGTTTTTGTGTGTGCGCTCGTTATTTTCTGTTGAGTTTGTGAACGTTTTGAATAACTTAAGTTGCTTTGTTTTTTGTCGGGGGGCTTTAAGGATTATTCGTATCTCCTCTCACTCTTTGTCTTAAGGCTCAAGGCAATGTAATCAAAAACGGGCTGTTACTTTGTTGTTGGTTCGCTTTCAGTGCCTATTCCTTTCACGTCAGTGCAGATGGACAGATGCAGCCCGTGCCCTTTCCGCCGGATGCCCTCATTGGTCCTGGAATCCCTCGGCATGCTCGACAAATAAATACCCTTAATCACGGAGAAGTAGTCTGTGCTGTTACCATTAGTAATCCCACCAAATATGTCTACACGGGTGGAAAGGTAGCACGAAGTGACCAAAGTACGATCAAACAATATTTTATAATGGGCTTTTGTATGTTTTTTCAGGGATGTGTTAAGGTTTGGGACATTAGTCAGCCGAGTAGCAAAATGCCAGTTTCTCAATTGGATTGCTTGGTAAAAAAAACGTGCACAAGGTGATGACTTTAAGGATTTGTTTTTCAATAAAGTGTTTTATTTGTAAACAGCAACGGGACAATTATATCAGATCGGTAAAGTTACTACCCGATGGCAGGACGTTGATCGTGGGAGGAGAAGCGAGTACGCTCTCGATTTGGGACCTTGCCGCTCCCACTCCACGCATCAAGGCGGAACTGACCTCGAGTGCACCCGCTTGTTACGCCCTCGCCATCAGTCCCGATTCAAAGGTGTGTTTCAGCTGCTGCAGCGACGGAAATATTGCCGTCTGGGATCTTCACAACCAGACGCTCGTACGACAGTTTCAAGGACACACGGACGGAGCCAGTTGTATCGACATTTCGAGCGACGGCACGAAACTATGGACCGGCGGACTCGACAACACGGTTCGATCGTGGGACCTTCGAGAGGGACGACAGTTACAACAGCACGACTTTTCGTCGCAGATCTTTTCTCTCGGTTACTGTCCGACCGGAGAGTGGTTGGCCGTCGGGTGAGACTCCATCTTTGTTCGAAGTTCGCCACCTCGTAACGACCCGTCTTAAATTTCGTATTTTTTTCTTCTTACCGGATAGCATGGAAAGCAGTAACGTCGAAGTCCTTCATTGCAGCAAACCGGACAAATACCAACTGCATCTTCACGAGAGTTGTGTTTTGTCACTGAAATTTGCTTATTGTGGCAAATGGTTTGTCAGCACTGGGAAAGATAACCTGCTTAATGCTTGGAGGACACCTTATGGAGCCAGTATTTTCCAGGTAAAATATAATGGTTCCTTGAAATGTAGGTAGTAATGAAATTAAAGTTAATTTGATTTCGGTTCGTTTGCAGTCTAAGGAATCCTCTTCTGTGTTGAGTTGCGACATTTCAGCCGACGATAAATACATCGTTACCGGTTCCGGAGACAAGAAAGCTACGGTTTACGAAGTCATCTACTGAGATTCGTGGGCCCAGGGACTTAAAGAGTGGTTGCGCGATGTGGTGGCCGAACTCAAAGGAGAAGGTTACAGAAGAGCATCGTGGCCCAATCAGAACTAGAAAGTTCATGAACTTCTAAGAACGACTTATTGAGAGAGAAAAAGAGAGACTACCTATAAACTTCGTAATTGTTTAGTGACTTTTGTTCTCTCTCTCTCTCTCTTTGTGGCCGTGTTCTGAAATCTCTGGACAATTTGTGATACGGGTTTGCGATCAGTGCCCTGGGCTTCAAAAACAACTAGATCTACGTACGTCATTCGAGTGCCAGTACTGCAGTACCTACCTAACCTACCTACGATAAATACAAACTTTCTTACAACACCCGACACTTTAAACAACAAAAGGACAATTTTACATTTTGTTTTGTAATTTTAAATTTCATTTTCTTCATAATTCGAGTGGCTTTAACTATTTAATATCAATGTATATATTCTAGAACCTCTTTAAAAAAATCTATTCGTTTTTAAATTCCCCTTTTTAATTCTTCGAAATTTTTGATCAAATGAAAATATATTTAATGGACAATTTTAATTAAAACTTTTCATTGTATGTGTGTATTTTGTGAATAAGTCCCTATTTCTATACATGTAAAAAGTAATAGAATATCTGTTATCTGGTGACATCTGCCATTCAACATTTGTTTTATCAGTGTTACCAGTTTTTTTTGTCTTCATATAATTATCATAAAATATGTTAATTAATGTAACGGTATTTTTTAAATTTTTTTTATTATTTTTTGAATAGCCCACTTTTTTAATATAATTCATTTTGTAAAAAAAATGTGTAGGCTATAATAAGTTTCACCGTTCTGAGAATGTTGGAGAAAAGTTTATTCCTATAGTTTTGATTCGAGATCTGGCAACATTGTTTCAGTGTTAAAGATGGCGTCTTTTCAGGCGGTTTGATTTTTTTTTTAAAAAAAGAAACTCCCAGTGCACTGTTTGTATTTTTTCAAAATGTATTATGTAGTTAATTTGTTCCATCATTCAGTTATTGTTTATTGGATTTGATTTGTTGGCAAATATATGAATTGTTCTTCGTTCTGAATTCATAAGTTTCATTTTTTATTGTTGTTTCTTCGTCGAATCGACGTCACTTTGACATGAACTTCCGGTAAGTTGTTACTCTTCGAGTGACGTCACATTTTACTTTATAAATCGTTGACTAATGGAATGTTTTTTTTTTTCAAAATTGAACATCTCCCTAATTTAAAGAAAGAAAAAAAAACAGCCCTTGATTATTCTCATATTCAGGTCAAAAAATGAAGAAGAAACTAGAAATTGTTTTAAAAGCTAAGGATATTTTCATCTTGATGTCTTTAAAAAAAAAAAGACTTTTTCTAAACGAAAATTCAAAAGGCCCAAAGGGTCGTACTAAAAGGCGTGACGGGCGTGTTGCCCGCGTGTCGCCCTACACGCCCGTCACGCCTTTTAGTACGACCCAATTGAAAAACACGGTCTGTTCAGAGTTGAATCATTTTCAAACTTAGATAAAAAGCTTATTTTGAAAGATATCGACACGAAAGTGATTGATCTACCCTTCTAGTTTATAAAACACACTTTCAAATGTCTCTTTATTTTGCCCTTTAAAAGCTAGAATAACCAAAGTTTTTAAAAACCACGTTTGATATATTTTCTAATTAACTCAAATGAGCTGAGTTACTCGTATTTATCGAATGTATCCATATAATTATGTCGTCTTCTTCTTATGCAGAATTGACAAAACATGTTTTATTTTGAGCGTTTTTCACATCGATGATTGTGTGGAGTTTTTAACCTTCAAAAATGAACATTTTTGTCTGAATAAGAACTCCTGTGTAACTTCGCTCATTATTGAGAAATAATGTTTTCTGTTTCGTTGCCATAAAATATAAGAATATAAGAAATTGCGTTTGCAAAAATCTTGAATGATTTTTAATTCCAGTTATTATAATTCATTTTACTGCACGCAAACACTTAAGATATTTCAATAATTAAGGGTTGTTTCATTTTGTCAAATTTTGACGTTAATTTTGTTTTTTCATGCAACCATTTGTGTCTTCTTATTCCAATAGACCCTGATGGAGTTGGGTTGTGTGAGGTGGTGATCCAATGGGGGTGGGGGGGGGCGCTCCAAAAATCATCTTTATTTTTAATAAAAACATTCCCTATTATTTCTTTTTATAATCTCATTTGATCACGTGATCTTTTATATATACATAGAGAGAGAGAGAGAGAGGAACAACACAACGGCCGCCGACGACGACGGATTTTGTTTATTTAAGTTTATATATAAAAGTCAATAACGAAATCCCTTTTGCTTGTTCTACTGCAAATTACATCCATAAAGCGCAAATATTTACTCATGAGTTATTATAATAAAAGCTGAAAATATTTAGACAGACGACGCAAAGAAAGAAAGAAAGGAAAAAAAAATAGTTCGTTGTTTTTATTCGTTGTCGTTATATCGATATGTTGGAAAGACAGAGAGAGAGAGAGAGAGAGAGAGAGAAAAATCGAAATTGTAGAAAATAAATTTCCTATTCGCTCCATATTATTAATTATTAATCTGTAATCGTTTGAAATAAACGTGTTGCCTCCCGTCGTGATTTAGGCTAACAATCATTCTTTGAAGGAGCCCTTTTTTCTCTCTCCTCCTCCTCCTCCTCCTCCCTTTCTCCCTCGTTTCGTTAGATGGATGTTTTTTTTAGCCTTTTCCACCCCCCCCTCTCCTCTCCTTTCTTTCTCCCCCCAAAAGTATGGATTTTTTTCCCCCTTTTTATTCCCTCCCTCCCCTCCCCTCTCTCTCCTTCAACGAAGAATATCACATCTCGTTGTTGTCATAGCAACCGTTTAACGTTCTTCTATCAATCATTCAGTTGCATGTTGTGCGGTTGTGTCGTCGGTAAAAAGCAGCCGCATCTGTAAAAGTAATCCCTTATTACTTCCATCAATTACGGATTGCATTATGATCGATTACTTACGGATGTTACGTATGACGCAACCGTACTCTTACAGTCATTCTGAATAATGTTATAGACAATGTACAGAATTAATTATGAGGTATTCTTATGATTTGAAGCCGCTACGGCTGCGTTACCACTATACGGGTTTTGCGAAATATTTCTATCGGTAAAATGTCTGTTTGTCTTAGGGTGCTGCAAACTGTTACATTGTCTAATATTACGACAATGCACCTGTCTCATTACGTCGCTAATTTTCTGTATCCGTAACATACCGTAAGCATAAGGCGAAGATATATACTAGCTCGTGCAATGTGCATAGACGCTAAGTGGCTCCTAATCGATTTTCTGTAATAAATCAATCTCGTATTAGGCAGTGTGAAAAATGCCTGAAACAAAAATTCACTGCACATTTTTATGTAAATCGAGTACTGCAGCGGTATCTATGGACGCCAATTCATGTTTATCATTATACAGATTTAGTTAAGAATGCATATTAGTCAATGTACAAAATACCTGAAACCAACAATTCACTGCACATTTTTTTTTTAGTAAACGATTACTTCAGCGGTATATCCGTTCGGTATCGTTATACAGGTTTATTACAGAATTGAGGGGTTTTGCACATTGACTAGCTGGTTTTCTATTTTGACGTTAATATGTAAGAACTCCCCCCCCCCCCCCCTCCTTTCCAAGTCCATAATTAATTTTCTTATACAAATACAATATATATATTTTTTATTATTGACAGATGATTTTTAACTATGAACGTCGTTGTATCAAGAATCTCGAGGGTTATTATAGCAGACCCCCCCCCCCCCCCTTAGTCCCACTCAACCATCTCCTGCTTTAATTTTGTTTTAGGGGGTGGGTGGGATGAGGAGGAAGGGCGAATTAAACCAAATGTGACGGACAAGTTCGAATAGAGAGAAAGAAAGAGAGAAAAAAAAGCCGCCACGCAAAGTTGGCCTCAAGGGTGAAACGCAAACACACAGAGAAATAGATAGAAAGAGCTGAGAGACGATGCTGCTGTTTGCAGGACTTTTTTTTTTGTTGAAGCGAATAATACGTCAACACTACACGCTCTAGTGCTCGACCGCCGCGCCAAAGAACATTCGAATATACGTTGTAATTATCGCCCTATTTTTGTGCAAACTCTCTCTCTCTCTCTTTTACTATACAAAACAACATATGATGATGAAGGAGGGAGGGAGGGAGAGAGGGAGGATGGAAGATCATGTTGATAAACCCCCCCCCTCCTCTTCCTCATTGAAAAAAGCATAAGCAAAAGCGAGAAAGTAAAGCCACGCCTATTTTAGTCTATAAGTCACGCACTAGGCGGAGCTTAAAGTGCCTCTTTTTCTTAATTCCGCCTTCCTGTTGATCGAACCTCAAACGGAGGCGTGTCTTACGTATGTGTGTTTTTGGTAGACTTTGTTAGTGGGGTCAGTCTCGCCACAACCGCCGATCGTTTTAGTACTTTCTCTCTCGTGTATGTGTGCGTGAGTGTGGGGTTTTCCTGTCGTTTTCTTCGGATCTCATTCACTTCTCTTCTCTTTGTTGTGTGTGTGTGTATTGAAGAAGAAGAAGGACAAAATAGTTAAAAGTTCGTTATCGGATTCGTATTAGCTCTCAACAGTGGATCAAGTAATAACGAATGTTTGTCGAATGAATCCATAAATGGAATAAAAGAAAAACACGGGTTGGATTCTCTTTGTTTTGTTTTGTTTTTATTGTTCCTATTTGTGAGAACAAAAAAAAGTGAGTTTCGTTTTGTGAGTGAAATCGGCCGCTTCCGCCGCCGCCGCCATGAAACACTGTAAAATAACGAGACGAGGAGATTAAGGATCGGATCGCGGGAGGTTTTAGTTTGGTTTTATCCGTCCGTTTGTCCGTTCGTTCGGCCGAAGAAGAAGAAGAAGTGCTTTGAATTTTGTCGATGGTCTTGGCTGTTTTCGGTCGTTTTTGGATAAGATAACGAACATTTTTGTGTACGTGTGTGTCTGTTATATATTTATGGGAAATATTAATGTCGTTATAAAAGAACGAATAACGTTGGATTTTTTTCTCATCTTGAATCGCGAAAAAAAAGAGGAGATCCCGAATAAAATAATCGATCAATCTTCGTTGTCTCTCTTTTTTTTTTTAGTCGTGAAAAAAAAAAAAGAATCCCGAGGAGGGTGAAATTTTAAGAGGAAACAAGAAGAAGCAAACAACGACATAACGAAAAAGAAAAAACCTCCCCCTTCAAAAAGCAAGAAAGGAGGAGGAGGAGGAGGAGAGGACATTTTTTTTTAAATAAACTTTCACAATTGCAAACATTCGACAAAAAATGTATCCAGCGCCTTCCAGACACCCGACTGCTGTAATTATTATACATATCATTTATTATTTATTATAATTTTTTTTATTTCGTTTTGTGTTTGTGTGAACTAATAGTGAAGCCGCTTACGCTTTTGCGCTTGTTTTCTGAACTGCGAGAATGAAAAAAGTAAGCGATTCTTCAAAATGTGTGTGAAACAAAAGACATTCCTCTCTCCTTTTTTTTAATATTCTGATGATATTTCTTCTGCTCTCCTACTCTTCGGGTTTTTTTCTTTCAGGGCTCCCTTTCTTTAATCCCTTTTTCTTCAAACCTGCCCCCCCCCCCCCTCTTTTTTTTCCTCTCGAGTGGATTCGTCCTCCGCACTCATCATCATCATCATCATCATCATCCTCCTAAGACACAAGAGAGCTGTCAATCATTTAGTTTGTACTCTCTCCTTATTGAAGTAAAAATTACTGATTGTCGTCGTCGCCACATTCTATTAATGAAAAATAAGAGGGTGGGGATTAAGAGGAGGAAGTGGGTGGTGGTGGTGGAAATGTATTTATATTGGAGTGTGGTATATTGATGGTGGCGTTGCCGCCGCCGCCATCGCCGTCAGAGTTGCAAAATGATCGGTCATTTGGCAACTCTGACCAAATTAATAGCATTTTTAGTCATTGTACATAATGATTAAATGACTAAAAACGAATAATTTTTTTTAATAGTGTTTAGGCAATTTATAGAATGCCTAAAACATCTGATCTAGTATTTTAGGCAGTTTATACAAATTGACCAAATCTAATAAAAAAAAACAGTTCATAGTATTTTTTTAGACATTTTACAGAATGCCTAATAGAAGAAATCAGCTTCTAAAAAAAACATCAGCTATTTTATGATGAGTCCAATTTACGAAGCATTTTTAAAAGCAAATGTTTTAATTCGAGTAATTAACTGTTGGCAATTAATTGTTTGTACAACGGGACTGACTTGAATGAAGGCGGCTATTTTCATTACGGATTGCTCGACGTTTTCAAACGCCGCCTCCTCCTCTTGTGTCCTGAGCAATTTAGTTAGAGCAATCCGGTCTTAAATTTGCGGAATGTTCGAAATGACACAAATTTTTTTTTTCTTTCAATTTTGACTGTAAATTTGTGTACAATCTGATTATGGTGTCCTCTTGGGATTTTTTTTTTTTTTTTGGCTGTGGTTCAAACACATTTCTAATCAACAAACATTTGCAGAAAAATGCAACAAATCTATTGTCTTCTGTATTCGTTTTTCTCTGTATTCCTCCTCCTCCTCCTCCTCATCTCTTGTCCAAAAATCTCCCCTTTTTTGTTTCCAGATATCTCTTTATGCTAATGTGAAAAATTGGTTGCACACATGCAACAATAACAGCAACAACAACAACGACAGACAGTTACAACAACATTTGGGAAAATTATTATTAATCTTGGGAAAGAGAGAGAGAGAGAGAGAGAGATGATGTCAAAAACGTAAAACTCTCTTCATCACCGCAGATCTGCGGCTCTCCATTATTATTAGCAATAATAATAATAATAACAACTGCGAGAGTGATGGGGGAAAAAAAAGTGGGTGGAGAGACAAAGAGGTTAATTATGTTTCAACTAAATACAACATAAAGAAGAAGGGCAGAAATTAAAGAACACGTTTTATTTTTAAAGTTTTTGATTGATTTAAAATTAGGAGGGGGGAGGGAAGAAGAGAGAGAGAGAGAGATAAACAGTTTTTAAGGCAATCGAAATGGAGGAGGAGGAGGAAAGGACACGTTTTTGAGGGGATTTTTATCTCATTCCCGTCTCTTTTCATCTCTCATTTATTCAGTGTCCTATTTCTAAGTTTCAATCCCCTCTTTTTTTTAGGGGGTTTATTTTACACCCCTCTTCTTTTAGCCTTGAAGCCTCTCTCTTTGCCAAAAAGGTGATGTCCCGTTTGAAGTCAGTGGCCTCTGCCTCTCTCTTTCTCTCTATCCCTTTTTTGCCCCCTCCATCCATCCATCCATCCCCCACCCCTCTTGACCTAACACACCAACTTAAGAAAGAAAGACTTCAAGACATTCATTTTCCCCCCTATTTTTCTTCATCCCTTTTTACCCCTCGGTTTTTTTTTTTCTTCTCCTTCAAAATACTTTAATGGTTGTTGGTTAGAGGGGGTGACATTTTAACAATTTCACCCCCTCCCCCCTCTTTATTCTATTTAAACTTGAAGGGAGCAGAAGGTGCTAGGATTAAGGGGCCCAGGGGCACGGTAAGCTGGCAGAGGAGGAGGGGGGGGGTTTTTTTTTTGGTTGGTTCCTGTTTTACCCCTCACATATTCGTGAGATATATTAGCTCCATCTATTTACCCCACATCAACTAACCTAGGTATTTCTCCCCTCTTCTCGGATATATAAAACCTGAAACAACATTCTAATGAATAGGTTTTTAGAATATATGCCAATTGCATTTCTGGTCCTCCTCAGACTTTTCAACAATTGTTAAGGGCCCCCCCCCCCCTCCCCTCCCCTTCCTTCCCTCCTCTCTACACCCAAAACCCTCATTTTCTGTATAAATATATGTCTTATTCATCACCCCTCTACCTTTTTTTTTCTCTGCATTATTTTACCCCATTTTAACAGTTTAATGATAAGTTCGGCCGAAAATCAAATTGTGAAAATTTTAACCCAAATTTTGTTGAGAAAATTCGAAGAAAAAATTAAAATCCGGAAAAAAAATTTCAAGTTAATTATTAAAATTTCAAATTCATTTTAAAAATTTCATTTTTTTTGTTTAATTTTTGACATTTTTATTGAAATTTTTAAAGATTTTGTATTTTTTTGTCAAAAATTTTTTAAAAGTTTTATCGAGATTTTGAAATTTTCTTATTTTTTTTTTTTCGTGAAAATTTCGAAGAAACTGTTTTTGATACGAAAAAGTTTTAAAATTTAAGTAAAATAAATGGTGATGACGATGAAATTAGTACAAAATGCACTTTGTGTGTTTTTTTTTGGGAGGGGGAGACGTTTCTACTTGCGGATGTTACGGTTCGGTTCCGTAATCTGTTTTGTAGGCCTTTACAAAGCGAAGTTAATTCGTATAATATTTTATGAGTTTTTGTAATTTTTGTTTTTTTTTTTTTTGTTTAATTTTTCTTTGCTTTTTTTTTCTTTCTTTCTCTTGTGTGTTTGTTTAGGGCGCTCATCAGCCAGGGCAACCATTCAAATTCACCGTGGCGGAAACGTGTGAAAGAATTAAGGATGAATTTAACTTCCTTCAAACACAATACCACAGGTGGGTTCACTCTCAGTTCAGTCACTCACTGTGTGTGTGTTTAAGGGGGGGGGGGGTGAATTTGGGTGGCCTTTGTTCGGAAGATCACCCACCCCCACCACAAAACCATGTCCGAATTATTGACGCAACAATGTTTTATAGTTGAGATTCATAGCTGAGTGTAGCCAATAGATGGCGCAACCTACACTTAGAGCTCAGTTCAATTTCAGTTAGATTTGGATTCAATGATTACGCAACGCAAACAGTGTGAAATTGCCTTTTTTTTAAATAAAAAAATCTCTCTTTCTTCGTGAAATATAAACAATATAAGAGAGAGATAAGAGAAATAATAAGAGAACCTTGAAGAGAGGCTACACAATTAATAGCTCACTCACCCTCATCTCTCTAACGTGCAAGTGCAATTTAATTTAAATATTAGCATAATTAATAGTTATAATAATATTTTCTACTTTTAAAACGACTTTAAAGTAAATTTTAAATTAATGAATTTGAAGAGAAAAAAAAAATAAAATAGTTGTTTTATTTTTTATACGTAAGTCACTTTTGCAAGAATTTTGGGACCATACCGTTTCCGAGTAATATTTTGACTCACTTTGAGCTAAAGAAGTGTCTTTCAAGAGTGGGAGGGTCAAAGACAAAAGTAGAAAAAAACAAAAACTGAACGAGTTGAGTTGTTTCTTTAAACTATCGTACAGCTCAGGTTATTACTCTTCTAGTTTTGATAGTTTTTTTTTTCTCAAAATATATTACTTTTCATTAATTAATTATCAGACGTTGACGGACGCCAAATTCCGGCCACATCTTTTTTCTTTTTCGTCGAACTTTTTTTTTCAATGAAGTTTTTTTTTTTTAATAAAATTTACATTTTATAAGCGAGAGGAGGAGGAGGAGGACAGAGAAGAAAAAAATGATCTAAAATGAAATTTCATTGTTGTTAACCAGGTGTATTTATCATTTCTGAAAATGAAAGTTTAAATTTCTTAAGAATCGATTTTATAAATTAAAAAAAGAACCAAACTCATGGAAAAATAACAGCTTTAATATTTGTGTTCTTCTCTTAGTTTGAGCTCTGAGCTCTCCTCCTCCCCCTTCTTAAAATACATACGTTTTTTTTTTATTTGACGTCATCACCTTGTTCATTTGCATAATTCGATTTTTTTTTTGTTGTGTTTGTTTGTTCAATAATAATTCTCATCTGAAGTTCGCAACTAAAGAAGTAAAAAAAAAAAAACTAAAAGGAATTTTTTGTCAATTTATTTTAAAATTCTTTTATATTTTTCAGTTTGAAATTGGAATGCGAGAAATTGGTGAGCGAAAAGACCGAAATGCAGAGGCACTACGTCATGGTGAATAATAAGAATAATACCTTTATTTCGTTATTATGTGTCCTCGATATTAACGATTTCGTTATGATTTTGTTTCTGGTTAGTATTACGAGATGTCGTATGGGCTCAACGTGGAAATGCATAAACAGGTAACTTTGAAAAGGGAATCGAAAAAACGAATGTCTGCAGAATCTTGTCTTCTCTTTCTCTCTAGGTTTTTTTTTTCTGCACTTGTGGTCGAACCACTATGAAAGGGAGGGGGGGGGGTGCCGTTCGTATATATCAAACTGTCCCAATTTATGGATATCCATGACTGAATTGTTGGATATATCCGTAATTGAATTATGGATAGACAACATTTGGCAATTTCGCCACAAAAGATCCGTCATAGTGGTCACAAATGGTTCGACCACAAGTGCAGAAAAAGTAACGCGTGTTTGTTTTATTTGCGTTATGTGACTTATGTCGATGGTTTTTAATTGAACAGTAAATTGAAATCTATCCTCGGGTTTAAGCAACTCAAACTTCGTGTAGAAATGGCTTAAAATTAGCTGGAAACTAGAAAAGTAAAACGATAATTTTTCATGGTCATCGTTAAAAAAAATGTAAAATTTCGTCGTGCTAAAAACCACCATAAAAGGCTTTTATCGGTTTTTTTTCTTCTTATTATTCGATGATAATATTCGTGTTATTATAAACTAATCTCGATTTCATCAAAACTTATTTGTAAGTTATTTAAAAAAAAACGTGCTCTCATTGTGTTTTTTTTTTAAAAAGCAAATTCGTTATCTATTTTAACCATAAAGGTAATATTATTAATATAATCTAATAATAATAAAAATAATTTAAAAATATGCCAATAATGAAGAAGATCGTAAAATAGGTTCCAAATTGTTGGTCGCTTTTATTATTTATATTAGAGAGATAACGAATAGAAATAGTTCGTTATCAATTTTTAGGTCGAGATATTTTAATTTTTAAGTCAAAGTGTGTAATTTTTTTTTTCTCTCTTGTTTTTAATGTGTAACGAGTTTTAAAACAAAAAAACCAAACGATAAGTAATTTTAACATGCATATAAAATACACTTTCTCTTCTTTCTTGTGCTTATTTTATCGGAGAGAGAGAGAGAGAGAGCAATCTTAACAAACAAATCTACAGTATGATTATATATGCAAAAAAATAAACATAAACGGACTCTCTCTCTCTCTCTCAAGTGATTGGATTGGAGGTTATCTTTCGTAATCTTATCAATTTGAGTTAAATTCCAGGTAACTTGGTCGTTGTCTTAGAGCCCATTTTAGTTGGTTCGTTGGTTGGTTGTTGTTGTTGTTGTTGTTGATCCAGAAACCAAGATAAAAAAAAATTGTTTACAAAGAGAGAACGAGAAAGAGCGTGAACAAAACAACGCCAGTATTTATCTCGTTTCGTAATCAACCTCCGTTTATTCAATCGTTCTTTTCGGCTTAATTACTAGAGAGAGAGAGAGAGAGAGAAAAACGCCAAAACAAAACACAAAAGGAATGTTTTAAACAAGGATCACGAAATCTCTTTTCTCCGTGTGTGGCTACTTCAAGCGTTCTAGTGACCTGTGACCCTCTTTTTTTTGTAAAGTTTAAACTCTTTTTTTTCTTTAAATCATTTCAGTTCAAAATATAAAAATCAGCTTTTCTGCAGATTTACTGGTTGGCGTGCAAAATCATTCATTTTGGCAGTTAATAATCTGCATATTTGTGAGCGGTTTTACACTTTGTGCACAAATAGAAATATAAAATATGATAAAAAAAATAATTTAAAGGTGGCTTAAACGCATCTTTGAGTCTGATTATTCTGTTTTTTGGGCACAAAATGAAGAGAAACTTGAAAGTGTTTTTAGAAACTAAAAAAGCAACATAAACACTTAAGAGTATTTTCATCTTTCAAAATAAGCTTTTTTTTTGTCAGTTTAATTAGGCGATATTTTTTAAGTTTTGCATATAAAAAGTTTATTATTAGCGATGAATAATACCGACATGAAAAATGCTATCGAGTTGTCAATACACGTATATAGTCTTAAACATTATCTAAATTTACATGTTGTTTTAGGCATTATACACATTGCCGAAATCACATCTCTGAATTCTCTGCATTTTCTAAAGAATTAGCATTTATGTACATTGTCTAGGAATTGTGCAGAATAACTGACTTTTCGCACTGACTGTAAAAATATACATATATATCGATACGACAATTTGGAACGAGAGGTTTTAACTACGAGGAGAGGAGGAGGGGGAGGAGAGCTTGAGATCTTTTGTTGGAGATGTTGACCGAACACTCATCGGTTCCCCACCGAGTATCATTTCTTCGTAAATGATTTCGCTTGTTTAAGAAAGCGATCGAAGAACGAGAAATCTATTTTAAAAAAGAAAAAGTGAATAAATACTTTTCAAGTGTAAATAAAACATAGTTGTTTGCAACAGGAGAAAGAGAGAACAATAGATTGAAATTATGATTTCATCACTGCCATGTGTACATCTACAGTATGTGTAAATGACTGTAGTATGTGTGCTCGCTTGTTTTCGGAAAGAGAACTTTTGCAAAAGTTCTTCTCTCTTCAATTCTGTTTGGTCAACAAGAACAGAACAAATAATAATGAATGGTGTTTCTACATGTATGTAGAGTGAGTGAGTGAGAGAGAGAGAGAAACTTCAATTGAATGCATACAACGGCAACAAAAACGTTGAGCAAAGTATCTGTTGTGTACTCAACGGAATGTTTTTTTCAATGGTATAATGTCTTTGCAAACATAATTCTAGAGGTTTTTTTTTTCCTTCTAAAACAGCAGCCAGATAGGAGATGAGGGGGGGGGAGAGGGAGATTGCGTGCGTTTGTTGTGTGTTACGAAGAATATTTCTCTCGTCTGCAGAGCCAGAACGTCTTTGATCAAGTCTTTTGAGCAAATATTGACTCTGTTCGCTGCCACGGTTGTTAGTTTTAGCCCTTTTTTTGTACCTATATACATGCACATAACGCACAAACATACTAAAGGTAGAAGAAAATTCTAGCTTTAATGTTTGTGTATGTGTGCACTACAAATTTAAATCGCTTTGTATGCTTTTCCCAAGCATTTTGATGTATTTGTACGACTACTACGAAGAGAGAGAGAGAGAGAGAAAATACTTGTTTGTTTTTGTCAAGGGAGGAAAAAACGAAACAGCTTTTAGCTTTTAATGTTTATGTATGGATGTGTCTGTTTTACCGTTTTTTTTTTTTGTTGTTTTTATTTTTTTAGACTGAAATCGCCAAACGATTAAGTGCAATTCTAGCCCAGATTATGCCATTTCTAGCTCAGGAGGTTTGTGTCAGTTATCTTTATTCTTGATCTAAAAGCAACAACTAATGTTATTTTGTGTTAACGCGATAGCACCAGCAACAGGTGGCAACTGCAGTCGAAAGAGCGAAACAGGTCACGATGACTGAACTGAATGCAATAATTGGGGTGACTATCGAACGATCGATTTGAAATGTTCGGATTGTGATCTGACATAGTAACTGATTTGATGTTTGGTTGTGTTCAGCAACAGATGCATGCCCAGCAGTTACCACACGCTCATGCGCCTCCGATTCCAATTGTACCTCATCCCGGTCTTCAGCCACCTACGATGCCACCGGGATCCATTCCCGGTTTACTTGCGCTTTCTGGTGCGTTGGGTGTTTCGGCCGCCTCTCACCTGAGCGCTCTCAAAGATCAACATAGAGAAGAGACCAAAAGTAGTAGCAGTGGTTGGTATCAGTCAATTAATATAATAATATGATTGTTTTGAAATTAAATTAACATCTCTCGTTTTTTTTATGTTTCTCAGCACTAACGGATGACCGACAGGTTAGTGTCGACGAGACGATAGACACGTTGCACATTTTTTTGTAACTTTCTTTTCTTTGTTATGTTAAAACAGCGTAGTTCCAGTTCTATCTCTCCGAACGATCGAGACAAATACAGGAGTCGGTCTCCGGATCCGGTTTCCGAGAGTAAACGACGAAAAGAAGAGAAACACTTACAGGTAAAGAAAAACTAGTTTGTGTCTAAATTCCGTGTTTAATGTTGTTGTATTTTATTTAAAGGACAGTGATGGCGAGAAGAGCGATCAGGATTTGGTCGTGGACGATACAAATGAGGTTTGTTTATTGGATTTCTATAGACTGATCGTTTCCGTTGTTTATCTTTAACCAGTTTTGATAGAAGAGTTTATTTAAAGTTCAAAGAAAAGGAACAATTTAAGACTCTTAATAAATGTCGGAACAATCTGAGGGATTTGCGATTATGAAAGCTTAACTGGCCTCGGAAGTCTCAGTATTTAAAAATGGGAAGAAGGGGCGATAACAGAATGTTAATGTTCAGGAGCAGGGTTGTAGAAAGATAACCTGGCTACGCTATTTGAGATTTACAACTGCTAACTTGCTAAGTAAGAATAACTGTGATGATTTCCAGGCTATGAAAGTTGTTGAATAAAATCGAAGTATGTTTATTGCGGTTGTAATTTAGAGACTCTTTGTTATCTGTGACTACTTCGAACGGTGACTGCTCATAAGATTAATACAAATTTCCGTTCCTAAACGTCTACTAACACGTTATATACTGAACAGTTATTGCAAACTATGCAAATGAATAAGAACTCTAAGTAGGATTAAGAATTGAATTGCTGTGTACACTTGCAATGCTGAGAATAATTGAAAATGTTTTACAAACAAGATTAGTAACTGAACCGCAAACTTACCAGAGAATTAGGACGTTGTGTTTTCATGTGACTTGAGTCACTTGGAACTTTTTTCAAAAAACAAAACTTATATTTTAAAAAAACGAAGCATGGTGCACAACTTAAACGAGCTTGTTTGTATTTAAATTGTTTGGGCATTCTTTTTGTATTAAATTGGTGTATATTTAAAAAAAAAACAGGATCCACTGAGTCCTGCAAACGGAGAGTTAAACTCGAGAGAAAATGGTCAAAAGGTTCCGAAATTGGAGCGACCGCCTAGTCGAAGTGGTTCGTCGTCAAGTAGGAGCACGCCGTCTGTCAAGTCAAAGGAGGGCGACAAGCCTACAACTCCAGTCTCGAAACCAACCACACCTACAAATTCTTCTAATAGTTTGCCTGGTACCAGTGGTCTAAAACCGGTGGCAAAAGCATCACCGATGGGTTAGTGGCAAATATATTTGATTTACAAGTCGTTACATGGAATAAAACTCCCGATAATTTGCATATAAAAAAAAGCTTATTTTAAAATACTCTCCCTCTTTATTTAATTTTTTAGTTTATAAAACATGTTTTATCTTTACACGTAACTATTAATCTAATTAATAACTTGACTTTTTTGTACTTTTCGTGTTTATCGAAAAAAAGGCCCTTATCCGTACGTTCATGCGGCTCCTCCGGGATCGTTACCTGGTGATTTTGTGACATCCGTTTACACACAAAACATGTCGTCTGCAGTCAACTCATTTAATGGAAGGCCTGGAGTAAGTTTCTTGGGTCAGTTTAATTACAGACTTGTTTCTGTCGCTCTTCTGACTTTTCTTTTTGAAAATTGTAGGTTGGAGGTTATGATCCTCATGCCCACATAAGAGCCCCGGGTTTGGCGCCGGGTCTGGGGAGTATTCATGGAGGGAAACCGTAAGTTTCGCTTCCCGTCCTTAAAACGATTGAATGTTTTTTTTTTGTTGTTGTTGCTTACGTTAACTGTGATACTGAACGAAACGTTTTAGGGCATATTCGTTTCATGTGAGCGCCGATGGGAAGATGCAGCCGGTTCCTTTCCCTCCAGATGCATTAATTGGCCCCGGAATTCCTCGTCACGCTCGCCAAATAAATACTTTAAACCACGGCGAAGTTGTTTGCGCTGTTACCATTAGTAATCCTACAAAATATGTTTATACGGGTGGAAAGGGTTGTGTTAAAGTTTGGGATATCAGTCAGTCTGGTAGCAAAAGCCCAGTTTCACAGTTGGATTGTTTGGTTTGTCGTCTTTTTATCTCTCTACCTATTCTCTCCCTCGTTGGTCTTATTAAGATTTTTTTTTTTTTCGCGTTTTATGACAGCAACGGGACAATTATATCAGATCGGTAAAGTTACTACCCGATGGCAGGACGTTGATCGTGGGAGGAGAAGCGAGTACGCTCTCGATTTGGGACCTTGCCGCTCCCACTCCACGCATCAAGGCGGAACTGACCTCGAGTGCACCCGCTTGTTACGCCCTCGCCATCAGTCCCGATTCAAAGGTGTGTTTCAGTTGCTGCAGCGACGGAAACATTGCCGTCTGGGATCTTCACAACCAGACGCTCGTACGGCAGTTTCAAGGACACACGGACGGAGCCAGTTGTATCGACATTTCGAGCGACGGCACGAAACTATGGACCGGCGGACTCGACAACACGGTTCGATCGTGGGACCTTCGAGAGGGACGACAGTTACAACAGCACGACTTTTCGTCGCAGATCTTTTCTCTCGGTTACTGTCCGACCGGAGAGTGGTTGGCCGTCGGGTGAGACTCCATCTTTGTTCGAAGTTCGCCACCTCGTAACGACCCGTCTTAAATTTCGTATTTTTTTCTTCTTACCGGATAGCATGGAAAGCAGTAACGTCGAAGTCCTTCATTGCAGCAAACCGGACAAATACCAACTGCATCTTCACGAGAGTTGTGTTTTGTCACTGAAATTTGCTTATTGTGGCAAATGGTTTGTCAGCACTGGGAAAGATAACCTGCTTAATGCTTGGAGGACACCTTATGGAGCCAGTATTTTCCAGGTAAAATATAATGTTTTGGTGGACGTTTGGTATGAAATTAATGCTGTGTTGATATAGATGTGCATAGAAAATTATGTAAAAGATGCCATTGCCCCAAAAGATTTGTGTTTGCTACGTGAATTTTTAAGTTTCACTCGTGGAGACAATTTTCTTTTTTTTTTTTTTTTTTACACGGCCTGTTTCAATATTTGATAACTTTTTTCATTTATAAGAAGGTCCTTATTTGTTAAATTTTGGTCTATACAAAGTTTATTTTGAAACATATCAGCATGAAAATACTATGAAATGGCTGAGACGCGGTTACGGCACATGTTGGCATTCCAAATTCAAATTGAACTACAATTATAGAAGTTTTTGAATTTTCTCAAAATTTCAAATTTCTCAAATTTTTTCTAAATTTTTTTTCCAGATTTTCTCAAATTTTTCAGATTTTCTCAATTTTTCTTAAATTTCAAATTTCTCAAATGAGAGAAAAAAGCATTTATTTTTAATAGCAATTTAATTTCTTAATATTGTGACTTGTCCATGAAGTTAAATGTTGAGTTTTTTCTTTTTCCTTGAATGTTGTTGTTGTTTGTGCTTTTTCTTTATCAACTTTTAAAATTACGAACAATAACTGAATTATCTTATTTTGTAATTTAGTCAAAGGAATCGTCGTCGGTTTTAAGTTGCGACATCTCGGTCGACGACAGAATCATTGTTACCGGTTCTGGTGATAAGAAGGCAACAGTCTATGAAGTCATATTCTAAAGGAAAATGAACTTTGGGTTACTTCCTTCAGTGTTCCTTTTACTCTCAGGTCTTTCACTCTCTCGTAGTCGTGCGCGTGTGAGTATGAAAGCAAACGAACGAACGAACACCGCCGAGCGACTTAACGTCGTAAGAGTCGGAACTGTGTCTTGTGTCTGTGCGGGTGTTGTGCATTGTGTCCATGGAAATGGGCTCGAGTCAGGCGTTTTTGTGATGATTGAAGAAGGTGACGAAGATCCACTGTGTACAAAGACTTAAGTTTGCTGCTTTTAAGATTTACATTAAAAAAAAACCATTTGCTCTAATGGCCAGTGTGAATGCGTGTGTTTCGTCAGGATTTTTTTTTACTGAACTTTGGCTCTTTTTATGCTAAGAGAAAATCTTGACGGAAACGGAACTTTTTTTTTCTCATTTTTTTTTATCTTTTTGTGTTCACATTTGAAGCGAGAGGGGAAAAATACATTGGAAGGTTTTTCAATTTTGACTTTGCCCAATTCTTTGCTCCCGGCCCCGCCCCTCCCCTCTTTCCTTCTCCACCGGTCACTCTTCCCTTTAACTAAGAGAACAACAATTTCAATGTATATTGTCGATTCCCCCGTTGTATTTACAGTAAATTTTACTTAATTCTGTGATTTTTTTTGTCTGTTTGTGTTTACTTTGAAGGCTAAATTTGAAATTATAAAAAACATCTTATGAACAATTGAATGAGCATCTTTTTCTTATTGTTTGATGTGTAGACGTTATTTAGATAATAGCATGAAAATAGGGCACCTTTTATAAGTTTTTCCATATCGCAATAGGTGATAAAGAGAATAGGTTTATTCTTTTTTTTTTAAAAGAGTGCTTTTTACGATAAACTCTCTTTTTAAGTGTGTTTCCTATGCGCCTGGCTCACACATAAAATACGTTTACATTTGCGTTAACTTTGACATTTAAAAGAAAACAGACTGTTTTTAAATGTAATCTTGAATGTAACTTTTGAGTTCTTACTCATAATTTCTTATATAATTTTATTTTGATCCAAACTCAGTATTTTTTATTCGTTTTATTAAGAATATCAATTAGTTTTTTTTGTGCAAAAAATGACTCATTGCGGTGTAAATGTTGAATGTAAATACTAATGTAAATCTGGAACATTGTCTTAGTTTGATGTTTACGTTTCATGTGTTTTAAGAAAATTTACGGTTTTCACTCAAACGTTTTCAGGAGAAACATTAAAAAAAAAATTCAAATTGTTTTCGAAACTAGACTAGCTGGTGATATTGCTAAGTTTTTTTCATAATGATATCTTAAAAAATAAAACTTTTTATGATAGTTTGAAAAAAAAAAAGGAAAATAGTGTTTCATGAAATAGTGTTAATGAAAATCTTAAAAACGGTTCATTTTCAAACTGAACTATACAATGCTTATCATAAAAAAATTAATAAAATCTTTTACCATTCTAGTTTTGAAAACAACAGGAATTTTTTTTGTAATGTTGTTTCTAAGCAAAAGTTTGCGTGACGTTTTTGCGTATAAATTATTTGTAAAGGCACCTTAAAACACGAATGTACAGTAAATGTTAAGTCGTATGCTTAGTTACATATGTAAAACGTTGCTTCTCTTTCGTGTGTGAACCAGGCATTAGAGAGCCTTGACCACTTTGCTCACTTTGAAGATGTCGGATATACAGGAGAAGAAAAAGGTCTAGCCTTTTGTAGCTCGTGTTAAAAACTTTATTTTTCTACACTACTTTATGACGTCACATGATCAGTGATGAGAGAAGAAAAAAAACGTGTTGCAAAGCGCTCTAAAAAAAAAAAAAGAATAAGCCAAATATTTGAAAGTTTCAGGTGTTGCGATGACCGTTTTCGTCGTCTCGATCGTTCAAGACCGTTGAAGTACTTAACGTTGGCTTAATACCGGTGTCAGTTGCTTTACTTTGTTCTTCTTGTTTAAGGTAGTTTCTATCTATCATTGCAGCAGCCAAATTGTATTCGGCTGGCAACTTTTTGCCGTAGATGGTAGTCTTCATCTGGTCGATATCGAATCGTAGATCGGCAATCATCAACAGCAAAAGGTCAAGGTTGCCGTCTCCGCCCTTCAATATGAAATTGTTTTGCAGGATAATAATTTGGATTTTTCTTGTCTAGTAATTCTACTAATTCTCACCCGCTCTCCTTTGACACCTTCATCTCCTTTGGTTCCCTTTATGTGGAAGATAAGTAAATATTAATTAATTGCAAACTGATTGGTGTTTTAATTTTTGTATCTCACTTTCAGGCCTTCACGTCCCGTAGCTCCCGGCGGTCCCTAAATGTGAAATTACAGATTTTATGTTTTTTGCATTTGCTTTTCTTATTCAAGAGTTAGTTACGAGAGTATTAGAAATAGTATATTTTAGAAGAGTGTGGAAGAATATTATTATCGGGGGCGCATTTTTAAGGTGACTAAATAGATAATTATTTCGTTTTGCCCCCCCCCCCCCCCATATTTATAGTTGAGTTCGAAAGTGACCCGTTTTTTGGTTTTATCATTGACATTTATTTTATGGAAAACTATTTTCACCTTTTTCAAACTATCATATAAAGTTTATTTTTTAAAGATGATATCACGAAACAACTTTTTGCATTATCGCCAACTGTTCTAGTTTCTAAAACACTGAATTTTTTTTCCTTCCAGAAAAACGTTCTCTTGAAAAATATAAACTTTGTCAAAACCGCGGATGAAAAGAGACAAGAAACTTAAAAATTGTAGCAATTTGAAATGCATGGTTTGATGCCAGGTGCTTCCCAAGGGGATACGACACAAAGAGTTATGGCAAGTTGTTTTCCTGCTTGTTCAAGTAAAAAGTGAACTAAAAGTAAAACGGCTTGCCATGCCATACTCTGTGCTGTGAAGCTTAGTGATTCTTAATACGTGACGTATTATACCGTATAAAATGTATAAAACCTATTAATACAATCACAATATTATTAAAACCTCACTCATTGTATCAAGTTTGTTTTCATTTCACTTGATTCAAGTGAAATGAAAACAAGCTTTGATACAATGAGTGAGCTGGAAAATAAGTACTAAAGTTTCCAGCATCCCCACAGCTATGCTGGAAAGCCTGTTTTTGAACTGGTTTATGTTCATTCTGCAATAAGAAATACGGAAATTTAAAAAAAAACTTCTTTCCATTTATCAGGTTATTAAAGTGCAAGATAAACAACAGTCTGATTGAGTATTTATGTGCATAAATATTTTAAATAACAGTTACATTTAAATTTTAAAATATTTAATTTTTCTTTTCAGTCGTTTTTTTTTTGCAATTTTCCAGTTTTTTTTATTGCAAATTTGCAACTGTTTTTTTTTTTAATGAATCACTTTGTTTTGAACAGTGAAAAAATCTTTTAATTCTGTTTTATTCAACTTTTTGTACTTATTTAGTTTTATATGTTTGGCTTTATACGTACACAAAATAACAGTTTTATACACGTCTTGTATTTTACGGTAATATACCTAAGCATCCCTGACTGTATGACATCCTGTTTTGCTTCGATACTATTTTGACTGACTGTTTTGTCTTGAGGATCGAAGCGGTGTACCTAAATCTCATTTATAGTGATAAATCAGGACAAAAACTCCTTTGGTTTTTGTTTTAACTGCAACAACAGTCCACACTTCAAATTTTAACCATTTTTGAGTTTATAGCCAGAGCTGGCTCACAACAAAATTTTTGGCCAAAAAAAAAAAAAAAAAAAAACAATATACTTGGCATATTCTTCTAAAATGACTAGTCATAAAACTGACCAAATGGAAAAACTGTTTTTAGGCTATGCCACGGACACTTTTATTTCCTCTCGTACGTACTTACCATCGCTCCTCTTGTACATTGGCAAAATTTTTCTTCACCATCTTTAACAACAGAAACGAAAGTGTTCATTTCTTTTTCGTCGCCGTGTTCATCGTCGTAATGATGATCTTCGTCATCCTCTCCATTAAATTCATCTGTGTGTATGCCGTGATGTTTATCAATGTTCGTTTTTTCTGTATTGGCGTTTGTTCCCCGAGGACCTGGTGCACCAGGTAACCCATCAATGCCTGGAAATCCTCTTGGACCCGTCGCTCCTGGGGGTCCAGGTGGACCTTCTGGGCCCGGTGGTCCAGCACCGAAACTGTACAATTTGATGGCTATGTTCAATGTTAATATCTGTCAAATAAGACAAGATGTTTGTTTTAGCATGAGAGAGAGAGAGAGAGGAATGAGGGAAAGAGGAATCCAATAGCCACCTTTTCTTCTAAGACTTGTATTCTGTTTCGAAGTTCACCACCGAGTGAACACGGAGTGAAGCAACTTTCTACTATTGTTTCACTCTGGTTAACTTTCAATTGGATGGCCGCACTTCTGTTTGCAGGGTGTTCTAGAAATCAATTAAGATTGAAATATCTTCCTTTTGGTTGTTGTTGTTGTTCATTTCTGGCCAAGACTCATATATATAAAACTACAAGAACACTTTTTGGGAGCAACTTATGAAAAAAAAAATCTCAAAAAGAATCTAAAATATGAATGAACAAAGATTTAACAAAAGCAGTAAATGATGATTCATTTTACGTTCATTTTTTAGTATCTTGAAAGTACAGTCCATGGGACTTTAAATCAATAACCAAAAATTCCTGCCCCACGTACATGCCTCCTATATTTAAGTAAAGGGACGAGTCCGTTTTCTTGCTCCCATTGGTTTGTAGCCTTAATGATTGCGAAGTCAAAAGCTAGCGCTAAACTCGTCAACTTTTACATGAATCTTCCTATCAAAAGTTTGAGTTTAACACAAACTTTGACTTAGCAATCATTAAAATTACGACCCTTAAGATATGGTTTATGAACAGCTAATTTTCCAACTCTGATTATCCTGTTTTTCAAAATAAAATAGAAAAATATCATCTGTTGAAGATGGCTTAAAAAGCTTATTTTGAAAGACATCATCAAGAGTTTGAGAGCCGTTTACACTTAACAACCACCACCATAAGGCGGATTTAGTGTTATGCTGAACGTGAAGATTTTTTTAGCTGAAGATGAAAATAGTGTCATGGTGGCCATATGTGGCTATGGCGTTTATGGACATTCATTTCATCTTCAGCATACCTTCTGAACAAGATTCCAACATAGAAAAACCTCGTAGCCCCTCGTTTGATTTAGCAGTGCCTTGAAAATGGTTTTTACTTACGTTGGAAACTTGCTCAGAGGGTTCAAGTTAAAATGCCTAGTTTTATACTCTTAATTTGTGTCTTAGTATTCTTGTCATGGCTGTATGTATCATGGCGAATAAAGCTTTAGTTTGAAAGAGCTTGTTGCCCACGAGAGACAGACCTTCCAATAAATGACAAGTTGTGTTGTCGCCTTGTAGGACATATCCATCATTGCATCCGCAGTGATATTCACCAATATCATTTGTGCATGTGTGCTGGCAACCACCATTGTTTTCCTCACATTCGTCGACATCTAGAGAAAGAATCTGACGTTAGAAAAGTCACAACATCTGCCATTATTATGCAGTAAGTCGACTGTTACTTATACCGAGGCAGTACGGCTTCGAGCCCTCTTTATGCCGTTGTGTATCGAAACGATAACCGTGAAAACAGGTGCACACAATGCGGCCAAAGTAAGTGGCGCAGTTTTGTTCGCAGAGGTTTAGAGAACATGGATCCAAATCTTAAGAGGAGACAGCTGAACTTGAGAAATACACAGTAGTCGTTTCAGTTATGTACCATTAAAGTTCCCCATTACAAATGTCATTCATGTATGAACATTGAACACGCTGTATACTGTATGTTCAATATATTGACATACAGTAGTTTCTTTAAAATGTTGTAACTTTTCTTATCTGATTCCATGATGTTAAAAATCATAATACTACATGCTTAATTGGTATTTTGCCATCACATCCTTCCTGATTTGTATACAGTTTTAATACAAAGGATATGATAAAAATGTCGCCCTCATCTTTGCCAGTTGTCAAAATTGTTTTCTATTTCGCGATATGGCTGGCCATATCGTGAAATAATTATCCATTTAGTGTTAGGATTATTTGATTACAGCAAGTTTTTCCATTTTTTTTTTTAGCAAAAGAGACAAGCATTTCCTATAATATATATTAACATCAATGGAATCTATCAAAGAAATCAGTTATTTGGCCTAATACTAGCCTCATCCATCATCCATGGCCTAACAAAGGTACAAGAAGGTCCTTTGTCTAAAGTATTTTACAGGGTCTCCTCCTCAATGTTAGTTTTCTGCTTCTTTGGCTGTCTTTTGTGTTTATACATAACAAAATGATGTAATTTTAGTTTGAATTTTCTAACTTTTAATGATTAGAAAATAATGTATTACAGAATTATAGAAATGGTTACAAAAAATTACAATATACGATGACAATTTACAATAATTTGTAATGTAACAGCCAGTATATAGTGACCCCCCCCAACCTACAGAATGCTAGCGTGGGGGTGCATGACTCTGCTGTCCCTCTCGCCCCAAGTATGAACCTTGTTAAGCATGGGGGATATTTCTTGGGATGTGGTCATTTGGACCTGGTTGCATCTTGTAGGTGTACACAGATCAAAGCCTATAAAAGCACCGTGTTTTCCATTTGTTTGTGGTCCATTTCGCTTTCTCAAACTCGTTCACGCTTTGTCACGTTGAATTTTATCCGTTAAAAACAATGGGCCCCGTGGACACTTCACCTTTAATGAAACAATTCATCTTTGTATTTCTTATGTCTTCCCCTACAAAGATGAATCAAGTGTTTTAACAAATTAATCATTTAATTCATTAATCTTCTTCTAGATCAATCCAAGGCACCATAGGACAAGGAGGTAAAGAACTCCGCCGTAGCGTCGGATAAACGATCCAGAAATGGGTGATAACTGATAACTACCTTTCTGAGGAGTTTCATCCTCTTCAGGAAGCCATCACCCATCCATTGCCATCCATCTACTTTTGGATCTCCATCGTTCCTCACATGGTAATTATGCGATACAGGGGGAACAACATGGGTTAAAAGTAGGATGAGATTGTGTCGCTCACAGTAAAATTATTAAGGCTGTGCTGAGCCAATTTTTGCCGATTTACTGCTAATCGGCAAAAATCGGATCGGCAAACAAATATTAACCGATTTCCGCACTCAACAATTAGGTCTGCTCCCCAATAAAACGGCAGCGATGGAGGGTCAATCAATTTATTACCAACTTTATCCCTAATTCATCTTTAAAAGCAAATTGTTGTCTTGCCATTGCTTTGTAAACTGGAAAATTAAAAATTAACTCAATTGTGCGAATTGCTTCTCTCTTGGCCGATGCAACTTGCAAACAGCCAAAATCGGTAGTGAAAATCGCCATGATCGGCTCGGTTAAATCGATCGGCATGCCAATTTGTTTTGTGTGATCGGTTCGGTATTAGCTCTGTAAAAAAAGTGCGATCGGTAGATTCGGTTCCTTAGAAAGTTGGTTCATTTTTATTGTAGATTTCTGCAGAGGCCCACCCCCCCCCCCCGGGGTCCCCTTGAAGAAACATTCTGGTCTGGAGAACCGGTAAAACTCACTTTAGTTATGGCCCTGGCCTTACCTTCGAAGGCAAAAGTTTGGTTTGGCACAAAATGTCGATGCGGCGAAAGCATCTGCGTTTAAATACGGTGGTACACATGGAGGTTCGAGCACTCGGCCAAATAGCTGTTTCTTTAGCTCGATTTTTTTCCACATACGCCACATGATACGCGCCGTAATAATTATAACCTTTATTACCATCAGAGATGCATCTTCCAGCAATGAATGTGTATCCAAGGCAACAATGTTTTCTTACAAAAGTGATAAAATATATATTTGTTGTTGTTACTAATTAGCATTGCTATTATACTAACTATCGATCCTTACTTGTTGCAGTCTACCCATTGACCATCAATGTGACATTTGTACAAAACTGTAATCACTTCTTCGGATGGACACTGCATCATCTCTGGTCTTTTCAAATATTTTCCGATCCGTAAGTGAATTTTTCTTTGATTTGAATTTTTCATTTTTATTACCTTTCCGCAGTTTCAATCTCATCGTAGAAATATCCATTTGCATCGACAACTTTGTTTTTGAGAGTCTGAATTGCAAAAACCAAGAGAAAGAGGGTCACTCCAAACATGGTAACTGTGGAATATTTTTTGTCCATCTTGACTAACTACATGCACATTATATGTGTGTGTGTGTTATAAGGGCAGCCAGCGATGAATGCTTGTTGTTCATACGAATACAATAAAGATGTATTGCAAAACACAGGAAACATTCATTACAATATATCTTGTCATATGAAATTGAGATTAATGAGACAAATGGAATAAACTTATGAATTTATTTAATCATCCAATAAGATGTCAAACATCTAAAACTCAATTACGTATCTTTTGGATACAAGTAAGTTTTTACTTCGTTATTTAATTCCAAGAGAATTTCATTGTTTTTACAATTTTTACTTTTTTGAATTTATGTGTTTTTAAGGTCCTCCGAAGTCTGTTGAGCCCTCCCGAGTTCATTTCAGTGCTTTTCAGGGCATCTAGAAGACTTTCATTTTTTGGAATATTTTCATTTTTGGACAGTTTTTACTTTTTTGAATTTATGGGTTTTTACGCCACTGGCTCTTCGCCAGTATTTTGTGTCCATTTTCGCCGCCATTTTGTGGCCATTTTCAGCGCCATTTTGTGGCCATTTTCGCCGCCATTTTGTGTCCATTTCCGCCGCAATTTTGTGTCCATTTTCGCCGCCGTTTTGTGTCCATTTTCGTCGCCGTTTTGTGTCCATTTTCGGCGCCGTTTTGTGTTCATTTTCGGCGCCATTTTGTGTCCATTTTCGCCTCCATTTTGTGTCCATTTTCGCCTCCATTTTGTGTCCATTTTCGCCTCCATTTTGTGTCTATTTTCGCCTCCATTTTGTGTCCATTTTCGCCGCCATTGTGTTCATTTTTGCCGCCATTTTGTGTCCATTTTCTGCGCCATTTTGTGTTCATTTTCGGCGTCATTTTGTGTCCATGTTCGCCGCCATTTTGTGTCCATTTCTGCTGCCAGTTTGTCCATTTCGCCAGCATTTTGTCCATTTCGCCTCCATTTTGTGTCCATTTTCGCCTCCATTTTGTGTCCATTTTCGCCTCCATTTTGTGTCCGTTTCGCCGCCATTTTGTGTCCATTTTTGCCTCCATTTTGTGTCCATTTTCGCCGCCATTTTGTGTCCATTTTCGCCTCCGTTTTGTGTCCATTTCCGCCGCCATTTTGTGTCCATTTTCGCCTCCATTTTGTGGCCGTTTCGCCGCCATTTTGTGTCCATTTTCGCCTCCATTTTGTGTCCATTTTCGCCGCCAGTTTGTGTCCATTTTGCCGCCATTTTGTGTCCATTTTTGCCTCCATTTTGTGTCCATTTTTGCCTCTATTTTGTGTCCATTTTCGCCTCCATTTTGTGTCCATTTTCGCCTCCATTTTGTGTCCATTTTCGCCGCCATTTTGTGTCCATTTTTGCCGCCATTTTGTGTCCATTTTTGCCGCCATTTTGTGTCCATTTTCGCCGCCATTTTGTGTCCATTTCCGCTGCCAGTTTGTCTATTTCGCCGCCATTTTGTGTCCATTTTCGCCTCCATTTTGTGTCTATTTTCGCCGCCATTTTGTGTCCATTTTCGCCTCCATTTTGTGTCCATTTTTGCCTCCATTTTGTGTCCATTTTCGCCTCCATTTTGTGTCCATTTTCGGCGCCATTTTGTGTCCATTTTCGCCTCCATTTTGTGCCCATTTTCGGCGCCATTTCGTGTCCATTTTCGCCGCCATTTTGTGTTCATTTTCGCCGCCATTTTGTGTTCATTTTCGGCGCCATTTTGTGTTCATTTTCGGCGTCATTTTGTGTCCATGTTCGCCGCCATTTTGTGTCCATTTTCGCCGCCATTTTGTGTCCATTTTCGCCGCCATTGTGGTCATTTTTGCCGCCATTTTGTGTCCATTTTCGGCGCCATTTTGTGTTCATTTTCGGCATCATTTTGTGTCCATGTTCGCCGCCATTTTGTGTCCATTTTTGCCGCCATTTTGTGTCTATATTTGCCTCCATTTTGTGTTCATTTTCGCCTCCATTTTGTGTCCAATTTCGGCGCCATTTTGTGTCCATTTTCGCCGCCATTTTGTGTCCATGTTCGCCGCCATTTTGTGTCCATGTTCGCCGCCATTTTGTGTCCATGTTCGCCGCCATTTTGTGTCCATTTTCGCCGCCATTGTGGGCATTTTTGCCGCCATTTTGTGTCCATTTTCGGCGCCATTTTGTGTTCATTTTTGGCATCATTTTGTGTCTATGTTCGCCGCCATTTTGTGTCCATTTTTGCCGCCATTTTGTGTCCATTTTTTGCCTCCATTTTGTGTCCATTTTCGCCTCCATTTTGTGTCCATTTTTGGCGCCATTTTGTGTCCATTTCCGCCGCCATTTTGTGTCCATTTTCGCCTCCATTTTGTGGCCGTTTCGCCGCCATTTTGTGTCCATTTTCGCCTCCATTTTGTGTCCATTTTCGCCTCCATTTTGTGTCCATTTTCGCCGCCATTTTGTGTCCATTTTTGCCGCCATTTTGTGTCTATTTTCGCCTCCATTTTGTGTCCATTTTCGGCGCCATTTTGTGTCCATTTTCGCCTCCATTTTGTGCCCATTTTCGGCGCCATTTCGTGTCCATTTTCGCCGCCATTTTGTGTTCATTTTCGCCGCCATTTTGTGTTCATTTTCGGCGCCATTTTGTGTTCATTTTCGGCGCCATTTTGTGTTCATTTTCGGCGTCATTTTGTGTCCATGTTCGCCGCCATTTTGTGTCCATTTTCGCCGCCATTTTGTGTCCATTTTCGCCGCCATTGTGGTCATTTTTGCCGCCATTTTGTGTCCATTTTCGGCGCCATTTTGTGTTCATTTTCGGCATCATTTTGTGTCCATGTTCGCCGCCATTTTGTGTCCATTTTTGCCGCCATTTTGTGTCTATATTTGCCTCCATTTTGTGTTCATTTTCGCCTCCATTTTGTGTCCAATTTCGGCGCCATTTTGTGTCCATTTTCGCCGCCATTTTGTGTCCATGTTCGCCGCCATTTTGTGTCCATGTTCGCCGCCATTTTGTGTCCATTTTCGCCGCCATTGTGGGCATTTTTGCCGCCATTTTGTGTCCATTTTTGCCGCCATTTTGTGTCCATTTTTTGCCTCCATTTTGTGTCCATTTTCGCCTCCATTTTGTGTCCATTTTTGGCGCCATTTTGTGTCCATTTCCGCCGCCATTTTGTGTCCATTTTCGCCTCCATTTTGTGGCCGTTTCGCCGCCATTTTGTGTCCATTTTCGCCTCCATTTTGTGTCCATTTTCGCCTCCATTTTGTGTCCATTTTCGCCGCCATTTTGTGTCCATTTTTGCCGCCATTTTGTGTCCATTTTCGCCTCTATTTTCGGCGCCATTTTGTGTCCATTTTCGGCGCCATTTTGTGTCCATTTTCGCTTCCATTTTGTGTCCATTTTCGGCGCCATTTTGTGTCCATTTTCGCCGCCATTTTGTGTCCATTTTCGGCGCCATTTTGTGTTCATTTTCGGCATCATTTTGTGTCCATGTTCGCCGCCATTTTGTGTCCATTTTTGCCGCCATTTTGTGTCTATTTTTGCCTCCATTTTGTGTTCATTTTCGCCTCCATTTTGTGTCCAATTTCGGCGCCATTTTGTGTCCATTTTCGCCGCCATTTTGTGTTTATTTTCGCCGCCATTTTGTGTCCATTTTCGGCGCCATTTTGTGTTTATTTTCGGCGCCATTTTGTGTTCATTTTCGGCGCCATTTTGTGTCCATTTTCGCCGCCATTTTGTTTTCATTTTCGGCGCCATTTTGTGTCCATATTCGCCTCCATTTTGTGTCCATTTTCGCCGCCATTTTGTGTCTTTTTTCGCTGCCATTTTTGTGTTCATTTTCGCCGCCATTTTTTTGTCCATTTTGTGTCCATTTTCGCCGCCATTTTGTGTTCATTTTCGGCGCCATTTTGTGTCCATATTCGCCTCCATTTTGTGTCAATTTTTGGCGCCATTTTGTGTCTATTTTCGCCTCCATTTTGTGTCCATTTTTGGCGCCATTTTGTGTCCATGTTCGCCGCCATTTTGTGTCCATTTCGCCAGCATTTTGTCCATTTCACCTCCATTTTGTGTCCATTTTCGCCGCCATTTTGTGTTCATTTTCGGCGCCATTTTGTGCCCATTATTGCCTCCATTTTGTGTCCATTTTCGCCGCCATTTTGTGTCCATTTTCGCCGCCATTTTGGGTCCATGTTCGCCGCCATTTTGTGTCCATGTTCGCCGCCATTTTGTGTCCATGTTCGCCGCCATTTTGTGTCCATTTTCGCCGCCATTTTGTGTCCATGTTCGCCGCCATTTTGTGTTCAATTTTGGCACCATTTTGTGTCCATTTTTGACGCCATTTTGTGTCCATTTTCGCCGCCATTTTGAGTCTATGTTCGCCGCCATTTTGAGTCTATGTTCGCCGCCATTTCGTGTCTATCTTCACCGCCATTTTGTGTCCATTTTCGCCACCATTTTGTGTCCATTTTCGGCGCCATTTTGTGTCCATTTTCGCCGCCATTTTGCGTCCATTTTCGCCGCGAATTTGTGTCTATTTTCGGCGCCATTTTGTGTCCATGTTCGGCGCCATTTTGTGTCCATGTTCGTCGCCATTTTGTGTCCATTTTCGGCGCCATTTTGTGTCCATTTTCGGCGCCATTTTGTGTCCATTTTCGGCGCCATTTTGTGTCCATTTTCGCTTCCATTTTGTGTCCATTTCGCCTCCATTTTGTGTCCATTTTCGGCGCCATTTTGTGTCCATTTTCGCCTCCATTTTGTGTCCATTTTCGCAGTCATTTTGTGTCCATTTTCGGCGCCATTTTGTGTCCATTTTCGGCGCAATTTTGTGTCCATGTTCGCCGCTATTTTTTGTCCATTTTCGCCTTCATTTTGTGTCCATTTTCGCCGCCATTTTGTGTCCATGTTCGCCGCCATTTTGTGTTCAATTTTGGCACCATTTTGTGTCCATTTTTGACGCCATTTTGTGTCCATTTTTGGCGTAATTTTGTGTCCATTTTCGCCGCCATTTTGAGTCTATGTTCGCCGCCATTTCGTGTCTATCTTCACCGCCATTTTGTGTCCATTTTCGCCACCATTTTGTGTCCATTTTCGGCGCCATTTTGTGTCCATTTTCGCCGCAATTTTGCGTCCATTTTCGCCGCGAATTTGTGTCTATTTTCGGCGCCATTTTGTGTCCATGTTCGGCGCCATTTTGTGTCCATGTTCGTCGCCATTTTGTGTCCATTTTCGGCGCCATTTTGTGTCCATTTTCGGCGCCATTTTGTGTCCATTTTCGGCGCCATTTTGTGTCCATTTTCGCTTCCATTTTGTGTCCATTTCGCCTCCATTTTGTGTCCATTTTCGGCGCCATTTTGTGTCCATTTTCGCCTCCATTTTTTGTCCATTTTCGCAGTCATTTTGTGTCCATTTTCGGCGCCATTTTGTGTCCATGTTCGCCGCTATTTTTTGTCCATTTTCGCCTTCATTTTGTGTCCATTTTCGCCGCCATTTTGTGTCCATGTTCGCCGCCATTTTGTGTTCAATTTTGGCACCATTTTGTGTCCATTTTTGACGCCATTTTGTGTCCATTTTTGGCGCCATTTTGTGTCCATTTTCGCCGCCATTTTGAGTCTATGTTCGCCGCCATTTCGTGTCTATCTTCACCGCCATTTTGTGTCCATTTTCGCCACCATTTTGTGTCCATTTTCGGCGCCATTTTGTGTCCATTTTCGCCGCCATTTTGCGTCCATTTTCGCCGCGAATTTGTGTCTATTTTCGGCGCCATTTTGTGTCCATGTTCGGCGCCATTTTGTGTCCATGTTCGTCGCCATTTTGTGTCCATTTTCGGCGCCATTTTGTGTCCATTTTCGGCGCCATTTTGTGTCCATTTTCGGCGCCATTTTGTGTCCATTTTCGCTTCCATTTTGTGTCCATTTCGCCTCCATTTTGTGTCCATTTTCGGCGCCATTTTGTGTCCATTTTCGCCTCCATTTTGTGTCCATTTTCGCAGTCATTTTGTGTCCATTTTCGGCGCCATTTTGTGTCCATTTTCGGCGCAATTTTGTGTCCATGTTCGCCGCTATTTTTTGTCCATTTTCGCCTTCATTTTGTGTCCATTTTCGGCGCCATTTTGTGTCCATTTTCGGCGCCATTTTGTGTCCATTTTCGCTTCCATTTTGTGTCCATTTCGCCTCCATTTTGTGTCCATTTTCGGCGCCATTTTGTGTCCATTTTCGCCTCCATTTTGTGTCCATTTTCGCAGTCATTTTGTGTCCATTTTCGGCGCCATTTTGTGTCCATTTTCGGCGCAATTTTGTGTCCATGTTCGCCGCTATTTTTTGTCCATTTTCGCCTTCATTTTGTGTCCATTTTCGGCGCCATTTTGTGTCCATTTTTGGCACCATTTTGTGTCCATTTTCGCCGCCATTTTGTGTTCATTTTCGGCGCCACTTTGTGTATTTCTGCCGCCATTTTGTGTCCATTTCCGCCGCAATTTTGTGTCGAATTTCGCCGCCATTTTGTGTCCAATTTCGCCGCCATTTTGTGTCCATTTTCGCCTCCATATTGTGTCCATTTTCGCCGCCATTTTTGTGTCCATTTTTGCCGCCATTTTTTGTCCATTTTCGCTGCCACTTTGTGTCCATTTCTGCCACAATTTTGTGTCCATTTTGTGTCCATTTTCGCAGCCATTTTAGGTCCATTTTTGCCGCCATTTTCTGTCCATTTTCGCCGCCATTGTGTGTCCATTTTCGCCTCCATTTTGTGTCCATTTTCGCCGTCATTTTTGCCGCCATTCTTTGTCCATTTTCGCCGCCATTTTGTGTCCATTTCCGCCGCAATTTTGTGTCCATTTCGCCGCCATTTTTTGTCCATTTTCGCCGCAATTTTGTGTCCATTTCGCCTCCATTTTTGCCGCCATTTTGTGTCTATTTTTGCCGCCATTTTGTGTCCATTTTCGCGGCCATTTTGTGTCCATTTTCGCCTCCATTTTGTGTCCATTTTCGCCTCCATTTTGTGTCCATTTTCGGCTCCATTTTGTGTCCATTTTCGGCGCCATTTTGTGTCCATTTTGCCACCATTTTGTGTCCATTTTCGCCGCCAATTTGTGTTCATTTTAGTCGCCATTTTGTGTCTATTTTCGCCGCCATTTTGTGTCTATTTTCGCCGCATTTTGTGTCTATTTTCGCCGCCATTTTGTGTCCATTTTTGCCGCCATTTTGTGTCCATTTTCGCCGCTATTTAGTGTCCATTTTCGCCGCCATTTTGTGTCCATTTCAGCGCCATTTTGTGTCCATTTTCGGCACAATTTTGTGTCGGTTTTCGCCGCCATTTTATGTCCATTTTTGGCTCCATTTTGTGTCCATTTTCGCGGCCATTTTGTGTCCATTTTCGCCACTATTGTCGCCGCCATTTTGTGTCCATTTTTACTGCTATTGTTGCCGCCATTTTGTGTCCATTTTTACTGCTATTGTTGCCGCCATTTTGTGTCCATTTTCAGCGCCATTTTGTGGCCATTTTCGCCGCCATGTTGTGTCCATTTTCGCCTACATTTTGTCTTTTTTTGCCGCCATTTTGTATCCATTTTGTGTCCATTTTCGCCGCCATTTTGTGTCCATTTTCGCCGCCATTTTGTGTCCATTTTTGTCGCCATTTTGTGTCCATTTTTGCCGCCATTTTGTGTCCATTTTCGCCGCCATTTTCGCTATTATTTTTATGTCCATTTTCGGCACCATTTTGTTTACATTTTCGCCGCCATTTTGTGTCCATTTTTGCCTCCATTTTGTGTTCATTTTAGTCGCCATTTTGTGTACATTTTCGCCGCCATTTTGTGTCCATTTTCGCCGCCATTTTGTGTCCATTTTCGCCTCCATTTTGTGTCTATTTTCGCCTCCATTTTGTGCCCATTTTCGGCGCCATTTTGTGTCCATTTTCGCCGCCATTTTGTGTCTATTTTCGCCGCCATTTTGTGTCCATTTTCGCCGCCATTTTTGTGTCCATTTTTGCCGCCATTTTTGTTTTCCATTTTTTTGCTATTTTTTTCATTTTTTTTTCAATTTTTCATTTTTTCATTTTTTTTTCAATTTTTCATTTTTTCAATTTTTTCCATTTTTCCATTATTTCCATTTTTTCCATTTTTCCATTTTTTCCATTATCTCCATTTTTCCATTTTTGCCATATTTTCATTTTTTCCATTTTTTCTTTTTTTTCTATTTTTTCCATTTTTCCTATTTTTCCATTTTTTCTATTTTTTGCCATTTTCATTTTTCCATTTATTCTTTTTTTTGCATTTTTCTATTTTTTTCATTTTTTTCATTTTTCCATTTTTTCCATTTTTTCCATTTTTTTTCATGTTTTCTATTTTTTCCATTTTTCCAATTTTCCATTTTTTCCATTATTTCCATTTTCTTTATTTTTTCCAATTTTTCCATTATTTCTATTTTTTCATTTTTTCAATTTTTTCCATTTTTTTCATTTTTCCATTTTTCCATTTTTTCCATTTTTCCATTTTTCCATTTTTCCCATTTTTTCCATTTTTTTCATTATTTCTATTTTTTTCATTTTTTCAATTTTTTCCATTTTTTTCATTTTTCCATTTTTCCATTTTTCCCATTTTTTCCATTTTTTCATGTTTTCTATTTTTTCTATTTTTTCCATTTTTTCTCTTTTTTCCATTTTTTCTATTATGGGAAAAATGGAAAAATGGAAAAATGAAAAAAATGGAAAAAATTGAAAAAATGAAAAAAATAGAAATAATGAAAAAATGGAAAAAATGAGAAAAATGGAAAAATGGATAAAATGGAAAAATGGAAAAATGGAAAAATGAAAAAAATGGAAAAAATTGAAAAAATGAAAAATAGAAATAATGGAAAAATTGGAAAAAATAGAGAAAATGGAAAAAATGGAAAAAATGGAAAATTGGAAAAATGGAAAAAATAGAAAACATGAAAAAAATGGAAAAAATGGAAATAATGGAAAAAATGGAAAAAATGAAAAAATGGAAAAATGAAAAAAATGGAAAAAATTGAAAAAATGAAAAATAGAAATAATGGAAAAATTGGAAAAATAGAGAAAATGGAAAAAATGGAAAAAATGGAAAATTGGAAAAATGGAAAAAATAGAAAACATGAAAAAAATGGAAAAAAATGGAAAAATGGAAAAAATGAAAAAATGGAAAAATTAAAAAAATGGAAAAATGGAAAAATGAAAAAAATGGAAAAAATTGAAAAAATGAAAAATAGAAATAATGGAAACAATGGAAAAAATAGAGAAAATGGAAAAAATGGAAAAAATGGAAAATTGGAAAAATGGAAAAAATAGAAAACATGAAAAAAATGGAAAAAATGGAAAAATGGAAATAATGGAAAAAAAAAAAAAAATGAAAAAATGGAAAAATGAAAAAAATGGAAAAAATGGAAAAATGCAAAAAAAAGAATAAATGGAAAAATGAAAATGGCAAAAAATGGAAAAAATGGAAAAATAGAGAAAATGGAAAAAATGGAAAAAAAAAGAAAAAATGGAAAAAATGAAAATATGGCAAAAATGGAAAAAATGGAGATAATGGAAAAAATGGAAAAATAGAAAAAATGGAAAAAATGGAAATAATGGAAAAATGGAAAAAATAGAAAAAATGAAAAAATGGAAAAATGAAAAAATGAAAAAAATGGCAAAAAATGGAAAACAAAAATGGCGGCAAAAATGGACACAAAATGGCGGCGAAAATAGACACAAAATGGCGGCGAAAATGGACACAAAATGGCGCCGATAATAGGCACAAAATGGAAGCGAAAATGGACAAACTGGCAGCGAAAATGGACACAAAATGGCGGCGAAAATAGACATAAAATGGAGGCGAAAATGGACACAAAATGGCGGCGAAAATGGACACAAAATTGGCAACGAAATGGACACCAAATGGCGGCGAAAATGGACACAAAATGGATGCGAAATGGACAAAATGCTGGCGAAATGGACAAACTGGCAGCGGAAATGGACACAAAATGGCGGCGAACATGGACACAAAATGGCGGCGAAAATGGACACCAAATGGCGGCGAACATAGACACAAAATGGCGCCAAAAATGGACACAAAATGGCGCCAAAAATGGACACAAAATGGCGGCGAAAATGGACACAAAATGATGGCGAAAATGGACACAAAATGGCGGCGAAAATAGACACAAAATGGCGGCGAAAATGGACACAAAATGGCGCCGATAATAGGCACAAAATGAGAGCGAAAATGGACAAACTGGCAGCGAAAATGGACACAAAATGGCGGCGAAAATAGACATAAAATGGAGGCGAAAATGGACACAAAATGGCGGCGAAAATGGACACAAAATGGCGGCGAAAATGGACACAAAATTGGCAACAAAATGGACACAAAATGGCGGCGAAAATGGACACAAAATGGAGGCGAAATGGACAAAATGCTGGCGAAATGGACAAACTGGCAGCGGAAATGGACACAAAATGGCGGCGAAAATGGACACCAAATGGCGGCGAACATGGACACAAAATGGCGCCAAAAATGGACACAAAATGGCGCCAAAAATGGACACAAAATGGCGCCAAAAATGGACACAAAATGGCGGCGAAAATGGACACAAAATGACGGCGAAAATGGACACAAAATGGAGGCGAAAATGGACACAAAATGGAGGCGAAAATGGACACAAAATGGAGGCGAAAATGGACACAAAATGGAGGCAATATGGGCACAAAATAGAGGCGAAATGGACACAAAATAGAGGCGAAATGTACAAAATGGCGGCGAAATTGGACACAAAATGGCGGCGAAAATGGACACAAAATGGCGCCGAAAATAGACACAAAATGGCAGCGAAAATGGACACAAAATGGCGGCGAAATTGGACACAAAATGGAGGCGAAAATAAACACAAAATGGAGGCGAAAATGGACACACAATGGTGGCGAAAATGGACACAAAATGGCGGCGAACATGGACACAAAATGGCGCCGAAAATGGACACAAAATGACGGCGAAAATGGACACAAAATGACGGCGAAAATGGACACAAAATGGAGGCGAAATGGACACAAAATGGAGGCGAAATGGACACAAAATGGCGGCGAACATGGACACAAAACGGCGCCGAACATGGACACAAAATGGCGCTGAACATGGACACAAAATGGCGCCGAAAATAAGACACAAATTGGCGGCGAAAATGGACACAAAATGGCGCCGAAAATGGACACAAAATGGCGGCGAAGATAGACACGAAATGGCGGCGAACATGGACACAAAATGGCGCCGAAAATGGACACAAAATGGCGCCGAAAATGGACACAAAATGGCGGCGAAATTGGACACAAAATGGAGGCGAAAATGGACACACAATGGTGGCGAAAATGGACACACAATGGTGGCGAAAATGGACACAAAATGTCAGCGAACATGGACACAAAATGGCGCCGAAAATGGACACAAAATGACGGCGAAAATGGACACAAAATGACGGCGAAAATGGACACAAAATGACGGCGAAAATGGACACAAAATGGAGGCGAAATGGACACAAAATGGCGCCGAACATGGACACAAAATGGCGCCGAACATGGACACCAAATGGCGCCGAAAACGGACACAAAATGGTGGCGAAAATGGACACAAAATGGCGGCGAAGATAGACGCAAAATGGCGGCGAAAATGGGCCCAAAATGGCTTCGAAAATGGACACAAAATGGAGGCGAAAATGGACACAAAATGGTGGCGAAAATGGACACAAAATGGCGGCGAACATGGACACAAAATGGCGGCGAACATGGACACAAAATGGCGGTGAAATTGGACACAAAATGGAGGCGAAAATGGACACAAAATGGAGGCGAAAATGGACACAAAATGGCGGCGAAAATGGACACAAAATGGCGCCGAAAATGGACACAAAATGGCGCCGAAAATGGGCCCAAAATGGAGGCGAAAATGGACACAAAATGGAGGCGAAAATGGACACAAAATGGCGCCGAAAATGGACACAAAATGGAGGCGAAAATGGACACAAAATGGAGGCGAAAATGGACACAAAATGGCGGCGAAAATGGACACAAAATGGCACCGAAAATGGACACAAAATGGCGCCGAAAATGGACCCAAAATGGCGGCGAAAATGGACCCAAAATGGCGCCGAAAATGGACACAAAATGGCGCCGAAAATGGACACAAAATGGCGCCGAAAATGGACACAAAATGGCGGCGAAAACAGACAAAATGGCGGCGAAAACAGACAAAATGGCGGCGAAATACACAACATGGCGGCGAAATGGACACAAAATGGCGGGGGGGGGGGTTACTCCCCTGAGGCGTAACTCTTTTTACCGTTGCCCAACGTATGGCCCCGTGGTCACCTTTGACCACGGTCGGTCCACATATGACCACGGTTGGTCAAACGTGGGCCCGGGGTTGGCCATCCCATGCCGGGTCCTAACCGACCGGGATCGGCCGACGCTTTTTCGACAGTAAAAAATGAGTCTTCATCCCTGAAAAGCACTAAAATGAACTCAGGAGAAAAATTTTCGTTTTTTGAAACATTTTACTTTTTTGAATGTTTACTTTTGGGCTTGTAAAATTTTCAATTTTTGGACAATTTTTACTTTTTTGAATTGATGGGTTTTTACATTCCTCTGAAGTCTGTTGGGCCCAAGTTAATTTTAGTGCTTATTGGCGCATCTAGAGTACTTTCATTTTTTGTCATTTTTTGAAAAATTTTCCTTTTTGAATTCATGTGTTTTTATGGTCCTGTGAAGTCTGTTGGGCCCACTGGCGTAGCTAGGCACCCGCAGGACTCGCAACTGCGGGGGGGGGGGGGGCGCAGCAGGTTTGGGGGTGCAAAAAACAAAATGAAAGTCGATTTATTTTCGAAAATAAATCGACTTTCATTTAATATTTACTTTTAAAAACTACATAGTTGCACCAGTAAATATTCATGGGAGGGGCGGGCAGTGGCTAGGGACCCACCAGACCCGCAACTGCGGGGGGGGGGGGGGGCGCAGGAAGTTTGGGGGCGCAAAAAACAAAATGAAAGTCGATGTATTTTCAAAAATAATTGAATAAATTAAGCAAGTGATTCCGAATCACTCGCTTAATTTATTCAGTTATTTTCAAATATAAATCGACTTTCATTTCGTTTATTGTGCTTAGAAATTTTTATAGGGGGTACTATTTTGATGAACAGCGGAAAGGTCCGAAAAACGGTACGAACAGTCGGTAAAATTAAGTTGTTGCAGGGGGTCTGGGGGCGCAGACCCCGACTTTTTTTTTTAAAGAATTATTAAATCAAATTAGTCCATTGTTCCGACTGTTCTGTAATTTGTTCAATGGGAGGAACGGTCGGAAAAATGGACAAATTTGATTTAATAACGCTAAAAAAAATGGGGGCTGCGCCCCCCAGGCCCCCTGCAACAAGCTTCGTTTTACTAAACCTAACCTTCCGACTGTTCTTACTGATCCGCCGTTCATCAAAATAGCACCTCCCCCCAGTATGAGGCTAAGTGGAGGGGGACTTAAAGGGAGCGCAACGTTTTAAGCAGCCACGGGGGGGGGGGCGCAAAGTTTTACGCGGCGGGGGAGCGCAACCAAGCCTAGCTACGCCACTGGTTGGGCCCTCCTGAGTTCATTTCAGTGCTTTTCAGCGCATCTAGAAGTCTTTCCATTTATGGCATTTTTTGAAAATTTTCCAAAAAAAATGACCAAAAATGAAAATCTAAATGTCCTGAAAAGCACTGAAACAAATTCAGGAGGGGCCCCAACAGACGTTTAAGGACCAGAAAAGCCCATAAATTCAAAAAAGTAAAAAATGTCAGATAATGAAAAAATCCTGAGATATTCAGGGGACAGTGGGCGTTTTATCTGCTCATTCAATGTAGAATGCTGGCTCAGTATTATGTCAGGCATATCTTATTCATTTTGCCATTACTGTAATAACGAAAAAAGTGAAAAACGAAAAAAATCTTGCAATAATTTTTATCAAACTTATATATACAAAAATACAATTCAAGAAAATGAACACATATTTACACACTCTTGCTTAAAAATTTAACCAATTTGGAGAAAGTTCGTTTAAAAAGATAAATGGATGAATGAAATGATAATAAATAATATGGCATTAACTCCACGTAATATGATGTACTACATGGCCAATGCACGTCCAAGTCAGTTGTTAGATAAGAGACTGGGAAATCGATAAGAACAAGCCTTCCTCCCTCGCTATATGACAATCCATGATCATGGCCTCATTGTAGACTTGTCATTCGACTGGAGGAACCATTCTCAGAAGTGTCCAAGGTTATGCCACGATATGACGGCACAGCATATCGACCAAAGTGTTGAAGTGGTCCTGCTGATTTTCTGGCATTGGTTACAAAAGACATAGTAGATGCCACAGGGACATTAGTAGATTGTCCGTGAACTATCTCCGATAGTACAGGGGAATTGAACGTTTGCGATGTAAACTTTCCTGTTGTTGAGGAACCAAGTGCGGGAGGTACCAGTGCACTTGCCTGAAGATAATTGTTATTCATAGTGCACGGCACTCGGACCATTCCAACCAATTCACCACCGCAACTGCCAAATCCACTATCTACATGCCAACTCAAAGGCCGTCCAACAGACGGAACACTTGCCACCTTTGCCGAAGGCGGTGGGCAGTAGGAGAGACGTCGAGAATCAACAGTTGCACTGTGCTGATGGTCACAACTTTCAGGCAGCGCCATGAGTGTCCGATCGTTACACAGGGCTGTAATGAGAGGTACCTCTAGATGCCTGCTTCGCTCTCGAAGTTTCTGAAAATCTAAAAGTTCCTCTCTACTTTGTACATTTGAAGTTACACTCGATGCACTACGTTGAACACGAATGGACAGTGGAACTTTCCTCGCTGCAAGATTATCAACGGGTACCTACGTCAAATTAGAAAACAAACGGAATAAAATATGACTGCAATAAAAAGTAACAGTTAAAGGGAAACTGATTCATTGCGCTGAACAGGAGATATGGTAGGACCAATGGGTGTCGTGTTTGGTATCATTTGTATAACCAATTGACATCAAAAACTAAAAATTTTGATTTGAAATTTGGTTAGTTCACTAATTTTAGTCAACTTATTACAAATACATACTTATTTAATATATTTTTGCGACAAGTTGCAGTTGTTTTCTTGTCTTCGTTTTTTGTTCCTTTTATTAAAAAATGCAAACATTTTAGACTTTCAAATTGTTTGCAATTTATCTAACGCACGTTTTTACACTGTATTATGTCTATCAAGAATAAAATGAAAAGAAACTACAAAGTGTTTTAGAAACTAGAAGAGTAGCTCAATCACTTAAGGGTATTTTCATGTTGATGTGTTTCAAAGTAAACTTTTTATTTACAATTAATTAAACATAGGCTATCGTGACTGATAAGCATGATTTTTTAAAGTTGGGTCCTTTTCAAACTGCCATAAAACGTGTATTTGAAAGATACCCTCTTGAGTGCTTGAACTACCCACTATAATACTTTCAAGTTCGTGTTCATTTTGTGCCTGAAAGCCCGAATAAACAGAGTTCGCGAGGGAGTTTTAAAACCACTTTAATTTCAATTGAAATTTTTCAACAATTTTCGCTGTCAAAATCTCCGGTATTGTAAAACAACAGAAACCTGATGCAATAATAACAAATTACCTTGGAACCATAACATGGAGGAGAAACCGCTGACATACTGCATTCTTTTCCTTCTAAATGGTTTCTATTGGGATGCAGTAGCGAACAAACCGAAGATGAACCACCCTGCAGTAGAATGTTATCCTCCGATCTTGCCTTTATTGGTAACAAAGTCCTTTGCAAAGGGATTTGTGTCCTTATTGTAGCAACACCATCTTGATTAAAACCAACAGGTGGAGGTATAAAATCGGAAATGACAGAAGTCAAAGTGTTGTTGTTGTTGCTGCTGCTGTTGTTGTGTGTCGTCCTCAGAGGATTGCGATATGGAGGCGGTGGAGGAATACAGGCGAACTCCCTTGGTGGAGGAATTGGAAGGTCTGGATAGCACGCGAGTAAGTCCCTCTCCTTGACGTAAGAGTTAGGCACGCTCCAGTGATAAGTTCGAGACGTCTTAGCCGTGGCGACCGAAATGGGCACGTGCGGATACAGAGGTAAAGCCTCTTCGCAAAAGTATCCATTTCGATAAGCGGACGTTGCAGGCGGAGGAAAAGTGGCGACTGCACACGGTGGCAAACACTCGTTTTCGCCGATTACATTCGGAACAGAAACCGACTTTCCATATGTCAGTAAGTTACTGTTTGTAGAGTGGAGCCAAGTTGGCACGAAATCCGCATTGGACGACAGACGTCTAGGTATCGCGGCAAACTTAGACAATGGAAGCCTTTGTCCCGGAGAACTTAAGTTTCCGTTAGTTCTACAAAGTGATGACACGCCAATTCTCGTCCGACAGTGAGAAACCGGGTGCTGAGCAAAGTAAAGGTTGCCTTGAAGCCCCACGGGTCTTACGTTTGTACTCGACATGCGCGCATTGTAAATCGAACTCCCAAGACCCATGGGAACACCTGCACCTTCCTGAGAAAACCTACATTTCGACGACCACGAATGTGCACCATTGGAAGCAAACGGTTGCTGAACCACACGAGGCACTAGTGGTGAAATTGTCTCGAAACGCATGGATAACTTAGAATTATCATTGAGAGAGCAATTTGGAACAGTGGCGAAACCACTCGGAGATGTAGTAGGTTTCAAGAAATGCTCCGAACTTCTTTGAGGTGGCCTCGGAGCTGATTTGGGAGAGTTTTGATCTGCTCCGGATGCTGCATTCGTCGTCGAAGAATCGATACTACTTGTGTAACTGTGATCGAAGCTGCTAAACGTGTCAGAGGTGGATGCAGAGTGGTGAGAAACAGTCATCATCTTTGGAGCAACGGCGGCAGCGGCGACGGTTTCGGATTTGACTAGAGAGAAACATGAGCGAACAGTGGATGTGCTCCTCTCGGACGACGAACTGTGGCCACATTCATCATGCAAACACGGTGACGTAGAAACTAGTGGAGATGGCAATAAAAAATCATCGACGGACAAAGCGTTCCTCAATGGTCCAGGTGATGGCAGTTTAGACACATCTGATTGCAGTTCGTGTTCCGCAGCAACTGAGAGAAAGAAAAAACCGCAAATAATCAATAGTCGATATCATTAAAAATAAACTTTTTACTGTGGATGAGAACTGGCTAATTTAAAAGCAAATAAAAATGTAGCCTTTTTTCAACTATTATTAAAAAATGTTTTTCAAAAATGTTAATGATACAAAAATCGTTTCTAATTTTTATAGTTTAAAATCAACTTTATTTTTTTTTTAATTTGCATAAGAAATATACAGACATCAATATTCAAAAATTCTCCACAAAACATTTTTAAATCAACCGTAATTGACTGAACTCACCTTTTAATAGTTGCTCCGATGGTGGCTGCGGACTCTCCAAAGGCTCTCGGCTCAGTTCCATTTCGTCTTCACTGCCATCCAAACTATGGACGCGATCACTAACAATACCAGACGTAGTTGCAGAACTAGCATTGCTAATTACAGAAGTCCTCTGGTCATTTGGAACTTTGCCTTTCTTTGAAAGCGTGTTAAAATCGTGAAGAGACATTACTAAAGGTCCGTGCTCCTGTTCCCACTCCAAATCCGATGTATCGCTATAGATATACAATTCACGGTAGTTTTTCTTTTCTGTAAGAGAAAACGAAAGCAAACATTATAGCATTCGTTCGTTTTGTAGAAACGAATTAATTCAATCGATTGAATAAAGCAACGTAGGACTGCCAAATTTGCTTGTGGTAAATACAGCTATAATGAAAGTGTAACATAAATGATCTCAATAGCTCTCGGGTAGAACAATTTACTTGTAAAACAGTCAGAATTTAGTCTCAAATATTTTCAAACGAAACCAACTTCGGGTAAACGTGATCCAGCATTATATTTGGGAATGGGTGACCACTCCTAAAAAAAATTAAACGATTTCTCCGCAAACAGATGAATATTGTTCTTCGTTTGTTGTAACACTTACTCGACAACGAAACTCACTTCCAAAGGATTCATTGAATGAAAAACAATATTTTGTGGAATTCATAGGTGTTTATGACAAAGCATAAATTTTTTATAGTTGCTTGTAAAGTAATTACAAATTATTCAAATTCAAATCTTATCAATTGATACCAGCTGCTTAATTGCATATTAGGATTTGTGTTGTTTTTATATTTTCTGGCTTTACATAGCCAGAGTAACTAATCCAATCAAAAACGGTACAAAAGAACATAAACCACATACAGTCAACAAAATGTACAGAACCTTCTGATTCTAGACGTTTCAACTCCTGTACTCGAGGCTGGATGGCAAGATTGAACTGATGCGTCGCACGACAAAGATACAAAAGGTGCTTCGACTTGTCGTCGTTTCCAGTAAAGTAAGTAAACTTCCTTGTATCCGAATATGTTACCGCACGTATTTCAAACTTCTTTTTCTATATGGAACCAATTAAATTGATGTTAAATTCCACAGAGATTATCCTTGGCTAGAAAATCATTTGATTATAAAAGTTTATTTTACCAGGCCTTTTTCTTCTATAACAATTTATTTTTTTTTTAATAAAAAAAATGAATGTTGCTATAAGAGGTATTTTCATGTTGATATCAAGTTTGAAACCAATCAAATCTTGATTGTGATACAGCACTTTTGGACCAATCGAACAATAAACGATTGTGCTGTATGTCACATTACCCTTCGAGTTTCTAAAACTCATTTAATTGTTTCTTAAAATTCTTTTTAAAGCAAAATCAGAAAATTTAAAGTTGTCATAAAAAGTTCATTTTAAATTTTTTAGACAAAAATCTCATGCAAATATATGAAAAATGATGTCAACATGTTTATGTTACGTTAAACTTCTAGATTATAACACCCTTTCAAATTCTTCATAAAGTTCTTTTGAAAACGTGTAAACGAAGTTTTCTAATCACACCACCACCCGTGCAAAATGCAGCCATAAGTGTGCCAAATTAACTAATTCTTATAAAACTTACTTCAAAATAAAGTTTTCCAATGTCTGCCCATAAAAACGTCGAGACAAGTTTCCACGTTGGGCTCGAGGTACCGCCGTTCTGTATGATAAAAAAAGCTTCATTACAGCAAACACGACACATTTCAATAATTGCAAAAAGTTAAAAGAAGAAAAAAAAAAAATTCACTTCGTAAATCTCGATTCCTTTCGAACAGACTGCAAGCCAAACAGAGCCGAGGAGATCGTTCTTCTTCTTTTTGAGTTTATAAACATGCAAGTTATGAGGAGCGTCCGGCACCGACGCTTCCTTGATGAATGCCATTTCCGCTTCTCCTTTGCTATAACCAACGTAATCTTTGTGGATCGACGGAACGTTTTGAACGACATAGTCTTCGCCTAAACGTTCCAAGATCTACAACAATATTCAAAAAAAAAATTTAAACTTAAAAATAAAGACAGAAGATAGAAAAAATGCACAAACGTTGTGCTTACCCAAGAAGGAAAATAATCCGTAGGCTCGAAGTAATGCTTGTTGTGGTGCCTGTCATCGTTGTAGTTGCCTACTTCGGCTTGAAGAGCACAAGCGGCTAAAAGAAAGCACCGTTCCTCCGAGCATGCTTGGCAGTGTCGAAGAAAACTGCTCTTTAGCTGCAGGAAATAGTGATGCCTCGTTTGCTTGTCTCGCACCAACAGCGGACAATCGACATAGTACTGGATGCGAAGGTGCAAACTGAGAAGAGTGCGCCCAATGCTGTCCAAACCCTTAAAAATAAATTGAAACCTCCATTGAAATTGGCAACGACAAAAACAAAATGTGCATTTTATTGTTCATTTTTAACACAGTGCACATCATTTGAGAAGTGAATGCAATCTACATATATTTTTATGACCATATATCGTTAAAAAAATAAACTTTTTACAGCATATAACCGTAACTCTGAATAACATGCGTTTTGAAAACAACTTTAAAAATGTTTTAAAAACTAGAAAAAGTAAAGAAATTACTTAAAAAGTATTTTGAAAATGAACCAACTTTAAGTAGACATATTTATAATTTATGATTATATGAAGTTTATTTTGAAAGATATCAACATGAAAATACTATATTTAAAGTTCTAGTTTTCAACACTTATTGTCTCTTTGGCGTTACTTTTTGAATGCATAATAAATAAGAATTCTGTGTAAAAAAAATTTTAAGCTGAAAAATAAATCAGTTTCAAAGTTCCATAAAAAGTTTATTTTTAAAAATATTGTCGTGAAACTCATCTATGAACGTTTTTTTTCACTTACACTTATAAGTTTAAAAATTCAAAAATACATGTAGTTGTTTTTTTTCCCACAATGTTCAAAAATGAAATACCAAAAAATTCTACTAACGTGGTTGTTCTGCGATTTCCATGTTTTAGAAGTTAATTTTGACAGTTTAATATTTAAATCCAAAAACAGATATTCTCCATCTAAATTAAAAAAAAATCACCAAAAAAAAATAAAAAACATTAATTTTAAAAAAGGTGAAAATAATTTTGATCAATCATTCATTCATTGACTTTGTGAGTGAAACGAGGGGGGAAAGGGGTGGGATGGACGTCGGATGGCATTCCAAATGTGGGATCTTCGTTCTCTCCGATGGGTGCAGTGACCCAAAGTGGCCCCTCTCCTCTCCTTCCCCCACCCTTTTTCCCAGGGTAATGAAAAGTGAACGGCGTGAGAACCAATGAAAATCTAAAATCTCTTTGGTCCTTTTTCAGCCCAGGAGGTGTAATTAACAAAAAATATAACATATTCAAGAAGGACACTTGGACTAATATTAAAGCATCAACTTAAAAAAAAAACCTCTGAACACGATTTCAACATAGAAAACACCTTTTTACGTTGTACCTCTGTATTGGACCCCTGAACAGAGGATTCAATTTGAAGTTTCAAGTGTCAAGTTTTTTTTTCTCTCTGAATCTTCTGAATTTAAAAATAAACATGAACCTAATACTAAATTTTATGTCATTTCCTGTGCCTGTATTTACAAAAACTCAAACTTACAAATCATTAAATTATTAATTTTATTATTGCAGATTTTTACCCTCTCTACACACCTTTAATTCTACATTCATTCAGTTTCTAACCGGAAATACAACTTCGTAAACAATAAAAGATCAATTTTAAAATGTTAGGCCTACTATACCCGAAAGCAGAGCTAATCCAAAAAGTTCAGCATCCTTTAAACCTAAATACGAAGACACTTGATCAAAAACGAGTTGGACACGACTTTTAGTCTAGAAAATAAAAATGAAAAAATCGCAACTTGTATTATTAACAATTATATAAATTGGTGACCAGAAAAAAAAAAGCACATGGAAAAAAACAACATGAAAATTGCGCACCGAAAAAAAGCCCACTGTCATAAATGCGCATAAGAAAAATACGCACATGAATGAAAGAGTATTAAATTAAGCTTGTTGCAGGGGGTCTAGGAGGGCAGTTTGTAAAAAAAAAACTATTTTATAATATTGTCAATACGAGAATTTTTCTATGTGCGTATTTTTTTGTGTGGGTATTTTTCGGTGTGAGCAATTTTCCCTGTCCACATTTTTGACACCAGGTTTTTTTTGTGCGCAATTTTCGTGTGAGCTTTTATATTGTGCGTTTTTTTTTCACAGAACCAAATAAATCGTCGTAGTATTTTTAGTAATATGCTTCTGAGTTGCGTAATTTAAAACGCCATTTAAATTTCACGTGATTTCTTTAAAAATAAAAGTTAAAAAAAATCAATGATAATAGTTTCAATTTTTATTTTATTAAAATAGTAATTTTTGGAAAGATTTCGATTAATTACGTTACATGTTTTTTTGTTTGTACAAATTAAACACGTGTCAGGAATTTTTATAGTTGAGCAGGGCTATGTGTGACGTCACAAACGTGGCCAACCCAATTTTAATATTTTTACTTTTAAGAGTTTTGAAATTCACAAAATACTTTTGACGGTCGATTTCGACTGCAAAATGAAGCCAAATGTCGTAAAAAACCGACCACTTCGAATCTATCGATAAAAAACGCATATTGCAACCACGTTGCAACTACAACTCTACCAACTGCAACTTTATTTTGCACTCCAAATTGACCACGAAATGTGGTCTGTGTGCCAAGACCCTAAAACATTTTTTTATGTTTATATGCAATATTTCCCTGTTGTAGTGAGTAATTTGTGGCTATTTTGAAACCACTTCATTTAAATCCAACTAATTGCTTCTGATATTTTTGTTTGGTTTTTATTTTTAAAAAAAAATTATAAAGTCATAATCTTTGTGTTCATGTAATTTCGTACCTCTACGGTGCAATAGAGGGTTTCTTTGGTGAGTAATTGTACTGCAACGTATTTCTTGCCAGGCGGTAAAGGGCTGCCGCAAGATGTGTTCACCCACTGACAGGACTGTCGCATTGCTCAGGCTGGCAAATTAAACCTCCTGACCACTGATTGACCAGGACACCACAACAAACGAGTGGGAGTCGTCTCTTGAAACAACACTACAACCTAAAAAAAATGAAAACCAAACACATCATAAATATGGATATATTAAAAAATATAGTCGAATACAAAAAAGCGTGGTGGTTACTTCATACACAAAAAGAGATATTTCTAGTATGTGTGTCCTCATTAACAAGAATGTGGAATGTCATTCCACAGCATATAAAACACTTCCAATTGCTATCACACATTGAAGCGAAATCTGTCCCATTTTTTTAAAAAAAAAGTCCCACATTATAACTTGAGCCATCATCAAAAGCTCTTTGTGAAATTCACATACACTCACTTAAAAAGTAAACGTCAAATTAAAAGTAGAGAAAGGAAATTGGGAAAGACGAAAAAAAAAGGAGGAGTGGTTTTAGTAGAACTTTTTGCTAGGTTACCACCAACTTAGCACATACGGCGTACATGGTTTTGACCCTATTTTTAAAATAATTACTACATTCCACTCTTAATAATATTAACAGAAGATAGAAGAACCATTCTTTGAAAAAGATAATTTCTCTTTTTAAAAAGACAATGTCACATTAATAAATTAATAAAAACAATTAAGATGTAACCAGATATTGAAGCAAAAACATTATAGAGTGAGAATAGAATCTGATAGAGAAGTAACAACTAAAGACCAAAATTAAAGAAGAAAATTTGGTACTTGAACTACCAAGTTGTACCTTTTAAAAATGGTTTTAACATAGACAAACCGTTTTCACAAAACTATACTTTAAAATAGTTCAAATTTACGTTCAAGTGGCAAGTTTTCTTCTTGAAATGACTATACTGTACTGTAAAAAAGAAATTCAAAGTTGAGTTAAAACTATAGTTAAATAAAAGAATATAATAATGATATTTTGATGACAAAATTTTTAAAAAAAATTATGAAAATTTGAAAAATAAATACGTTCATAAATAACTAAAATCGACCTTTTAAAATGCCATAAGAACGTTTTATTTTCAAGTATCTAGTCATAAAATAACATTATTCCATTTCGTTACTCTTCAGTTTCACTTAAAATATAAAATTTTTTTTTTCACAATTAATTAAAAAAAGTCCTGCACCGTAATTTACTTATTTTGTATATTAAAATTACAAACCAAAATTCATTAAAAAAATATCTAACTAAAATTATCTCATATTCTCCTGAACTATTTGTAACACAAACACTTATTTGTATTGGTTATGAAAAAATGTATTCCATATATCTGGGTTGGTCCATTGGACTTTGTCCTATTTTTAAATCAGTAATGATAAAAAAATACAGGTCGATACAATTTGATATCTTGTCAACAAATAAATAGCAACATTCCACAATCTGAATTCCACACAAGTCTTAATTGTATTTTTGCGGCTTTCTTTTTTCTTACAACTTAACAATCTTATATTAAAAGAGGAGGAGGTTATAACTTATAAGTGTGTGTTAAAGGGAAAAGGGAGGTTTTAAATGTTATAATGGATGCATTTAGCACAAAATGGTAAAAGTCACTGTCTAAATCTCATTCGGTACTTCAAAAAATATGAGGATAATACCTGAAGGAAAAAAAGTACCTCTCGTGTTTTTTTTTCAAACTATCATAAAAATACTTTTTACAAGTGTATAAATTTAAATATTATAATTCATAATAATGCAGAAGGTCAAAACTAGGAACTTCAATATCATGATTATTATAACAAAAAAAAGCCCAACCTCTATATCCTCCTCTCCCATATTTAATAAATAACATTTGAAACAATGGAAGAATTTTCACTTTTGATGACGTTGGATATATTGATAATATGCAGTAGTAGGACTATAACTAACTTGCATTCCAATTGTTCAAACATATTTTCAATATATAAACATGAAGGATGGAAAGGAGGAAACGCAACCCTGGCTATGTTATTTTGATGAAGATATATGAAAACGATTCCACAACTGCATCATCTCACTTTTTATCACAAATATTGTCTACATATTTGATAACATCAAATAACAAAAACATATCAACATTATTTCTCTCTCTAAATTTCACCTAACAAATGATTAAATTACCAGAAAATCAGTAGAAATAATTGTATACCTCTAAATTAGATTACACTTCTGCTAATCTTATATGAATGATCACATTTTATTAGGTAAATACTAAACCAATAAATATGTTTGTTACCAAATATGCTGAACAAGCATCGAACTGACTAAAAGCTAACCTGAAAGCTTGCAAGTTTTGCAGCAACAACAAAAACAGAACAATTGCACTAATCTAGCTAATTTTGCTAACACACACTTCGAGCTAAAGAAAATTGCAATGTTTATAATTGTAAAAGCTTTAATTTAGAAACTAAGAAAAACTTCAATGAACTGCCCACTACAGATAAGTAATAAGACTGTTATATGACAGTAAACTGTCACATCTAGCTCATAATCTCGTAACGGCCACATACAGCATATATAAGATATTATACTTTCACAATTTTATTGTAATGAGGACCCACACTAATTATAATAATAAGAATAACAATTATTATTATGTGACATTTAAAAAAAGAAACTATAGAACATTGGCTCTGAATAAATAAATAATTGTTTAAATGAAATTTTAAAAACATATGACAGGCAAATTATTAATTGTTTTTCCACTTCATCAACTTAATGATTGAAATTTGACATGTAATACCGGATGTTTAGAAATCATTGCCATGTTTTTTTTTTATTCTTCTTCCATTTGCAGCCAACAGGATATAAAATCGCCCAATCACAATTTAGACTTGTGGACGAAGAAAGTTCAAATTGGAATTTACATTAAAACAGATGCCAACATGAAAAAAAAAACTAAGAAAAAACATAATACATCCGTTTTTGAAATGATTAAAATTAACACAAGTCACAAACTATTATTCTAAAAAAAAATTCCAATCTTATTAATTGGCCATCGTATTGAACATTTCGCAATGTGTTTGCCAAAATATTTAATAGTCCATGAATTGCAAGGTATATCTCTTTTTTGGCGCCAACTAAATCATTTTTTTTAGTTTGAACTATAGAAAGAATAAAGTATATGTACAACACATGAGGCCAAACGTTGACAAGGCGAATCATTTCTTTCTCTGAAACATTATTACCTAAATGTAATTAATATGCATCGATAATTAAAATTTCAAATTTCAATAAAATGCGTTATATTACACAAGATTTCAACGTGTTTCATTGTCGTAGTAGACTGAGAGAAAAACTTTTATTACTTTGATGACGTAAATGTCATGTGTTTGTTATGTTTTGGTATTTTATGCTTTACTTGTGCTAACAGTTGATTCAATCAAACGTTCAGTCAAAAATTAATTGAAAGCCAGCATACAAAAAAAATTGTTGATTAATATACAGCTTATATTAGATTTAAATCGACAAACAATAATTATCGAAACGAAATCGTTAAAAACGTCATTCACACCAACCCCAAACGTTTGCCAAACATTTTGCAAACGTTCATTTTTATGTGGACACACAGTTTACATGTTTTTTCCACAAGAATATTCAAATGTTTGGCAGCCAGCGTTTTATTGTAAATTAACAGCACTGTCAAAATTATTATCGTTTCCTTTCTTGATTGAACCTTTCCAATTTTAAATCAATATCTAATATATTATACAATATGTTCCAGAAACCTTTCCTATTATCAAAACTTGGGTGTTAAGCAAATATAGAAGTTATACATTTGAAACTTAAGATAGCTGTTAACAACATATCAAAAAGAATAATGTTTAAAACAAAATGTTTAAATGTTTAACTCCAAAAAAAAAAATTGAAATTTTAAAGCCTCAATTTTTAAATTTCAATAACTTTTTAATTTACAAATTTCTTTCATTTTGTCAAGTACTTTTAATATGTTGCAAACAGTCAACTGATTTTCTAAATGTGTGCATTAGAATTTAATTTCTGAGATAATTATTTTTAAGCGATAGAGCTTCACCACTGTATATTTTGCTAACATGCCTTAGTTCTTGGGGCATACCGTATTAACTGCAGAGATTTATCACATTTTAATATAACTACTACACCCAATTGCTAACCACATTTTTTCCATAAAATGATTATGAACAGTTACTGACAAGAGTAAAAAAAATGAGAGGATGACAACAAACTTTATATTTTTCTATTTTGATTCATTCATAATCATTATTAATTAGCATATATCATTAACACAAAAAATATATTCTGATAAAATATTTCAAGAGTGTGTTCATCAGCAGCATAATAAATGAATGGCTCAAGGTTCTGTTGTTTTTTCTTCATGGATAATCCAATAGCAATAAGAAAGTTAAGCCTACAAGTTACATGTATTTTTATTAAGCAAGGTATTTATTCCCTCACAACAAAATTTAAACTATGAAACAGAAGTGAGCCTTGATAAGTCCGTCCTACACAATAACAAATCCAAACCAATAAATGTTCACTCACTAATGTGAATATTTTTTCATTAAATTATTTCCAAATGCTAGAAAAATGGAACTGGTTAGAACAACAAAATTATTAATAACTCGAAATATGGTTGCATTCTTAATGGTTTCTAATTGTGCGATATGTCAAACTAGTACTAGATGTATGAAATTTCTTCATAGGAAGTTTTATGCAAAGTAGATGAGCTTAGCAATAGCTATAGCATTGACTTTCTTGCAGTTAGTAAACATTAAGAATACAACCCTAAATGCTACACACTTCTGCAACTAACAAAGTACATCTCTAGAAACTTTTTGACATTTTTTTTGCATTAAAATATTCTATATTTTATTATATTTTCCAGATCTGAATACGGTGGCTTTTGGTCTTCGTAGTGTTTTGATGAGCAAGACCAGCTCTATTGGTCACTCTAAACTGAACAACTTAAAATTAAAGACAGCAGCCATTCAGTCGCATTCGCACCTAATTCTACAGGAGTCACATTTCAGCAAGTTTCACCGACATCAGCAATATAAGCCAAACGCCAGTAACCATTTACAAATACTGACACAACTCGCGGAGTATATTTGTTTGGCAAACAATAAAATAGTATTGTGACCAAAAACTTCTTGAATTAATGTTTGCTACAATTACATGTAGAACTAATCACAAACTTATCTTTTTCTAACACAATGACCATATGTTGGTCCACATTTTTTATCACAATAGGACCACTGCCAGAATCTCCATACATTCATACTCAATACAATTTTTAAAGGTAATATAATTATATTTTAGCCTACCTGAAACAAAACTTCACATAAGGGATCACTCAATCAGATAATCAGAATCATTACCACACGCACACACAAAATGACATGTAGCGAATAAAAGTGAGAATTTTGACTTGTTGCTTGACTATTTACAAGTTTTTTTTTTCAGGTTACTGTCCAGAGAATCATTGGTAAACATTCTTTGGCTCATCATCAGTCATGAAAGCCATTTAGGATGTCAAAATTATCCAACGACAGGAAGCGGGAAATTGGGATTCAACGTGCTCTTAACAATATAGTTAAATAAACTACGACCAACACGTTCCAAATGCTTTTTGAAACTGATTCATATGAGTTCTAACTTAGAAGCACCTATGAAGAAACTGTTTTGCCCTTTTTTTTTCGAAAAAAAAAATATCTTGTTTGCAAAAGGGGCCATGTGGAAGTTTACTTGCTCACACACACACACACACACACACACTATTATTGAAATTGTTTTGAGTGGTAACCTGTTGAGAACGCATTATCTATAACTTCTATAAGCATTAAAAAAACCAGCATCTACAGTATATAAAGTACTACAGAAGTAGAGAAGGAGGTCCATTTTTCCAATCCGGAATCTAAAGTAGTAATACAATACTTCAAATCGACATTGAGCCTTCCATAGAAGGTCGAGTTTGCAACTGAAACCAAGCAAGTGTCCAGTCATTTGATAGATTTGAATGCTCTTTTTGATAGGATGGAATGCAGCCAAACTGCTTTCACTCAAGAAAGAAAGACTGAAAGAGAGAAAACATTGTGCAAACTAAACTACACACAAGTACGGTATAGTATCTTTTCCCTATGTACTGTAAATGCAAACAACCACTCTCAGAAAGAAGCCTGAAAAGAAGATGGAGATGGTGGATTCCTATGCATTTGACACGCAGGGGTCAAGGCAAGAATGTGGCACAACGCCCATCATACCAACCCACCCAAAAAAAAAAAAGCAATGACCACCTCACCCACCCATATAATAAGAGGCACGTTCAAGAACCAGAAGAACTTCAAGCCTGCTTGCTGCAGCTCGCTTTGACCTTTTACCTTCCCATATACTCGTTAAAACATTCGTGTTAAATACCCATAATCACTATCTATCTTGTTGTAACCATGAATTTTTTACATCAAGGCGGTGAAATATGAATATTGGTTGTTATATTTCAAAAATAAACATATAATATTGAAAGTTATAGAATGTAAAAACAACGAAAGATTTTTTGAAAAGATAAGAAAATAAGATTTATGTCGAACGAATATAGATTTTGTAATGATGGCACAAGTTTTAAGGTGAACATATTGGAGAGAAAGTTTAAGCTAACAAATGGTGTAAACATTTGTTATGGGCAAAGCGTGGGTATTGACCCTCAAAATCCATGATTGAAGGGTTCATTTGTAACTATAATTGCAGTGCCATAACAAATGATATTTAATAATTGAATGCAACACTGTTTTTCAGAAAATATTTCTTGGATGTTTAAAACACATAAAAATTTACCAATTACACTAAAGTTTGACTAATTATAACTGTATTTAAAACTAGCCAACATCCTAAAAAAACTGTTAAAACATGTGAACTCATGATTACTGGTTGGATTATGTAAATGAGCCTTATTACTATCTTCTTGCAAAACGTTCTGGTTGGTCTTTGGTAGTTAGCAAATTGCAAATGCACCGATCAGTTTCTTGTCATAGTGTAGCCTATTTGATGAAAACACAGCCCAAGTGTTACACATATACCTGGAATGTTAACTTGTACACAGAATGAGCTTAATAAGTATGCCCCGCTGAAAACGCGTATAATAGGTTATCAGTGATTAAGAAGATGTCTACTTGCATACTACTCTAAAACAAATGTGAGCTGAAGCAGAAATTTACTGTGCTGAAGATGAAACTATTCAGCTGAAGCAAGATAAGGTAGGCAAAGTGGATGTCAGAACACTAGCTGAAAAACATGCATATTCAGCTTTAAGTAAAACTACCCGACGCCCTCTCTCTCTTTTGTTCTTATTTAAATAAATCGATCATTACCTCTTCACTGAAGAATTTGTATAGAATAAATTTCTTTTATAAAAATTGTAATCAACGTTTTTTCAATGAATCACTTAAAAAAAATTTATTGTGAAACAGTTTTAATGGAAACTAGCAATTAAGTATATAAGAGGAAAAAAACAGCCTATTATAAGAACACGTAATTAGTGAAAAGAATGCAGTTAGTAGAAAAACAAGTTAAAATTAGTGAAACTCAATTTTTTTTTTTCTCTTTCTTTTTGAAAAAGAACAAAAGAAATGTTTTGACATCACAGAGAACGCCCTCGAAAATTAAGCTAATCATCATCATCTTCCTACTGCTCATCCTCATAATAATTGTATGTGTCTTAGTCACGTGATGGCTGCAGAAAATGGTGCCAAATAAAATGAATTCCAGACTATTGAATCGACAAATGATAATAATTGTCATTAAAAGTAGTGGTACTATTATCACTGGCACCACCAACATTATGTCAATATACTGTACAGGGTGTATTATAACATAATAACCTGAAACGGGAATTACACTTTTCAACTCTAGAGGCATGTTAGAGGCTATTATTTCTTTAGCCATAAAGTGAACACGCCTCTCGAAATCTGATGATTCTATCTTTTAAATGAAAAATGAAGAGAAACTTTGAAAGTGTTAGCGTAGCTGAGCTACCATTCTAGTTTTTAAAACACTCAAGTTTCTCTTTATTTGACATACCCCATTAAGTGATTGAGAACTACGGTAGCTATCAATCACTTAATTCGGTATTTTCATGTTGATATCTTTCAAAATAAACCTTTTATGGCAGTTTGAAAATTGTCCAGCTTTAAAGCAGACGATAACTTTTAATTTTTGTTTATTAAAAAAATTATTTTGAAAGATATATCAATATAAAAATACCTTTAAGTTAGTGGGATAGGAATTCTAGTTTTTAAAACACTTTCTAGTTTCTCTTTAATTTTGCTCACAAAAGACAGAATAAACCGACTTCGAAAATCACCCTGTTTATTATATAAACCAACTTAATAACTTAAAAGTGACTCCATATTTTCAGATTCTTACTAAACAAGAATTTGAAAATATGAACAGTTACTAATAATAACACCCTGTATATATTACATTTTATATGTACACATGGTGACACCTTTAGATAGGAATTTTCACAAAGAAAAAAAAAACACACACAGGATATGCCATAGAATTTCAAACAGTTATTTACAAAACAATGCAATCCACCAGTTTGGAAGACATGTTTGAATTTAAATAACTACTCGCAAAAATTGCAACATTTTTTTTTTGCTTTTCAATTTTTATTGTACTTCTTTTTTTAAAAAAAAAAAATATTTTGTCTAAAAATCAAACACGATGAGGAAAAAAAAAATAGATGGGAAAACATAAAATTGATGACTATATAGCTGGCTTGTACCTGTTTTTTTTTTCTTCAAAAATATTCTATTAAAAAAAGACACCCTCTCTCTATAGTAGATGGTTAGTGACCGAAATTCCAAAGCCAAGCAAGGGAGGAAAAAATTAAATAAATGGACACAAACATGTTTGAAATTCCTGAGCCCAGAAATGAATGGAAGAAAAGAAAGAACAAAGTTTCTAGACACGCCCATCTTTTTTTTTTTTTTTTTTAAAAATAGTCAATTTCCGGAATGATGACATTTAAACGAGCAAATTAATCTTTCAACAAAAACACTACATAGATTGAGTTTTTTTTTTTTCTAAAGGTGCGTATACAACAGAATGCAACAAGTGGAGACATTTATGTTGCAGTATGTCTCCAGATATTTCCAAAAACATAAAACATACAGCAACAAAATCTGACAAGTGTTTCCACACAGGTGAAACACGTTGCATTAAGTTATAGTACAGACCGGGCAATAATCGCCGAAAACATTGTTGGTAGCGATGTTTCCCAGCGACTGAACACGTTTTTGCAGATACAATGCAACATTGCCAAAGACCCAAAGTATCCGCGGCTTGACATCAAAAAGCCGCTTGTTTCTCTGTTTCCCCATTTCAAATGGAAAAAAAAAACATTGCTCAGTCTGTGCCTAAAGGCAAACAAGTGACGAACGATTTTATTAATTGAAGGTGAAATTCATTTTCATTGTGATTTATGATTTTCAATACCGGGTTCTATTTGGACACTCAACGTCACTGGCCACATGTATCCAAGATACACGCCGCTGTGTCTGCCAAGTCACTAAATACGTATGTGTCCGTCGATTATTGCACAAACTGTACTAGGCTTTATGTCTCTAGTTGTTTTTATAAGCGTATATTACCCGTCCACACTAGCCAAGCATCCAGAATCAAGCCCCACATGTTTTAACGTGTTGCACATTTTAATTTAAAAATGGAAACAAAGCAACAAAAAGACACTCGGAGACGTGCAACAGAAACAGCTAGAGACATTTTAAAGATTTTGTTGCAGAAACCTGTTGAAGGTCAAAATGTCTCCACTTGTTGCATTCTGTGTGGACGCCCTATTAATGATTTTTTTTTAAAAATGTTCATTAAAAGGAGTTCCCTTTATTAATTTGGGAGAGGCTACTATTATACCTCAAATGACCCTGTTTTTTGTTATCCATTTTAATTGTGGTTGTTGTAAAACAAAAAACAAAAAACCTCTCAAAAACATTTTAGTCAATGAAGTAAAAATTAATTCTTGTCACACTACACACAACTTGATCTTGGCCATAATAATAATTATGAAGAAAAAAAACAACACACAAAACTTGGACTGTACTCAAAAAGCAGAAAGGAATGTACATAACACATTTATATTAAGCCTCACTTTTTTTAAATCTGCAACATTTATTTTCTTTTAATCTATGATATATATACAATGGTTGCATATTAATTTTGGAATCCATTTCATCAGATCTTATAAATTTCTATGCAGTGTGTGAGATAGAAAAATAAGTGATAATCATCAAAAGAAGAACAAGTCCTCAAGAGCGATTCAAAAAGAACATTTTAAAAGTTAATAGAAGGACGACGCATTTGAAAATCTAAAACACAAACTTGTTTGGCAACATTCCTAACATAACGTATTATTTTTTTAACGACACCCTTAACGATATAGGCCTACGAGCATTATTATATACACACAAAAAAAACATTCTTTCAACCAACATATACGAGTAGATAAAAAAAAACGAGCACAAAAGGGGTTTTGCTCCCTTCCGTAGTTTTGCAAAAGCGTGAAATTTGCTCTTTTTAAAAATGTATTTTTTACAAGGTGAGCAAAGGTAAAAACGCAATTTAAAATATCTCAGAAACTTTGAGATATTATTTGCAATTTTGTATACCGGTATAGTTAACAAATTTCATAAGTGCAAACATTTAACATACGTAGCTAACAGAATGGGCACTTTTCATTTACATAAAATTCAATAGCTATTAATTTTCAACCAATAATTTGTAAAAATTAACTTTAGTATTTTATTAACAAATATTTATAGAATTTCAAGAGTGGAGATTTTATTTTTTTTTTTGCTAAAAGTTTATTTTTAAACAAGATGCATTTTTTCCTGCATCACGTTGTATAAAATACAATGTATGGAGAAATCTAGCAATTAAAGAGAATTTACAGCTAGCCTCTATGTACACCCGTTTCACCTTCTTGTGCGCACCTTTTTGAAGCATCAACGCTTCGCACCTTCGCCTGCAACCAAATACATTTATGAAATCGATCCTAGACGGATCATGGATGGCACACAGTTGTGTTTCTGTCATCGATAATGTTAATATGAACCAATCAAAATGTTATTAACAAATCACCTTTTTTTTTTCTAACAGTTACTGCATTTTGTTCACTTTGAATTAACTTTTAAATTAATTAAATGGAAAAATTTCAATTGGGATAAATTCTCAACTCATGAATGTTTCCATATTTCATTTATTTATAAATGTTATTATAAGATGCAGGAGGTGGTGTCATTTTTTGCTCATGAGGCGGAACCTCCGACCTACTAACCTTGAAAGCACTCAAATAGACTGAGATCAAATTAGGGATTATGGATAACAACAAAAGAAGAGGATGTGGGGGTGGAGATGGTATGTAATCGTTGGCTGAACATTAGAAATGCACCCAAATTAAAAGTTTAAAAAAAGGACACAAAAGAGAAATCTGACCATTACCTGACTCAGTTAAGTTATAACAAAAAAAGTCAAAACTTTTTAACAACACACAACAACTTTTAAGAAAAAGGTTGAATGTTTTTTTTGAGAAACTAATTGAAATAATCATGCGAAAGTATTTTCATGTTGATATCTCGAAAAATAAACTTTTTTATGGCAGTATTAAAAATAATCAAATTTAAGTTGTTGTGTACAATTAAGGTGAACTGGTCAAGCAGTCACATAGATTGAATACTGTGTTTAGATCGAGATAGCCTCTAACAAGCAACACCTCGTCCTATAACCAAAGCATACTAGGAACCACCAAAAACTACACATGAACTGCTAAGCACCCCTAACTTTTTGACAGTTCAGCACATATGCAGAGGCTTTTAGTTTTGTATCTAGCCTCTACCACAATTTCCACAAACTGCTGGCACACTCGGTTTTTCCTCCATGCTCGATACATTAAAATAATACAGCTAGCCTCCACCTCAAATCCTCATTGAATGGGTCGAGATGGTGCCTAATCATGTCCACGTCCCTCAAACTCACCCTTTTGTATCATTAGTATGAACACTGAATGTGGTATTGTTCACTTTACAAATAACTGTGGACACAACATAGAAACCATCTCAAGTGTACTAAAGAAGGAAAAAAAAGAAGCCACAAAAATGGGGGATAATATTGGAGGGAAGAGCAGGGGGTGAGGAAATCCTATGTGTACAAAATGTAGTCCCTTGTACACATTCCTCTCATTGAAAAGAACAGAAATTCCATCCCAAATAGCAACTCTCCCACCCACATTATGATTGAAAACAGCAACCCTGAGCAGCAAATAAAAAAGTAGGCTTTCAAAAATTGGCTCCCTGCAAAGTGAACATCATCAATCAATGACCCATATAAGATGGATGGCGCGTGGGGGCAAAGAAATTCCATTTCTTCAGAGTAAGAAAGGGAAAGATGGAGGAATTATATAGAGAATGGCAATGAAAGAATTAGAAAATACACGGAGGGGAAGGGGAGGTGCAACTATACGTTATTTCCAATCAATCAACAAACATTCCCTTGTGTAATCCAAATGAGAAAGAAAAAAAACTGATTATGCACTTGACATAATACTAACAGTATATGGCGACATGAAAATTTTCCTTAGAAAACATAGGATGCCTTTGAGAAATCATATTTTTGGTGCACTGTAGAAACTTTGTTATAGACTGGTTGCATTTACCAACATCAAAAACGTTTTAAACATATTATGGTGCTAGAATGCAAAAATGTCAAAAGTACTTTTCAAATAACTTTTACACCAAACATACTCTTATCAAGTAATTTCCAAACAAAGATTAATCCTACACCTAAATTCTCAAACTATTACCCTATGTTGAAGTGCACATAAAACAATATAAAAAGCCAGTACAAACATTATAACCCATGGGACCCAATCACATAGCATTTATCTATGATGCATGTTAACTGCAGTAGGCCTTCACGAATTCAAATCTTTCCTACACATAAATTTAGATGTTCTGTCAATTTCCTGCAGAAGCCCTGCCTAGCTCTAGTACAACATCTACACAATGTGATACAACAGCTATAGCTCTGGTAGTATTTTTCAAATGTCACCTGAAAGTAATAAAATATTCAGGATAATGTGTCTACTCGTTGTTGCACAGGCCTTTTTGTATTATGTAATTAACAGACTGTAATAATGCTTCAACAACTGGATCAAGTCGCACTGCAACAAAAATGTAGAAGATTTCGAATGTAGCCCCCCCCCCTCCCCAATTTTGAAATTGAGCAATGAATCCAAGAACAGAAGCAGTGATAGTACAAACACGGTCACCACAGGCAACTGTCAAAAAAAAAGTTAAATTGGACCGAGAAGTGGTCTGGTTTAGATTTGCTAATAAAGATTCTATGAAAAATTTCAAAATAATGATGATGATGGTTTTACCACACGTATACATCAGATGAGAATTATCTCGGTTGGACGTCCCGCGTCCTGTGCCAAATTTAAACAAAACTTTTTTTTAGAAAAAAAAAACCTCTGAAACTAACAAGCATGTTTGTGTGCATGTGTGTTTTTTTAAACCTCCACAAATCTTGATAAATATGGAATGTAAAATCGTTTTAAAATTTATTTCACACAAAAATGGGAGGTCCAATCCACTTTTTAAAACACTTTCCCATCATATCGTAATATTAGTAGGCTAAACATACACCAAAAAATAAGGTTTGAATCAACTTTTTACTCAGAACTTTATAGACTATCAAGAGCTATGTGGCTATAAACAAATATGGCTCGTACTAGGTCTGACTGTAACCCTGTTTACCCCTAGTCAACAGGTTGATCTCAGAACCATGTTTTTTACATGATGACTGATGAGTGAACTGAATAAAGTGATAAATTGCTTATGCACGTTTTAAAACAGATAGGAATGTATTATTCAATGTAAAAAAAAATTGTACCTTTAGAATAATTGTTTAAACCGAAGCTTTTTTTAATTTTCGTGGCAACACAGACCAAAAAAATGGCGTGTTCTCTATATATTAGCAATAATAATAATGATAACTGAGACTTGCTAACATAGACTTTAGGAACGTGGGCAAAGTATGTTAGAAACTATTTATTGTTAAACCTAAATGAATATGTGCTAAATAAATTTCAGCTTTAACATGTGACAACAGCTGGTGAAAAGTATGCCTTTTCTATTATACCACATAGAACATATTTGGATATTACTTAAATCATGCCTACAAGAAAATAACTAACTGCTAAACTATTTTATTTGTAGGAACAGTATACAATTTTAGTATCTTGGTAATACTTATTGCAATGAACACTTCATAGACATGCATCATGTGCATCAATTGGTGAAAATGCATTCCTAGCAAATAATCTTCTACCAATGTATTATGATAATTTTTCTCGTCTATATCTTTAAGAATAAACTTTTATGGAAGTTTAACAATTCAAATTTATCTTGGTCAGGTTTTTTTTAGCAAGCTTGTAGTGAAAAACGTCTACAAGTTTATTTTTTTTTTAAATATCAACATTATATATACTCTTTAAAAACTATGTTAGAATTTTTAAAATGTAAATGAATGAAATAAACATTTACTATTGTAGTTTTTAATAATATTAAATTTATTCTTAAAGCTGTTTCAAATAAAACTGGGTAACCAACTTTCTATTTCAACTGCAATAATTATGCATATCATAACTTCTTAAACTTGAAAGACAATTTAAACCTGATTATCCCGACGTAATGTCATTTGGCATTCACAATAAAAAATACCCTTGAAGTAACCAAATGTTTTTTTTTAATTAATTCAAACTTTTTTTAAAGAAATTAAAAAAGGTTAAGCTAAAAACTGGTAATGGGGTTGTCAGTTGAATTTCCTTTTTTTTTTTGGAATTAAGTAACACATTGACATTTATCTGTATTTGAAACTTCTTTGACTTTTTATTTATATTTGTAAATTATCTTAAATAGATTAATTTGAAATTCTAATTAATATTAAGTAATTGTATTTTAAAATGTGCTAACTACTTAAATACTTCAGGTTGCTATTTTTTCCAGAAAACACAGTGATGGACAAATGAAGAGCTGCTCTGGTGTTACGAACTTCTATTAAAAGTATATTTGGGTACAAAAGCAGTTTGTTTCTAAGATAATTTCCTAAAGGGAACTTCTTTTCAGACTAAACTGTCCCTCTGCTATAGGCCTTCTGATATGCTTGCAGAGAAATCTATTTAAAATTCAAAGTCACTGCAGTTGTCTTGAAATTAAATTACCGAAGTTTTTCAAACATCTCTTGTACAATTATTATCATCATACTATTCTACTAATTTAGTCGTTTTCAAATGGAGCTAAACTAAAATTAACTACTAGGTTGGCTTAATTAAATCTTTTAAATAAAAGTTAACCTCAATCTTTTTAGTAGAACGCATTTTTCAACGCATCACAGCCCGCACCTTTCAGTAGGTGGGGCAGCTCATACAAACATTCAGCTCTTTTAACTCTTAGTTCAAACAATAAATAAATATCTTCATAATGAGACTTCATCAACAATCATTTCTGAAATGATATTTTCAAAGAAAACACTTTTCAAAATCCTTTTTTGTCGTCAGAAAAGAATTTCTTTTTCAATAAAATTCTCCTCCTTTTTTTGTCGAAACCATGGAAACATATTAAAAATACAATAAAAATTTATAATCTACAATCTTAATATTACTTAATAATAACAAACATTTTCATTTTTTGTTTTCACAAAGTGCAGAAAATAAATTCTACACTCTTAAAACCATTAAAGCAGAACAAGTTACAATTTTTTGTTCTCTATTTCAAATAGGAAAGAACGAACGCACACAAAAAAAATGTGAAGTTCTGGAATTCCCATCAAATTGTTCTGCTAACATCTTTAAGAAGTGGAGAGAAAAAAAGAAAGCAAAATTGAGGAGAGTAAAAAAAAAACGAAAAATGTGGGGAACTTTTTTGCTCTCAACAATAAAAAATGCACTAGAGAAAAATACCGTTCGTTCTTTCTAAACTTTCTAAAACGCAAACTTAACTTAAATATAAAGGGAATTTTAAGAAAAAAGTGTCTCAAGAGAAAATATTTTTTTCTTCCATAGAAATTTCCCACACACAATAAACTCCTTAAAAATTGCACACACGGATGTCAAAAGTTTAATAAAAATTGATGCCAAAAAGGATTTAATTATAAATAAATGTGTGGTTTTTCAACCTTGAATGAAAAGAGAGGAGGAGACAAAAGAACAAACAACAAATCAAAGCTTTTTAGTAGAAAACAGCCTTAAAAAAATTATTATACAGACAATGTGGCAAGAATATCAAAAAAGTTTCTAGAAAAAAAAAATTATTTAAGAATGGAAATCTACTGGAGTCCTTCCCCCAACCACGTATACAACTGACCACATGGCGTACACACACCTACCTCTTTAATTAAAATCACGTTTCAAAGAAACAATTTCTCAACTAAAAGTACTCCCATTTATGGGCCCATCCCATACATTAAAAATATACGGTGCCACCATTCCAAAAATATTTCAAATAAAAGTGGAAAACGTATAACACGAAAAATACGATAACACAGACTACATCTTTGGTTCGATCCATGCAGTAGAATAGCATAAAAACAGTTTCTTTTAACACGAACAAATATTCTGGATTCTACTGTAGGCTACTTCAAAGCGAAACAACAACAGTCTCTCTGCTGTTTTGGAGTTATTAGGCCACATTTTGCAAAGTCAAAATAATAATGTAATTATCATTCTAGCTATATTTACAGCAAAATTTAAAGCTAAATGTTGTACAATAAATTGTTATTGCAATATATTACTCTTAAAAGGCTTGCAGAAGTTACGTATACACCTATGACGTTATAGAAAACGATGATCTTCGTGTTTTTGCAAGAAAAATTCACAGCAACATTTGTCTCACACATTTCTATGAGTAAATCTTGCTATTAATATTGCCAAGTTGGTTACAGTAAGATTTATTGTAACAAAAAAAAAAGAAAAATGTTCTAATTTCTTGCAAAAAACAAAATAGTTTTCTGTCAAGTCAAGCGCAAGAAAGAAACTCTCGCAACTTGTACTGTAAATGTTGCTAGTGTAATTGCCACTTTTAAATTTATTTAATATCATAGCCTCCGTTTCTTTATATTTAAATTTTAAAGCATTGCCAACTATAAGATGTCACATTGATTAGCTAAATTGTTATTAGATTATATTCTACCACTTAATCGAGACTTTTTCTTATATTACAACCGTGAGAAAACATGACACATTCATGTGATCTTAAAAAGATATACAAAACAGTGTTTCCCAAAGTATGGGTATGCGGCACCAATGTTGGTACACGCGATTATTTTAGGTGTACCACAATTCGAATCTAAGGAATTTCTATTTGTCAAATTTGCTGAACAATTCTCACGTGTGGCAGAACTCGCTCTGCTCGCCGAACAGGACAATTAATATAGCCACTCGATCAAACTACCAGGTTAAATGTATAAAACAAAATTTGAGATTACTGAAATTAAATGAAAGCACAAGTACCCCCCAATATCTTTAAGTAAATTATTGTACAGGTAGTACTTTGAAATGGTCAAATTTATACAGGTGGTGGCACCATGTTAAACAAATGACTGAAGTTTGGGAAACACTGTTCTGAAAAAGTGAAAAGTATTAAAAACCACGTGAAGACAAAAATGTATATTATTTCTATTCGTAATCACCTCAAAATTGAATTATTATTATCCGTCATCAATTCCATAGTTACAAATGATGAATACGAATCAAGTCAGCATTTGTCCATTCGTAATCCATAATCAATAAACGTTTAAAACTTTTAAAAGAGAAAAAATATTCCAACCGGAAAACAAAAATACCACACAAGACACAAAACCTCCTCTTCTCCTATGTTTTCAAATGATGTCTTTCTTATAAATAATAATAATTCTATTCCAAGAAATGAAAACAACACATTCAAATATATGTTTTCTTCTATTAGATAATAATAAATAAATGATTTGGCACCGGTGCAACAAAAAAAAAAAGATTAATCAAATATTAATTCCAAAAAAAGAACAGCAAACGAGAACACGTAGATAAAACTTTTACAAAGTATAAAAAAAAGCTTCTAGTGGACCTGGTTGTACAGCGGTCAACAAAATGAATGTAAACTTTGACTGAGTGCCAGTGAGTGGTGGTTGTGAGCAACAAATTCAAATATTATGGGCAAAAAAAAAAAGTTCTGCCTATCTCCCTCCCTATTTCAATATGTAGTTGTGGAAGGATGATAGTCATTTGGCAAATAGGTGAGCCAAAGAGAAAGAGAAATTCCAACGCAAAAAAGAGGAGGAGGATTGAAAAAAGTCGACCCCCTTCTACTCTCCACTACCCAAAATAAAAAAAACTCGTCCTCCTTTCTCCTTAAACCTCACCTTGCATGGTCCTCACTATATATGTATGTATACTGCAGTCAGTGGTGTGTCAGGTGTGAACAAGCAGTATTCTACGTGATGGAATTCCTCAGATTGCAAAAAAAGGTTACAACATACATCATGAGTAACAACAACACAAGGGTGCATTTCGAAACTCACTGATCGCTAAAAGAAAATTGTTCAGGTGGTGTTTTTAAAAACATAGGTAACTAACTATGTTTGAAAATAGTCAGCCGAGAGTCCCGAGACACATTTAGTTATTTCCAAGCAGAAAACTTAGCTGCAAAAAACATCAGGGCTCACATCTAAGTCATTTCATAATGCTGGTGATTAGACGAGAACCAGTGTGAGTTCAATGTGGTTTGACACTTGTTACAAGTTCGACAGTCACTACAATTTATTTTAACTTGAGGTGTTTGCAAAAAAAAAAATGCATTGAGATACACACAAACACATGCAATAAGCTCACAATACCAGCATGCACACATGCAAACTTTTACAGAAATCCTTGAATGTATAGCCTCAAACACATCTCACAATCTACATCCAATCATTCGTCATGCAAACACGCACACACATACCTGATATTCAACCGACCGTGCTCATAATGTCGGCCTATTATATTATGTGTATATATTGTAGAAATAAAAAAAAAGAATCATGGCAATGTTAATAACATATGAAAACATCATCATTGTGTTGTTCTAGCACACACACAATATATATAATTCAATATACGTGATGCATAAACAACACCGTGAATACTTCACTTCATTTGCATTAAATTTAAACAAAAATACATATCAAGAAGATTACTAAAAAGAAGAGCACTTTAGCAATTTCTTCATAATGTTTCTTAATTTTTTTTATCATTACCGTTATGCAATATATACGGTATATGGTCTAAATGAAAAAACGTTTTTTTTTTCTTCTCAACCTTTTCTTTGGATTCTTTTTCTTCTCAGCTAAGGAATTTCACTTGCAAGTTGTGTGATTCAATAAAAAAAAATATCTTTCATAATCACGGGGAATTTTATTTTTGTATTATCATTTTTCTGACATAGCAAAATACCACCTATTGAGGCGTAAATAGCTACCCTCATTTCAAAGGGGGCTACAAGTGTTGATGACGCTGAATTACATCCATGCAATTACAACAACATACAGGGTGACTGAGAAAGGTTTATTTGATTACAAAAAGGAATGACTCACACACTCTCTTGACAAGTTACTCATTTTCTTTAACGTTTTCGTCTTCTGTAATCTGTATTCAAGAGTGTGGTTGACAAAAGTATAATGGTTGAAACACACAGGCCACTTTTGGTGGTCGATTTCGACTGTAAAATCAAGTCGAGTTGTCGCTCAAACCGAACGCTTTGAATATTTCCATTAAACAAATACATTGCAACTACAGACCAACCACTTTGCAACAACAGGCAATTAGAAAACGGGATGAACGCTCTTTTTATGACGAACGGCAACTTCTAATTGGTTTGTTGTGTGGTTCGACGTTGAAAAGGATCGAGCATGTGACGTCAGACTACATAACCAACCAATTAGAAGTTGCGTTCGTCGTAAAAAGGGCGGAGCCCACTTCTGTTTATCCCGTTTTCTAATTGCCTGTCTTGCAACATCATTTTGCAGACGAAATCGACCACCGAAAATGGTCTGTGGTCGTAACCTGTGAGCGAAATAGACTTGACCACAGAATTATATATTTTACAACTTTTTGCAATGTAAAGCTGGTAAAGGTTCATGACATTTGTTTGTCCTGAACATTGACAAATGTCAAAGTCAACTCAAATGTATTTAAACATGTCACTTTTGTGATAAAGCACCAACTGGCATGCAATATATACACACACACACAAGCATGAATGTACATTAGTTTGCATCCAATGTTAATTCTTTAAAGTTTACGGTTAAAAGTTATACGTGAAACCTCCTCCACATTCCAATATAAAATCACAGTTAGACCTAATCTTACCAGATAGCAAACAAACATTGATTGCAATGTATGACTAAATTATTTTATTACTGATAATTTTTGATAATATAGGAATGCGCGTTTAACCCTACCACTACTATACAATTCCGAAATTAGTCATCCACATTAAATTTGATAAGAAGAGCAAGTTTATCGGACAAAATTCCTTTTTGAATCAGAGATATTTTTCAATGAAAAGAAACTTATTTTTTCAACCATTTAAGGCGTGTGCATACCTTGAAGCATTACAACAACTAAACGCTATAATATATGTACATCATAATTACAGTGTTGTACAAAGCACAGAATTTCTTCTTTTCGTGCCTGCAAATCAAACGAGAATTTTCCAAAAAAAGTTAAAATTTTCTTATGGACGTTCTTAAGTCATGAGTCACATCATTCTTAATTGGCAATTATCTTAAGACTGGCTCCTCACAATCATGTTTCTTTACCAAAAAAAAATTACTAAACGCCAAAAGGGGGAAGGTTACTTTTGAAAAGTTAGACCACAACCTTGAAATTGTTGGAGGTTTTTTTTTCTTACTTGAGGATCTCCTTTTATCCATTTAAAAATTTAATATACAACAATAAAAAAATGTTAATCTTTTCCTCTCTTAAAAAATGTAACCCACTACTACAAGTAGGTAATAATAAAAATAATAATCATAATAATGACAAGAGTCAATTAAACCAACATGAGTGGTGGTGGGGGACTTATAGGAATAACTTTCCTTCCAATATAATATTGTAGGGGTAAGTCATAAAATGATAAAAAAGAGGGGAAACATAGTTGGAGTTTTATAGAGAGAGGTTCAAACATGAGTTTTGAGATATTATTGAAAGATAGGACAGTTAAGGGGGGAAATTGGGGGTAGTTAAGGGGAGAATTGGGGGGTAGAAATGAATTCAAGGCACGCGAAAAAGGAATTTGGTGCTGCTGGACATACAGTATATCCTTTTATAAGCAAGTTTTTGTTTAAGAACCCTCACCAACCACCCTCACCCCTTCAAAATCATTGTATTCATATGGATACAATAGAAAGGGAGTGAAATACAATGTTGTAGGTTAAATGGGAGGGAAGTAGGGGAAATGGGAGGGAAGGAATTCGAAGAAGATGGACACCAAAAGGAAAGGCCAGGGCATGGCCCAGGGCAAGGTAGCTATAACCCATTGACGCCCAAATGCCCCTTTTCGTGTACTCTCTTTTTAAGTGACAAATCACGTGAGCAAATACTCTTAACTACAATTTGACAACAATCTCTGGACAACATAAGGAATTTTCAAAAGAAAAACAACTTGGCGCCATTTTCATTCTATTGTTGTTTTAGGATGATGAGAGGGTCAGTTAGTTATTATACAGGGGCGTATTTTCTACACCTGGCTGGCACCTGATGATGTTCAGAGAAGCGAAAGAGAGACCACCAAAAAATTCCACAATCCATGGAACCAAAAAAGTGATTAATATTTCTACCTTCTCCTTCAAAAAAAAACCTCTCCAGGGTTCTTCTCCCCTACTTCCAATCTCGCCCACACCTCAGTAACTGAAGAATGTTTGGCACGTGGAGGCCCCCCCCCACATTCATCCCCGTTTCCCTCCCTCATTATCAAAGACATCATCTCTATACGCATACAGAAAATTACATACAAGTTGGAAGGGTGGGCCTCGAATGAGTGAGTGGGTGGATGCTAATACTCACAGTTGTTACTCAACTCTACCAGGTTAGTCTGTCATACCATGGATGGACATATTTAACTGAAAACATATCTCCTACCTACCACCCTCACAAGCACGCTCACAAACAAAAATAAGAAATGCCTATTGGATTTTATGTATGTCCTCTCTGCTTTGAAGAACAAAAATATTCTAAAACTGGTGGTGGTGGTGGACAAAAAACGCCAATGCTTTAAATGTGCATTTTTTTTTTGCATGTTGCTTTAACCTCAAGGGTTCACGTTTCGTGGCGGTCATTGGCACAAAATATCTATTTAAAAAAATGTAAGTTCAGAACTTCATAATATAAGTGCACTTCACTAGTGTGTGTGCTCTGTTGTGTGCCACAAGTTAAAACTGAGTCCAAATCACTTGTTTCGATAGCAAGTTCCAAGAAAAAAAGCGAAAACTTCAAAAAATTAACTTGAGCAGTAAATTCCCAAAATTAACCCCAATATGCATAAAGTAGACCTATTAAGCCTTTTCTTATAAGATCAATATAAAAAAAAAGATAAAAGGGATGCGAGGGGCTTGGTTCGGATTTTCAGATTCCATTTTGAGGTATTAAAAAAAGGGCGGATACTTTAGAAAATTAGAAATGGTTTCCATGTCTTTTGAAAAGACTTTAGCCTTGCCCCTGGCATCCATGACTTAAAAAGCTAACAACAATTCTTTTCTCTGTGTTTGGAATCTAAGCAGCTGCTTAGTTCTTAAGGAATGTTATAATAAGAGAGAGAGAGAGAAAAGAAAACAAGAGAAAATAAATGGGATTTGTTGCTTAAAAATGAGTAGCAGGTGGCAGAAATAAAAAAGGTACTAAAGGAATGTGACATTGTTCAAAACTAGCACCAAGAGTAAAATGCAAAACGTGCATCAAGTTCCTCTTAAAAACCAATTCCATTAAAAGTGAACAAAAGAACTAAATTGAATATACTGTACTGGGGATAATAGTACCCGCATGCATGCAAATTGCAAAGTAACTTGAGAAAAATGATTTTTTTCTATTGATTGGCAAGTTATACCAACTAAGTTTAGCACACAGAGTCGTATTAATGATTTTAAGTCAAATCAAGTGCTAAACATACCAACATTTACATTAAACTTCCTATACAGTACGCCTTACATACGTCAAGTGGCAATCACACTGGCTATTTATGCTGAATGCAAAATTTATTGTAAAGAAATGAAGATCACCCTTTTCTTGCAAGAAAGTGTGTACGAAACATCTGCAATATTATTAGATTAGCAAATTGCTCAATTTGTAAATTTGCAACTGAATCTTGCTGTAAAGCTGCCATCGCGATAGTAACTTTACGGAAGTTTAACGAGCCCGTTAGAGACTAAAAGTCTTACAATTAATCAAAGACTGATAGAGAAAGAGCAAGTGTGCAACCTTGCAATTATTTTTAGAGTTGTTCTTGAAAACTAACCTCTAAACAGTCTAGTTGATTTAAAAATGCATAATATTCTTTTGGCGTTACGAATTACCATCGAAATCATATTGAAAAGAGTTCAATTGTCTTGCTATATAGGCAAGAAAATTGAAATTTATATATTTGTTAATTTCAATAACCTATTATTGTCCCTCGTAATATTAAATAGAAGGAAGCCAAAAAAAAATATGCAAGGAAACTGCTATAATGAGTGTCAATTAGTAAGCAAAAAAAAAGGGTGATGTACTCATTTACATAACAATTTACGCGTAGTTGAACACCTATTTGTGCGAATTGTAATCTATACATAACTAGATTTTCTATATAATATAATCATAAATATTGCGAAAAAAATACGTTTATCATAATTCATAACAATACTAAAAAATAACAAAAACAATTACAGAAACAATTTAAATTCCATACATTCACAATACCATTGTCGGTAATCATCATCATCATAACCATCACCTATGTTAGAAGGAATGCATTTTAGGTTAAACCTTTTTTCTCTTCAACATATAAAAGTATTCAACCAAAATGAGACAACAAATAGAATTTTAAAAAACCATCAGGTTTCCAACCTGCCTAACACATTTCCAATCTTCTATTATGAATACATGATGAATTGAATGACAATGAGGGAAAAATGCTGATAGAATAGAATTCCTGTGTGCATATTATAATATACCTGACACCATTGTATGTAATCAAACCCCCCTCCTCCCCCCCCCCCCAAAAAAAAACCCTCGACAACTTTTGTTTTAACATTATGTATTCATTCAATGCCACATTTTATTTCCACATAATAATAAAAGTGGTATTTTTAGTTTTCTGCATCTCTCTCTCTCTCGTTATATTTCTATGTTATTTTCTTGCATTTTTTAAGAAAACAACAGCATAATATTCACTACTAAAAATGTTGCTAACATTACAATTTTTATAAAGGCCATTTCTCTCTTTTTTTTAAGTTGTTTCTCATCACCATTGTTTTTTTTTTTATTCTTCTCAAGCCAATGAGGTGGTCCTTTATGTAAATTTAAATTTGCCCATAATTCAACATCCAAACACCAAAATACCTTTTTTTCTCTTAAGGGTATTTATCAGTAAAAATCGCACTCAAACATCGTTTAAGCCTGCCTACACTGCCTTTTTGAAAATAACTTTATGAAAAAACTTGAAAATGAATTACAAACTTGACTAAGAGTAAATGAATCACTTAATATTTTAATGGTATCTTTTCAAAAATAAACAATTTAGCGCAGTTTAAAACAAACCAATATTTTCAATGTTGGACGCCGTTCATTTTTATGCAATAATGAAAACGAAAAATTTGAAATTGTGATAAAAAAAAAGTCTATTTTTTACTTAAAGATAACAAAAATATTATTGAAGTGATTCTTTTACTGTTCTAGTTTCTAAACCACTTTCAATTTTTTTTTCACTTAACATTGCTTCTGAACTTGAAAAATAACTAGCATTCGATTCCATTATTTTTATATATTTGAATATTTTTGCACTAACTGCTTAGAAAACGTTTCAATTATAAAACGTAAATTTACCATCTACAAACTTGTATAAAATTCTGTTTTCTTTTTCCTTCTCGACTTTAATTTCTTGTTAATTTTGCATTGTTTGAATAAGAATTCCTGGTTAAAAAAAATAAACAGATAAAACTTTTTTGTTCACTATTTTTTGCTACATTCTTCTTCTTTTTCGTATGCCTTTTGGTTGTAAACACAAGTTAGAAATTTCAAGATAAATGTTTTTGGCAAATTTTGGTTGGGACAATGAACTTGAAAAATGAAGAAGAAGAATTAGAAAAAAGGTGGGGTTCTTTCATCTTCTTCTTCTTCTCCTCAAGACTCAAAAGATAAATACTGCCTTACTATATAAGACATAGATAGACACACATAATATATCCAACATAAAATTATCAAAAACCTTATAATAAACTGTGCTTATATTTCCTTTGAGCTATTTTCTTCGAGCAAACGGTTTCGTTACTTTTTTTTTTAAATACAGTATAAAAAAAACGTTGTTCATAATTCCCATCAGTTCAAAAACGATGATAGAAATTTGAAGGGGGGGGGGGGGAGAAGAGGAGGGTTGATATAAACTTTTAAAAGTTTAAGACCAAAACGCAAGATAGATATAAAAAGCCTGGAGGATGTGGTTATTTCAAAGATCACATTAGATGTGTATAAGCTTTTTTTTTTCTTCTTCTTCCACCTAAGTTACATATACAGAGAGAAGAAAAAAACTTTTAGGCCTATAAGCAGAATTTTTTTCGGCGTCTAGCCGACGCCAAACACCCCAAATGTCCACGGAATTCCTCCTGAGGGGAAAACTACGTGCCAACACGAACAAACACACAAGAAAGAAGTTCTTAGAGAACAAGATAAAAAAAAGCCCACAAAAAATGTGTATACTATAATATAATAAGTAATAACTATCCATAATTTACAGTGAAATTATACTACAGGTGTAGAAAAACTGATAACAAAACACAGGGACATCTAGTGATAAATTTTGAAATAAACTTAGTTCGGGGGAGGGGCGAACTGGTCAATAGGGCATTTTCCCGAAGGGTCACACAGTTTGAGACCTGGATTTTGCATTATAGGGCCCATGTTAAAAAATGCACAAAAACTGAACACAAAACTAGCAAATATCATGAAAGTAAAATGACACTTTTTTGTTGAAGAAAAGTATGTTTTCTTTAAAAAGTTTGCTGGCTTCGCGTTGCTAGTGAAAAATAGCAAAAGATGACACATTTATTGCAGGCATTCATTTATTAATGAAAATAAAAATAAGGTGATGGTTTTTTTTAATCCAGGTAAATAATTTTCTTCCAGGCCGGTTTTCTCTAGCCATCCACCCCTGACTGTTAAATTAAATCGAGACCAACATTTAAGACTACTTTTGATTACTAACAAAGATTTAAAAATGCTTTAGAAACTATAATAGTGGATAATAATGCATAGTTTTAAAAAAAATCAACTTTTAATGGCAATTTAGTATTTACTCCAGTAATGTTATGTTGATAAAATGAAATCGAAGTTCACCCACCCCTCCCAAATAAAAATTTAAATTTTAAATAAACAGGTTACATAAATTAAAAGCACAATCAAGGGTACTGATTACAATTTTTATGAGTTTTTTTTAAATAAAAGAAAACCCCATTATTCAGAAGATTGTAAATAAAAAGTTGCAATGAATGCGTGATTTTAAAGGCAGAGAGAGAAAAACGGTGGGAAGGGGGACCTCATTTTAGTCGTCTTCATTCTTTAGTAAAGTGTGACAAAGTTAGTTTAACCTATATGCAAATGAGAGAGAGACCTTCACTATCTAGAATTTCAAATTTAACAAACAATCGAGTTACGTAACACAAAAGCCAAATCAAAATAAGAAAAAACTGTCTTAGAATGTCTCAAAGGATAATTTCTTCATTTGCAATGAATGGAATCATTTTTTGTTGGCGATTGCAACATTTATTAGTTACAACAGCTTCAGCAATAACAAATAACATAATAAAAAAATACTATCCTACAAATTATCTTTGCTTTTTTAGTTTCAAAAATTAGTCTCTCATTAATCAAGTTTAGGAAACAAGTGTTTCTGATATTGACCATTTCATTAATTAACTGTTAAAAAAAACCTAGCAAATAACTGGTACTAAATATTTAGTTCATTTTCACCATTAAAATGAATCAATATAACTAAAAATTATACAAACATAAATAAGAAAATTAAAATTTAATTTAAATGAAACTGTTAAAAAAAGCAATCTATAAATTTAATGCTAATTTTAAAATAAACCATTCTTTCAAGGTTTTATTTTAAGCTATGTTGAAAAACGCTAGATGACAAAAGAAATATGTCCACTGTATAAAGATGATTATGGGACAAAGGGGTAAAATGGGACGCCAGGTAAAATGCGGTAAGGGTGTTTTCTCAAGAACTATTGCTGCCATCTGAAAAACATTGATAATAACTTACTCAGTACACTCCACTACTAATCTTACCAACATTGCAATTTACACAATTTATTATGCTGAGACTTCCAATAAAATAAAATCAAGTTTTGACCACTTTCCCTAAAAGGTTACAAAAAATTTATGTTAAAACACGTCATTTTACCCATAATTTTAGGTTCAATCCATGTAAAGTTACTTTCAATTATATGAATTTGGTCAGTTGTAAGCCGATAAAATCCAGCTGATAGAAATATAAACGTAATCATGATTTTAAAAATACCAAAATAGATTATTTTTAATTACTGTGTTGTGATGGTTTTTTTTTCTTTCTCTCTTCTCACTATGTAATTTACATTGTAGACGTCAATTTACTTATTCAGTGCTCGTTAAAACAATATTCAAATTACAAAACAAAATAGAGACAAGTGTAATTAATTTAAATTATAAAGACTTCAAGGAGAATTCTTTCTTTTTTTCTCCTTTGGCGTTGAATTATGCAAATTAAAAATATGAAAAAAATGTTCCTTTCGTTCTTGAATGAATGAGCACAATGTAATCTTTTTCTTTCTTTTATAAACCTATTATCCTTGTTTGTTTACCATATCATTCGTCTTACTTTGATTTCTTCTTTTTTCTTGTTGAACCAGAAAATAAGACAAGCATGATGAATACAAGAGAGAGAGAGAGAGAGAAATCAAAAGTAATAATGATGTTAAGATTCATCAGAAAGATACGAACCTAGTCAAAAGTTCGAACTTATTTTTAAGTGGCATCTTAACAGCCGCTAAACAATAAATAGTAGTAAATGAAAGATATGCATGTTTCCCATTAAGCACAATCTAAATAAAGGTAGTTTATTTCATGGAGCTCTTCTGTTGGGTCACCTGTTAGTAATTTCGTTTAACCCTCATCAAAGATTTCCTTTTTTTTATAACAACAACACATAACTAAAATACTACGCAAAACCCAATCAAAGACAGCAAACATTAAAATACTGCACAAAAATGTAAAAGAGATCTGTTATTTAACTCTTGTCAGAATTGTCAATTTAGAAAAAGGTAAGGAGCAACGGTAACAGCATATGGTTAAAATATCTGTTAAAGGTAAAACATGTTTGCTGACAAATTAAGAGTTGAGCAACAACAAAAAACCCCTTCTTATTCAAATCAGTGGACAGACACAGTGGCCATATCGACTTTCTAAGCATTTTTATAAGTGGCTTGAATAACTTGCCATGTATAAGATGCCATCACATCACAATTGCATTAATTAAAATTGACAGAATGTTATTAAAAAAAAATTGGTCAAATTTTGACATATTTGGCGACTCGTCAATAGCTTGTCAAGCCACTTCAAACCAGTTTAAAAACTGAACACAACTATTCTCCTGGTTAAAAAAAAATACGTCATAGACTAAGAGATGAGCCAACTCTCGTTCAACTGTTTGACATTAGAAGCTAAACTTAAAAAACCACAACTCTCATGAATTTGTAAAAAAAAGTTTTAATAAATAAGCTTTTAAACCAATAATGCATGTCAACGATAGATGTAATTTCATTCAAAATACTCAATTTGAGTCAATTACATGATTATATTACCAGATCAATTTCAAACCGTTTCACTCATCCATAAAAACCTTATTGGAGATAAAATAAATGAATTATCACCTCCAACTAGGAATCAATCACCAACTCAGTCGACATTACGAGAGTCAAAAGTCTTAAGAAAATTGACATCTACTTAGCACCAATTTGTTACGTGTCATATGACATTTGCTCTCTTATCCATGATGATAAAAACGAAACGATGAGTACAAGAAGCCGTTCGAAGAGAATTCATCACTCACAATGAATGTTTTGTTTTGAAAGTCAGTCAATAATTCGTTAAACTTGCCATAAGTAACTCCATTTTGTTCAAAAAATTTCTACCTTCCATTTTATCCCAACGTACCTCTTTAAAATTACCGCCAAGGTTTTCCCACCTCATATCCTTAACCAACTGTCCAGGATAAAAATCCTTCCTTGGGGCCGACTGAATGCTCACTTGAGTTCCCGTCTGAGGTCCGCACTTTACCACAATCACTCTGCAAGAAGAAAAAAAAACCATTCAATACCCTACCGAATAACCGTTCTTAAGTCGAATCGACAATGACCGGTCTCCGGCTGGTGATGCGAGAATGATTGAAGACGCGTTGGCCAAAGGTTCTATTGTTCCAACTCCGACATGTGTACAACTGGACAGAATGTGCCAACCGATCAATTTCGATAAAGATTGAACCGCGTTCAATTGATGCTGAGACATCTGTAAGCAGAAAACAATTATGGAAAAAAGAAACGTACAAGAAAACGGGCATTAAAAAACCATGTATAAAATGAGATCTCTCAATTCTTGCGGCTCGTAAGACATTTCCATCACTCGACCATCTTTAGATATCGCTCTCAAAGTCACTTCATTCACATGAATTATGAGCGACGTTCTTTGAATATAAACATAATCGGATTACAGCAAATAAATACTTATCGTTAATCATTGAGAGGTGAATGTCGTCGTCACCTGTATATAGTCTCGTAACCATGAGTGACAATGTAAATCTTTACGCAACTATGATTTGGACTATTGAGGCTGTTCCAGTGTGCCACGATAAGAGGATCTTTGATCTCGCGTGCTAATGTATCGATTACGTACATCGTTCTGTTAACAGACAATTCCATTCAAATATTGAAACTCGAACGTGACCTTTGAACCTTACAAAAATACCTGAGCCGCAGAACAACATGTTGAGCCTGCCTGATAATCTGTTCCAATAATGTCTCGCTAATAAAAAAACGCAATAACAACCCATTTCTGTTTCTTTAGCGTTCCATTGACGAGACTACCTTTTCATCATTTCCAGAAGCATGTTTCTGTCGTGAGCTTCTGGTCCGGCTAATCTTCGTCTTTTGCTTACACCCAAAGTTGCAGTTGTTGGATGTGGCATCGGATGATGTGAGTTTGAGTAGTGAATTGCACGTAAAAGCTGGTGTAAGGAGTGTTCTAACACGTAATTATGATCTGTCTTTGGTGGAGATGGTAGAGGCTAAAGAAAGCAAATCGAAACAGTAAACACTAAGTAGGAGATGGAGTTCTCTCCCCTGTTTTGGGATGACTTTTGACAAAACCTATATGAAAATCTAAAATGTCCACTAAGCTAAAATGCTCCTTGAAAAGTGTTTTAGTATTATTTGGTGCGAACCCCAGAATTTTACAAACTGTTTGATCCAACTTATTCATAAAACGTTGAGCTTAATCAAAACTGGACATTAAAAAAGGTTTTTCATTTCAGAGATAAAAATATGCAAATTCATAATTATCTCCAATTGTTTTGATTGAATTTTTTAGGGAAAACCCACCCACATACATTTCTATCTAAACGCTTAGGTGAGAAAATTAAGGTTTTTGAAGCCTATGAGAAATTCGTCAGAAATTTCATATTTGACGTGACAATAAATGAAAAGTAAGTTTTAACAAACAAGAAATTAAAAAGATAATAAATGCACGAAGAAATAAATACAGCGGAAACCGTTTTACAAGAAATGGATGGGACAAGAATACTTTTTCGTGTTAACTTTTTTTTTGTGCTATTCTAAAGGACCGGACCAAAATATATATCAAGTTAAACGGTTCCAAACTGTATTGAAATTTAAGTAACCATCATACTGCTAAAAAAAAATGAGAATTAAAAACATAAAACTACCTTTTTATCCTGAGATGTACTATGACAAAGTCCAATGATTACTTGAATGCCAGGAAACAACTAAATCATAAAAAAAAACAGTTTGCTTGCAAGAAAAAAAGCAAAAACGAATGTAAGCAGACAATTAACTACCGATGTCGCAATCTGGTTTCCAACAACCATATGAGGAATAGCAGCTCGTAATTGAACAGCTTCTTTTGCAAGCTAAAAACGTTTTTTAACAAAAAAAAACATTTTAAGTTCTAATCTAAATTTAAATGTAGTTACCAAATAGAAAACGAATCGTACATGAGCAAACAACTCTTTGCAAAACAAAACATTCTGAGCCTGCTCCAACTTTGATTGCCAGTTAGTAGCAGAAGTATTTTGCAAGTTCGGAGGCGTTGGTATCATAAGACGAGCGCTACACAACTTTTCTTGATCTAAAAATTCACCAAGTTTCCCTGGTCATTAATCAAAACACAAGAAAGAAATAAAGAAAAAGAAAAGAAACCTTTCTGAATGGTCACTTGTATGAAACTTATCCCTTCAAGTTCACTCGGAATGGTAACCTTCAAGGAACTGGGAGGACGTGTAACGGAAGGTGAAGTCGGCGATGTAGGAGGCTGTTGGCTCACTTCGATTTCGCTCTTTGTTACTTCGAAGACACCAGACTGCCAGAACCGCGATCCAGCTATGTCAACCACAAACAAACCATTAAACTTTGACAATTATATAGCAATGTCTGCAACGAACCTGTCCTGTAGCTGAGATCACCAAGAATCATATTGCCGACCTTCTTAAGACGCCAATTCTGTCGTAAACTAAGAAGTTCTAAGTGAAAATCCGGCATTCCACGGCTCCGATTCGTTTCAAACTGTGACATTCGAAGACGATCGGTTCCATTGAAGAGGATAGAAGCGGCAAGAACGAATCCCTGTAATTCAAACTATGACATGACAATATACGAGGAGCTTAACAGCAGCTCTCTTAAACCTTCTTCTTGGACAACATTTGCGCCAATGGCCTCGCTTCAACACTCTCTTGTGAAACAGGATCCAAAACTAAGTAAGTCTTCTCCTTAATAATGCTAAGGACGTCTCCCAAAACCGAGATCTCCGTAAACGCATTCCTGAAACATAAAAACGCGAATATGAAACGCGTATTTGCCGATTATTCGTACATTGTTACCGTAGTTTGGTCCTAACTGTTTCCCACGGCCAAGAAGCCGGTTGAAACGGTGCCAATTCTTTGTCTGACTCATCATCATCTGTTTTTACGTCTCCAGATTCAATGATTTCTTTGACTTTTGAAACCGAATCCGTGTCGTCAACTTTGCTGAAGTCGATTTTGTTCGCTAACTTGGACAGATTCTCGGACATAGACAGAGGCCTTAAAGTACAAAACAACATTAATAACAACAAATATTAGTGCTCAAAGGTGTTTACTTAAACTTACTGTTGATATATCTCCTGTCCATCGTATGTGATTTCCTGAACAACATGTTCAGAAGCAATTTCAACGCTTACATTCACAGAATGCGCCATTTTTTAATTGTACTTGTCGAACACCGGATGATCAAAACATATCGATGTAAGGTAAACATCGATCCGTTGTAACGAATTAATACGGAAGCTTATTGGGGACATCACCTTCAATATATTATCTGAAGATAATTGATACTCAATATTATTATAATTTGAATGAATAGTGATTGAAAATTTGACTTGAATATTATTATTATAAAAAATATATTACGTTTACTAAGAAAAATAACTGTTTAAAAAAATAATCTCAAAAAGGTTGTCTTTGATAGGCTTCCATATATAAAATCAAACTATCGATATGTTAGATGTATCGATATTATACAAAAAATGTTTTATCCCTATTTCACAGTTGTTTTTGTGTGGACACAAAATAACGTCATTTCACAGTTTTTTTTTCAATATGTAACTAAGCGTGAGCGGCAAACACTACTGAGCTATGTCAATTTCGCTCAGTAAACTCAAATAATGAGACCATAAATACATGACGTCACACATTCGAAGCGCGATGTCCCGCAAATGAGCCGCACGGCGCGATAGTAAAAACGCCATATACATACAACCTTCCTGTACATACAATTACACTACTATGCCCTGCTCAGCGCTTCATTATTTTAACATTAAAGGTCAATCTCATGTCCTTTGGTTTCATTGATGTCATATAACTCATATGGCATTCGTTTCACGTCAAGTGCGCGCGTTTTTCGTACCAAAAGAGGCGCGTTTATTTTTTTCTGAACAAAAATTGAATATTAGAAAAGAGTTTCATTCCAGCCTAGTTAAAATGTCAGAAAACGACAAAAGAGGCGCATTTATTGTTCTTGAAGGATGTGATCGATGTGGCAAAACAACTCAAGCTAAATTATTAGTTAAAAATCTGGAAGAAAAAGGACACAACGTGAAATTTCTAAGTTTTCCAGGTACATCCGTTAGAGGCCCAAATTCAAGAAAGGAACTTTATTAGTAAATGAGACCTATAAGGCCTTTAACATACAAAAAAACCTTTTACAAGTTTACTCAATAAAACAAGGGTTTTCAATGCCGAAAACAATTAGAGAAGGTTCAACTTCAAGATATGAAAGTCAAAGTTCCTTTCGTGAATTTGGGCCTTAATTACTTTTAAACAAATAAAAGTTCTGAATCTTGCTATATTTTTGGTTCTTATTTCAGATCGAACAACTAAAGTCGGTTCGTTAATTAATAGTTACCTAACGAAAGCCGTACAATTTGAAGATCATGTTATTCATTTGTTATTTTCGGCGAATCGCTGGGAAATGAAGTAAAATAAAACAACTAAACAAGAATAGAACTTAATAATAGAATGACATTTTAATTCAACCATCTTTTTCGTTTAGAGATAAGATATTACGGCTGATGAACGACAACACGACATTGATTGTAGACAGATATTCCTTTTCTGGAGTTGCATTCTCAGCATCAAAACCTGTAAATAAATCCTTTGCTTACATACAGTTGGTTGATATCACTTTTAAATTAAATTGCTTACATGTTTATGGTTATTTAAGGGAATGGAGTTAGATTGGTGCAAACAACCTGAGGTTGGATTGCCGGCTCCAGACGTTGTTCTCTTTTTGGACGTGAGTCCCAATATCGCCTCTCAAAGAGGACAATACGGAAATGAACGTTACGAGGATGAAGAGACTCAGCAGCGTGTGAGAAACATGTATGACAGTTTAAAGGACGACAATTGGAAGGTGAGAAATAATTGAAATTGGATAAGTATTAAGTAATTAATGCGCGGATTTTGTTTCTGTTCGCTTTTTTTTTCTAGGTGATTAATGCTAATGATAAAAGCCGTGAGGAATTACAGGAGGAACTCATGTTGATCGCTTTAGACGTGATTGCCAATGTTGGAAACACACACATCAAAACTTTATTTAAAAACTAATGAATTATGATTCATAACTGAATAAAGACAATTCAATATAACAATTATTAATATAACAATTATGTTTAAGAAATAAATTCATTTTAAAGATATTAAAAATATGGCATGTTTTATTTTGTACCTTATACTTGTGTTTTCATTTTGAATAATTAATTCTGTATTAATCAGGGTTGGAAAGATTATAATCAAAATGATTAAAATAAGTTACAACTGTATATTCACAATTGATTAGTTTTAAGCTAAAAAATGATTATAATCAAAAGTGTGATTAAAAAAAGGGTTGAAAAGTTGAAGATCAAGTGGCAAATTCCTTTCAAGCTGAAGAAAACTTGCAATAAAGTTCAGAAGTTTAAAATAGCAAATTTTTGCAATGAATATTTGAAATATATATTTAATCATATTTATTGGTTATAATGAAAATAATCTAAGATTATATAATGCAATGGAAACTGTTAACAAGAAAACGGATAACACGAAATGTTAGGTCCAATTTTTCCTAGAGTTATAAGACAATGGAACTCTCTTCCTGAGGAAATGGTGAATGGGAATATTTTTGTTTTGTGGGAATGACATTTGTATATTCATTTTGTTTTTATATATGTGTATGTATATGTGCTTGACAATGCTGCATGTGGACTTTTATGTCCCTCTGCCATAGGCCTATTTGGCTGCTAGCAGAGTACTAAACTAAAAAATATTTTTGTCCCGTAAAATTTGTGATTTCTACGTTTCCCAAAGTAATTAAAAAAAATTTCCAACTATCGCACAGAATAAGGAGAAGTCCCTATTCTGTGACCGTGTTAGATAGTAATGTTATGACGTCACAGTTTTGACTTTAGTATTCTCAAAAAGTGTACTAATATGGTGTCTTTACGTTAGATTTGAATGGTGATGTCGCCATGCTTGAACACTCGATGCTAACAACAAAGGAATCCTATTTATGGCCACAATTTATCATTATTTTATAGAAATTTAGTTTGAAAAAAGGTGAACTATGTTCGTTGGTAGGTGCTTCATCTAGCCAAGAAATGACTAACCTTTAGGTAAACTGGACAAAATTATCCGAAAGTATAAGGAAACCAATAGACGTAAACGACGTAACCATGGCAACGACTTTGTTGACATTAAAAAATGTGAATTTTGATTCTTCTTTTATAGAAAAAGCTAAATAATATGACAGAAGACAAACATCGAAATGGAGAGACTGTTGTGGAAGAAGCGGATGGAGGTCCAGCGTTGGTTTTTATGCCCTTTGTGGTTATGGAGGATCTTCTAGACAAATTGAAACTCCTTGACTACGACAAAGATTTCGTAAGAAAGCTCAGAATGAAACCACTCAGCAGGTGTAAAATCTTGACCATGCTCGTAAATTGACGAATTCTAATAAACGTCTTTCGTAAACAGGCATTATTTTGCAGTTCAGACAAATCCTGGGGAACAGTTCCACATATTTTCAACACTGGCTTCATGGTTGATTCGAAAATGTGGCAAACCATTTGACGCCCCTCAAGAGGTTTTCTTTTACCCCGTTATGAATTACGTTGAATAAACGTTGAATGTGTGTACTTGTCTCATTGGTGTTTAGTTTGACGACCCCAACAGCACTGTTTCGAACATCTTGGATTCCTCACGACAGTTGGCGAGTAACAAGAACGAGTCTCTACTTTGAACAAACTAACAATTCTAATTTCAATGCAATACTTTAGGGTTTTTCTGTGGATTTTCCACCAAATAAATTGAAGCAGGGATGTGGTGAGCAAGTAATTATCATCTTAGATCATTTAGCAAACGAAGCACTGAAAATTACAAAGTTCAAGTGGAAAAGGTTCGTGAAGGTGAAATTAATGATTGATTCTTGAACTGAAGTTCCATTTGGTGTTTCCAGACCTCAGTATCCTCAAGAAGAGACAGACGAGGATGTGATCTACGAAGACGAATCAGAGTTGACGTTGGCTAAAGTAGAAGAGGAGTTACAGAATGTAAAACGAACCTAACTTATATTTCATTGTTTTTATCGCAACTCAAATAATTTACTAATGATTTTAAAGGAAAGCGGCGATGACAGTGAGGACGATGAAGATAACATCATGGGAATGGAACAATTGAGAAACCTCTCGAGCAAATCGAGGGTAATTGAATATTGAAAGCCACACATCGAAATCGCATTCCTCTTATAGTCTCGCAAATATTTTGTCGTTCTTTAGGGCGATGGTATTGGTGGAAATCGTCAGGAAAATATCCTCCAACCGACAACAGATACGACAGAATGGCAACTGGAGTTAGAACGGGTTTTGCCACAGCTTAAAGTTACTGTTCACAGTGACAGCAAAGTATGTGATAGATATTGAGACCACGCTTAAATGTTACTCTGTGTTATTTTTGTTTCAGGATTGGCGTCACCATCTGGATCAGATGCGTCATCTGTATGGCGAGGTTGATAAGTGTCTTTCAACGACTGGCGGTCAACTGGACAAGCTACAATCTGATATTTCACGAAGTTTAGAGAAGATCCACGGAAGAGAAAAATATTTGAACACTCATCTGGAACCGCAGTTGAACAAATACAGAACAGTTCAGGAACAACTTGGTGCAATCAAAAACCAATACAGAGAAGTGAGCAGCGGAGTAATGGAACGGTCTCGACAATTAGCTGAGGTGAGATTTTTCATCTCATTTTCATCTCACATGTTAACTCGTCGCTTTATCTTTGTTTTGAATATAGATAACGGAAGAACTCGATTCGGTAAAGCAAGAAATAGACGAGAGGAGTTCAGCTATGACGGATGGAGGTATAGTAACAGATTTTTAAAAAAGGACTGTCAGTTATGTTCTCTAAACGTTTATTAATGCCGTTTTAGCACCGTTGATCAATATCAAGAAGGCACTGAGTCGAATCAAAAACGAAATCATAACCATGGATGTTCAGAGCGCCGTCATAGAACATTCCTTACTACAAGCGAAACTAAAGGATAAAAGCAACATGCAAAGAGAAATCAGTGCATCTATGACGACATCACCGTTCATGGCAACAGAATCCGTTTTTTAGACTCTAGGCCACCAATAAGAAAGTCGACACACATTAGATCGGGAAGAGAAAAAGGAACGAATTTTATCGTCACTCTAGCTCAGAAAGGAAACAATCTTCTTTATGTCAAAACACTCGTTTTCTTTTCCTCTTTCACTTCACAACTGTTGATAATCATTAAACATAACAGACATTGTCTTGATCAATTGTAAAATAATAAAAACATTAATAAATGAATTATCAGTTAAATAAAAGTAACATTTAATATCAATATTAAAAAAGATAACGTTTCTCATACAAGTTACATGCTGGTATTGCAATTACGTCAAGTAGATGACGCTAATTAAATCATATTTTAAACTTTTTTTTTAAAAAAAAAGAGCCGCTAAAAATTAAAAATAATATGACTGTGTGCACAGATTTTATCACCAGTTGCTTACGATAAGCAAAATTCTTAAACCCTGATCCAATATCCCAATTCCCTAGACCAAAATATAACTTCACAGCCCTTATTTGCATAGTAATCATATATTTAGGCGTTACGTTTCAATAATGCAGTCAAAAGGGGTTAATTTAAAAATGTTACAGCAATGCAATTCCAAAGAGTAGATTTGGCAACACTGGTACGGTACGATATACGATTACCCTACTAATTAACATTGCCATGCTTGATCTCTGTCACCAATGATCTACCTTTCTAGATTTCAGATGGGTCATAAGCTTTATTATACAAGGGAGTAACCATAGATTCTTTTTTGAGAACATCATAAATGCTCTCATAGATCGAAGGCCTTATTTTCCACTCGTTGTTTCTGAAAATACCCAAGTGAGTATAAATATTCGGCTTGTAAAAAAGCCTAGCCTTGACGCCGACCTCTTGCAGTGCAGAGTTCAATGCAAGAACGCTACTTTCGTTTGTGTAGTCCTCGTTGTGAATTGTAATGATATGATAATCCTCTTCAGAATATCTTGGACTGACTTTTGCACGTAACGCCACGTTTTTTAGAGCTCCGTTTATCATTGCCGTCGCAATTTTTCCCCAAATGATGTCTACTTTGTAACCAGTGGAAACGTGTAAAATCCACTTTCCACGTAAGTTGTTACTCTCTTTTGCAAGTTTACATATTGACATGTAGTTTATCTTTTTTCCAGATTCTGTCAGTTCTTTCCATCCATTTTGAAGTAATTCATAATCACAGGGATCGTCATCTTGACTCGCTTCAACGATAATTTTTCCAATGTGATCCTCTCTAAATGAAATGTATAAATCTTAATGGATATGACCAATTGAAAATCACTATGCCGAGGTCGACCCGACCACGATAATAACATACACACCGCATTAGCATGGAAGGCAAGTTGTTGTTCAACCATTCATTAAAATCGTCTAATTGCGAATCGTAGATGATCTGTCCGTCCAATTTTCTAGCAATTGATTCGTTGTGTGCATCTTTGGCCGTTTTATATCGGCTGCTGTTCCTATACCAACAAACACCACAGCATCATCATCTGCACTGGACACATCATGTTCAACCTTAGACTATTACTCTTACGTAGAGTAATAGTCTAAGGTTCAACTAACCAAGTCCTTGATCTGGCCATACGTTGATATTGACGATTCTTAGACATCCTGCATCAGCTTAAAAAAACGAATCTAGAAATGCCAACTATATAGTGAAACAACAAAGTTACAACATTAGGAACAAACAAAACTATATCAATGCTGAACTAAACGTTCAAACCGATAATATTTGATTACTCATAACTATAACTACCAAAAATAAACCTTGCTTTTCTATGAAATCCACCACCAGAGAGTTCCTAAGCTTCTCTAGAATTTTAGATCATATCCATTATGCCTAGATTCTCCTTCGTCTATAAATAAATTAATAACTCTTTACCAAATTGAGAGCTTGTCATAGCTTTAGACCATGGTCTAAGATCTAAGATCTGGCCATAGCCACCTATACTAGTAAGGCATAGCCTCCTATAGGAGGCTGTGAGTACGTCACAGAATATGGAGAACAACAGAAGGGAAACTCTCGTGCGGCGCCTGTGAAGTTGCTGTGACAGAATTTCATGACCTTGGACTGAATGTTTTAACCGGTTACTTGATAGCCGCCATTTTGAAAGGTATTACTGCGTATGTGAAAGTAATACATTTCAAAATGGCGTCAGCCGCAGCACCACAGAACAGCGACTAATATTCTGGGGCGGCGCCGCACATGCGCAGAAAAATTCTGTCACAAGTTAATTGCTCAGTTTCCCTTCTGGTGTTCTCCTCATTCTGTGGGAAGGTCACAGAATAAAGAGAGCTTCTTCTCTTTATTCTGTGGTAACGTTATGATTCTGTATATATTGCATTACTATGGTGCTTCAGTTAATCGATGCAAGCCTACTATAGGCTATAGCAGCACACTTAGTATTATAATTTTGTCATCGAATATCATTTATCAACTAGTGGGGTAACCCAGTCATAAATGACGGGAGCTAAATTCACAGGCAATTGTGCCCAGCATTAGAATTTCTTTTCCCCCGCCCTTTTATGACGTCAGACCAAGTAACAAACCAAAAACAAAGCAAAAGAAATTCTAATGCTGGTCACAATTGCCTGTGATAAACTGTAGTTTAATTTTGCTACTATTATTTCCTCCCCTTTTTATGTATTTGAAAGAGAAAATAAGCGTTTCATTTTCTCTGGTGTGCGCATGCGCGTCGTTTGTTCCTTTTTTTACTCCTTTCATTTCAATTTCAGTTTCTCCCTCCCCCTTTTTTCCCCTCCACATTTCTCTCCCCCTTTTATCCTTTCCAACCTTTCCCCCTCTCCAATTTAATATCATGGGGTTCTTGGATGGGGAGAGTGCAACAGATAGTTGACCTTGAGAAAAAAAGCAGTTCATTTAAACTTATATAAATTCCGACGTGCTTCAAGGTTTTTGTCCTTGTGTGTACAGCATTACACCTACAGGGAAAGAAGGAAACAACGACAGACCGGGCTTAATATACATATAATTTTATTTTATGCAGATTTACATTAAATCAAACGATTTTTTTAATACAAATATTTTTTTTGAAAATTGAATTATTATTTGTTAGCATGTTAATATAATTGTAGTTAGAAAATATAAGCTAATGATGATTCTATACCAAAAGTATTTTTTACTTAACTTTTTAACATGAACACGTTGAACAATTTGTGAAACAATAATTTCAAACTGCTCTAAAGGTTGTTTTAAAAGATATTGCTACTAAACACAAATTCGAAATAACTTGTCTGTCATTGCAGAAAAAAATAAAGCCAATTGTATAAATCTTAGTCTAAATTGTGCACACAGATTTTATCATCAGTTCCTTCTAAAATGAACAACAAGTAAAAAAAAAAAAATCTAAACTGAAATCCAATGTCACCTCAAAAGTTCACAGCCTTTATTTGCATAGTAACCGTATTCATAATAAAGTCCTCGACTTGCACAGATTCGAGTTATGCGGATTCGTAGATACTCGATTGTGGTACTTCTTCTTACAAATGACAAACACAATAAAAATACATATTTAATGGCATTCAAGTTGATTCGTCTTCCGTGGTTATTTGACTTACATAGAAACCTCCAGAACGAATTAATCACTCAAGTTGAGGGCTTACTGTAATATATTATTTAGGCACTAAGTTTAAATAATTCAAGCAAAATGGGTTATTAAACAAAAAAATTAAAGCAATGCAACTCCAAAGCGCTCAATTCTGACTCGAGTAAATTTGGCAATACTGCTACAGTGCCATATACAATTAACAGTAGAGCGTCGATTATCGGAACCAATTTTGTTTTACGTATTCTTATGAAAATATTACTTATGTAAATAAAAACAATTTTGAAATCGTCTTTTTCTTATTTGTATCCACTTTTTTTATTGTGAGATCGAATATATGAACTTTCCAATTATCAGAACTAGGCATGCCCAACATTAGTACACCTACTGATAACCGAGGTTCTACTGTACCCTGCTATTAACTTAGCCATGCTCATCTCTATGTCACCAATGAGTTACAAGAATGGACAACTTATAGATTTAATATAAATAGGTTTTAAGGTTCATTGTACAAGGGAGTAACAGTGGATTCTTTTGTGAGAACATCGTAAAGGCTCTCATAGATCGAAGGCCTTACTTTCCACTCGTTGTTTTTATAAATACCCAAGTGAGAGTAAATGTTCGGCTTGTAATAAAGCCTAGTCTTGACGCCGACCTCTCGAAGTGCAGAGTTCAACTTAAAAACGGAACTTTCGTTTGTGTAGTTCTCGTTGTAAATTGTAATAATATGAAAATGAGAAAATGGATTTACCGGATTGACTTTCGCACACGTGGCCACCTCTTTTAGAGCTCCATTTACAACTGCCGTCGCTATCTTCCGCCAGATAATGTCCACTTTGTACCCACCATTAACTTTAAAAAGCCATTTTCCAGTAAAATCGTTACACATTTCTGCAAGCTTACGTATTGAATAGTAGTTTATTGCTTCTCCAGATTCAGTCAGTTTTTTCCATCCACTGTGAAGCCGTTTGTAATCACACAGATCCGGCGAAATGTCATCTCGAATTGCTTCAACGATAATCTTTCCATTGTTCGCATCTCTGAATGAAATAACGACGTAAAGTTTATTGGATGAGCCATCGACAATTTATATATAAAACATGGGTGCCAATAATTACAGACAAACCGTGACAAAACAGAAGGCACGTTGTTGTCTAACCATTCATCTAGATCGTCCAAGTGTGGATCGTAGATAAACTTTTTCTTCATTTCTCTTAAAAGGGATGCGTTAATTGCATCTTCGGAAGTTATCTTCGAGCGCCGCTGATTCCATAGTGCCACTTCGGTCGCATCTCTGTCATTAACAACAGCAGCAGTAGCATCTGTACCGGACATGGCTCCTGTATTCTCAAACCCACTAGATCTGTCAACAGGTTGACATTGACGATTCTCACACATCGTGCATCAGCTTAAGACTCTGAATCTAAAAAAACGCAAATGAAACATTAAGAAACGCTAATAAATAGCATCCAAAAACAACCTATATGCTATCTGTCAGTACCTCATTTCTAGTCCACCATATCACGTGAACACAAGGTTCCCTTCTCCATATAAGGTGGCTTTATAAGAATCAAGTTCCAAACGCCAAGCTTGTATCTTAAGCTGGAACTTCATACAATTATGAGTAGGGCTCGGATTTTTATGCAATATCAACCGGAATGTTTCTCAATTTGTGGCCCAAGTGCCAATTGTGAAGGAATCAATCATCATCATTATTAGAGCAAACTGCAATTATGTTTTTTTCTGATTAGAAAAGGCTGGTTAGAGAGGCTAGATATCTGGTTAAATATCAGTTGTCAACTAGATTTCTAGTCTCTAACCATTTTTTTAATTAGAAAGAACAAGTGTTTTTTTTTTATCTAAACGAGATTCTTACTTCACAATTGGCACTTGGGCCACATATTGAGAAACATTCCGGTTGATATTGCATCAAAATCCGAGCCCTAATTATGAGGTACATATGTGCAGATAAACTTGACTAGCATTAGCCCATTAGTATTTGCAGAGCGCATGCGCATTGCCATCTTATCGTTTTATATAGGAAAATGATTGCAGATTTGCGTTAGCAGCGCCATCTATTGATCACCACTGGAAACTGCCGATGAGACGTTCACTTAGGGGCCCTAGGAAGTCGCCGAAAATTAACAAAATTAAACTAAAATTAATAAAATAAAATTAATTTGGCGTTTTTTGCGTGCAGGTCTCAATATATTGACGTACTATGTCAATATATTGAGATACTATCAATACTCTGATAGTTACCAAACCTAACCTAAGTCAATATATTGAGATACTAACTAAATATATTGACTTAGTATCTCAATATATTGACTTAGTATTTCAATATATTGACTTAGTATTTCAATATATTGACTTAGTATCTCAATATATTGACTTAGGTTAGGTATAGTTACCTAACCAAAGTCAATAAATTGAGATACTAAGTCCAAAGTGAACATATATTGGAGCAGCATTCTTTCAATTTATTATTTCCTACGTCTTATAAGGGGCACCGTAGTTTTCACTTGCCCCACTTTCCTATATAAAATGATGAGATGACAATGCGCATGCGCTCTGCAAATACTAATGGGCTAATGCTAGTCCTGCAACGAGCTTAATTTAACTAAACCTAACCACAGCCTCCTATAAGGGATTTTATAGGAGGCTATGACCTAACCATCCGACTGTTCCTACAATTTTTTCGATTCCTAACATTGTTCCTCCGTGCCCATTGATCTCTATCAGCCTCTATGAAGATTTACTGGTGCTGAATAAATTAAGCGAGCGATTCGGAATCACTCGCTTAATTTATTCAATGATTTTTGAAAATACATAACTTTCATTTCGTTTTTTGCGCCCCCAAACCTCCTGCGCCCCCCCCCCCCCCCCCCCCGCACACAGTTGCGGGTCTTGCGGGTGCCTAGCTACGCCACTGGCCCAGCCACACACGTACCACCTTTGTGGTGTCCAGTTAAAAATACCTAAAGTTAATTTCAAAAACCCTCAAGTAAACCATAGTGAAGCCAACACCATGGCACACGTGCTGATTTTTTTCTGTTTTTTTTTTATAATGATTTTAGGTATTTTTTTTACAAACATTTTAATGGATGTGTTTTTCTTACGAGCGTGTACTCAATGGAGTTCAACAAATAAGAGTTAAAAATTCGCAATTTATAAATAATTTTTAAAAATAGAAGGACACTTCTATCACTAGATCAGCATACATTTAAGGTGCACATTTCACTTTGAACCTTCAAAATTGGACAACTTTAAATATAAAAAATAAATATATTGCCGCAACTGTGTATTTTAAAAAGTAATGTTTTTTCTTCAACAACGGGTTATGGGGTCAATATAAAAAGGATGCTAGTTCTCCTTGTGGAAATTTTTCAAAGTAATTTTGCGATGTAGCCTCTTAAGGGCTTTCTTCCATAAGTTGAAATAATGAAATTATTTTTTCGTTACAAAAACACTTAAAATTATTATACTTTCGAAGCAGTAGTCATCATGGTAATGCAAGACACAGTGAATAAAATTTGCTTTAAATCGCAGAATAACCAAATAGCAAAATATCTTAATGTCCACCTGCGTAATAAAAACGTAAACGCAATGCATACAGAGAATTGTAGGTTCACAGCCTTTATTTGTATTAAGTAAGCATATTCAGAATAATATATTATTTACTTAGACATTACAAGTAAATAATTTATGCAAATGACGTTATTTTAAAACTTAATATTATTTTCTTATTTGAGCTCTAGGTGTAAATTTTATTATATAACGGAGTAACTTTATGTTCTTTCGTGAGAACATCATAAGTGCTCTCATAAATCGAAGGCCTTATTTTCCATTCGTTGTTTCTGTAAATACCCAAATGAGTGTAAACGTCCGGCTTATATAAAAGCTTTGACTTGACGCCAACGTCTCGCAATGCAGAGTTCAACTTATAAACGCTATTTTCGTTCGTATAGTCTTCGTGATGAACAGCAACAACGTGAACAAAGTTATCCACATCGGGTTCTCTTGGGATGACGTTTGCGCGCGTCGCCAATTTCGCTAGAACTCCGCCAATCATCCCTTTCGCAACTTTCCTCCAGATTATGTCCACTTTACATCCAGTTTTTACATGAAAAATCCACTTTCCACTTACGACGTTGCACTGTTTAGCAAGGTTACTTATCGCGCGGTAATTTATCTCTTTTCCGGACTCTTTCAGTTTCTTAAATTCATTATGAAGCAGTTCGAAATTACAGGAATCCTGCAAATCACTGTCTTGAATCGCTTTAACACAAATCGATCCAATGTGATCCTCTCTAAACGAAAAAAAATTTGAGAACATTTAGTCGAGGATCTATCGAAAAATCCATCCCGATGCCAACAGACGAACCGTGACAACACAGAAGGCAAATTGGTGTCCAACCACTCATCTAAATCATCCAAGTCCGGATCGTAGATGATCCATTCGTCCATATCTGCGGCAAGGGCTTCATAAGCATATTCTTCGGACGTTTTCTTTGGTCCTGTGCTAGTTTTCAAGTCCCTCTTTGGTTTATATCGTGTCACCTCGGCCACATCATTAACCACAACATTGTCATCTACACTTAACACGGCACCTTGATCCTCTAACCCTCTAGATCCGTCCACAGGTTGATATTGGTGATCCTCACTCATTCTGCATCAGCTTAAGAAGGTGAATCTATAAATGCAAATAGAACGGATGCAATAAATAAGGACATTAGAATACCATATAAAATGTCATCCAGAAACAAACTGTTTTTCTTTCTCTGACTCAACCACTCATGATATATGAACATCATATTTTCAAAACAGCCGTAATCTCACGTTCAGCACACGCCTTTTCAGTTGCCATCATTAAACAGCCTCATGACAACGTACCCTTGTAAGAGGCTATAATCAAAATTGATATTCGTACACCAAGACTGTAGCAGACGATGTTATATTTTGTAGCCTGGTGCACACAATTCATTTTCATGGCGCATAGCTAAGAAGCGACAAGAAGTGATTTATAAAATATTGTGTTGTTCTTTGGTAAAAGTGGTTGTGATAACAACAAAAGCAAATTTACATAATATTTAATTTTTTATATTTTAAATATTCAAATAATAGTATGGTTTAGTTGAAGTTATCGAATTTATTACAATTAAGAAATCTTCGTTCACCGAAATTAAATGTCATATTTGATTATTTATTTTTCTATTTTGGGAAATAACCTTTTTCATATTATTTCGCTTTTATTCTTAAGTTTTTAATTTTGATTTTGTTGTATGAATGTTACTCCAGTGAAAAATTAAAAGTTTGTATAACATTTCTTTTGAAACCCAATGTAATATTGAAAAAAATATATTATTTTCAAATTTCTTAAAGCCTGCTTTTAGGATTCGATTATGGCGAAAATATACTTCCTACCTTTAACCATATTTGACATCTTCCGTAATTACTACTAACATTTACTAGAAGAAATACAGTAAGGCTAAAACAGCCAATGGTTCTACTTAAATTTTCAATTTATTCACTTATTAAAACATTTTTATAGAATTGTAACTGCAACCGTCGCGGAATTACATAATATTAGTATTTACATGTTAACACATCCATCAAAATAAACTTTTTATAGATACAAATTTCTTAATGTCCCGCTGCATCTCTCCGCACACGCAATAAAAACGTAAAAAATGCAATGCAGACTGAAATGTAGGTTCACAGCCTTTATTTCTAAGGTATAAAGGTGTTCAGAATAATATAATTATTAATTTATTATTTAGACGTTACAGCTAACTAATTTATGCAAAAGACGTTATTTTAAATCAATGCAACTCCAAATCTTATGGAGATTTTTTTTTTTTGGCAAAACTCTTGCAGAATTAAAAATATTTTCTTATTTGAGCTCTAGGTGTAAATTTTATTGTACAATGGAGTAACTTTATGTTCTTTCGTGAGAACATCGTAAGTACTTTCGTAAATCGAAGGCCTTATTTTCCATTCGTTGTTTCTGTAAATACCCAAATGAGTGTATACGTCCGGCTTATATAAAAGCTTTGATTTGATGCCGACCTCTCGCAATGCAGAGTTCAAATTATAAACGCTATTTTCGTTCGTGTAGTCCTCGTTGTAAACTGCAACAAGGTGGACATAGTTATCCACGTCGGGATCTCTTGGAGCGACCTTTGCGCTTGTCGCACATTTTGCTAGACCTCCGCCAATTATCCCTTTCGCTATTATCCTCCAGATTATGTCCACTTTGCATCCGGTTTGTACAAGCAAAAACCATTTTCCATGCAAGACATTACACTCTTTAGCAAGTTTACTAATGGAATGGTAATTTATTTCTTCTCCGGACTCCTTCAGTTTCTCCCACTTACTATGAAGCAGTTCAAAATTACAGGAATCTTCGCAATCGTTGTCTTGGTAATCTTTATTAGTAACAGAAATCCACCCAATGGGATTCTCTCTAAACGGAAAAAAATATCACTTTTTAGTGGGATGTTTATCAAAAACCCTTCCTGATGTGAACAGACGAACCGTGACAGTACAGATACTACAGAAGGCAAGTTGGTGTCCAACCACTCATCTAAGTCCTCATTGTCTGGATCATATATGATCCATTCGTCCATATCTGCAGCAAGGGCTTCGTAAAGATATTCTTCAGCCGTTTTGGTTTTCAAGTCCCTCTTCGATTTATATCGTGTCACCTCGGCCACATCATTAACCACAACATTGTCATCTACGCTGGGCAAGGCACCTTGATCCTCTAACCCTCTAGATCCGTCCACAGGTTTATATTGGTGATATTCAGACATTCTGCATCAGCTTAAGAAGGCGAACATATACAAGCAAATGGAACAGATGCAATAAATAAAGACATTAGAATACCATATAAAACGTCATCCGGAACGAACTATCTTGCTTTCGACGACTCAGCCACTCACAATATGAACTGGTTATTTTCTAAACACTCTTTAAGAGTGTAGGAAGATATACTGCACATTATATCAAGGCAGGACAACAGGAAGCTACATGTATAATGCAGTTCCTCCCCAAACCTTGGCCGCTCCCTCCTTCAACTGTCCTTCGTACATGTAGCTCTTATACTGTATAATAATGTACTTTTGTAGGAGGCTATAATCAGAATAAACAAGATTGGATATTCATAAGCCAACTGAAGCAGACAATAAATACATTTGTAACCAGGTGCACACGACTCACTTTTGTGGCGCTTAGTTAATTCCAACTGGCCAACAGTTAATGACGCGCGCACACAAGACCCGATTTAAAGCTGTGCCAATTGATAAAATTGGTTGTGTGAGAATGAGAAAAGCAAATTTACATAATATTTAAAATTTTACATCTTTTAACTATTCAAATGACAATTTAAATAATTACAAGAAACGGTAAAATATTCTCCATGCACTGAAGTGGCAATTAACCTGTTGTTTTTATAGTCTTTCGCTTTTTATTGTGTTTAGAAGTGTTTAGTTAAATTACTTCGTATGGCTGTTGCTCTGGGGCGACTGAATAAGCGCTAAATGGAACAAACGCCAAACTGAATAAGCGCCAAATTTTTGGCTTTTATTCAGTTTGCCGTTTCTTCCATTTGGCGTTTATTCAGTTTGGCGTTTGTTCCATTTGGCGCTTATTCAGTTTGCCGTTTCTTCCATTTGGCGTTTATTCAGTTTGGCGGTTATTCAGGTTTTTTGTAAATTCTGATGGTCCAAATATTGTGAGCTTTTATAGACGTCAGACTGTGCAGATTTACAAACAGAACATGCTAACCGAACCTAACCTAACCAATCCTAACCTAACCTAACCAAACCTAACCTAACCTAACAATGTGTTTATCACATTTTGGCGGTTATTCAGTTTGGCGTTTGTTCCATTTGGCTTTTATTCAGTTTAGCGTTTGTTCCATTTGGCGTTTATTCAGTTTGGCGCTTGATCAGCGCCACCGTTGCTCTAACGAAAAATTCAAAGTCCATAGTTTATATCATTTCTTTTGAAACCCAATCCAGCAAGAAAAAATGTCCTACAGTATATTATTTTCGAATTTTTAGGTCTATTTTTCGAATATGAAGAAAATATATTTGACGTTTCTTGTATTTGACATTTCCCACAATTTCTATTTACTAACATTTAGTAGAAAAACAAGATAATGAAGCAATTAGGTTTTTTTTTTAAAAAAAAATAAAAATTAAGCTAAAAAAATCATTGGTTTAATTTAATTTTCAATGTATTGACGTTTATTAAAACATTTTTACACAAGTAAATATGCCTAAAATAAACAACATCTCCATAGTCTGGTGAAATAAGTACGACTTTCAACTATAGGAATCATCAGTCTCGTTAATCTGAAAAGACAAATTAATAATTATCAGCCAGGCTGCGGACTTCTTGGCAATAAATAACCAACTTTAGATTAGAATTTGTAAAAAGAACTGATTCCACTTCTAATCAGTTGTTTTACCAATAAATAATAATATGAAATGTTTGCTAATTATACTCGAATAGTTTTCTTTATAGCAATTTGGTTTTAAAGTTAACACGGCGACCTTTGAACTTTGGTTATTTTGGTCTTTCAAGAGCAAAATTAGGAGGCACGTGAGTGCGTTTTAAAAACTAGAAAAGTTCGTTTAAAAGTTTATTTTAATATGAAAATACTATTAAGTGATTTGGCAACTGTTCCAGTTACCACAATTTACTTAAGTATAATTAAATTGATTCCACAATTATCATTAAAATAAAAAAATAAACTAAATTTAATTAAATTGAAAACAACTTTAAGATGAAATTTGCCTTAATTACTTGTTTGACCAAATTTAAACCTTTTGGATGTTCTCAGGCTGTTTTTTTTTTATCATTTTCTGAAATATTTCATGACTAAAATTCAATGCCAATTCATTTCTTTTATTTACAATTATAATTTAAATGAAATCGATTTTTTTTTCCAATCAATTTTTTCTTACAATAGTCTTGATTTCTGCAATATATCTAAAAAAAAAATAACTTCATATATTAATACATTATAAACTGTATTCACCGACCATCATCTGATGATAACAATTCCGCAAAACACAAATCAAATACGGCATCCATGCCATCCAACTGTGTCCTACTAGTAGCTTCATCATCTTCGCTCGTGCTACTTTCAGACATACTGTCGCAGTCTCCGAAATTTACGATAATCTTCTCGGATATCTTTTCTACGAGGCAATCGGTCTTCCACATTTCATCTTCGGTCGCTTTCACACGATTCACATACGTTAACCAAACGTCTGGTGTAGTTTCACCGATTGCTTCTTTGATTAATTTTTCTACGTCACTAATTTTAAATGTCGTATTGGCAGCCGCAACGTAAGATTTAACAGATGTCCACACTTCTTCCATAAGATTCAGTTCACAGTGATATGGAGGTAGCCTCAAGACGACATGTCCTGCGTCTCTAGCAAGATCATCAATGCAAAACAGATTACACGATGATCGAAAAGGTTCTGCTAGGTTTAGTAATTCGGCTTTGAACATGTCGTTTGTCCAATCTATATTTTTATTAGTTAGCCACTGTTTTACGTCGGATTTCTTCCAACTTTTGGTTGGAAATTCTTCACGTCGAACGGAATGACAAACAGAATTGTCTAAAACAATGACACTATTCGGTGGTAAGTTTGGAATCAACTTAGTTTCAAACCACGTTTGAAAATAACCTCCAGTCATTTCTTCGCGAGAATTGCCCAGTTTCTTAGGGCAAATCAAACAAAAAGCTTTTTCAATAAAACCATCTTGACTCCCCACATGAAGCAACAACAGTTGTTTTTCGTCTTTTTCACTCGGCGGCGGTTTTACGCTCGTTAATGCCGGTTCGTTGTAACTTGTGATCAACGTTTCACGCCAAACAGTTTGTTTCGATGGACCAACATTAATCCACGTTTCATCTAGGTAAAAAATCTGTTTGAATAATAAGAACACATTTTAAGCTTTACATCCACCAACTGCGATCGATTCTCATCATAATCATCATAATGCACTACTGCAATAAACGAGACGCCTCGAACTCTAGTTATTCTGCCTTTCAGGAACAAAATTAAGAGGAGAAACGTGTGTTTCAGAAACTAGAAGGGTTGCTCAATCATTTAAGAGCAACTTCAAAGTTGATATATTTCAAAATAAGTTTTTTTATGCCAATTTGAAAATAACCCAACTTTAAGAAGACAATATTTTTCTTTTAAATTTTTGTCCGTAAAAGTTTATTTTCAAAAATATCAACATGAAAAATACTATGTAGTGATTCAGCTACTATATTCTATTTTCTAACACACTTCCAATTTCATCTCAGTGATGATCCCGAAGATGTGATGATGATGATCTGAAGATGATAAACAGCTGATTTTTGAACTCATGATTATTTTATCAAGAGTTCAAAAATCAGCTGTTCATTAAAAATCCTAACCATATTCTAGGTTTTTTTTTAAAGTTGCCTCTAAATAATACAGAAGTCCACTTTATAGCGAGTGAACTGCAGCTTTGTCTGAACTGTGTTTCAGTCGGTATACGTAGTAATTTCGTACGACAGTGCGAACAGAGCCGTTTAATGTAATGGGAATATATACCTTCCTATTTTCTTGCCTATACTGTTTTATAGTTCTCAGATACCGATGTCTGCATAACATGACATCATCTCTTTCGATAAGTATTTTATTTCTTTTCCTTTTCACGCACGTGAATCCGATATCGTTCATCAGACGAGTAAATGTCCGGATATGAAAATTAGGCAAATCCTCATCTTCATTTACGACTTTCAAAACTTTATCAACGGTTGGAATTTCTCGTCGGCTATAAAATTGGTGGATTTTTCTTCGTATGAGAGACAAAGTGAGATCCTCGTACCGATCTACACGAGTGTATTTACCAACACGATTTGGCCTACATCTACCTAATTCAAGTTAAACAAACAACCAAATTTGAAATTATAAAAAAATAAACACGACAAAAATGCAGGGTTTTTAATAAACGAATCTTGTTCGAGGCTAGAGATGTCTGGACTAGAGGCTGCTATAGAAACTTGCCATGCCTGGACCATATATGGTCCAGGCATGGTAGTTATCCATAAGGAGGTATATGCCCAGACTAAAACTCTACCCTCTAACCAGGTTCTTCGACAAAACACATTATTATTTAATGGTGTACCTGGTGTTGTTGTCTTTCCCATGTGCATCATTTCCCTTCTAGCTGCACTTATGCTTCTCGCCCCTACGCCTGTTAACAATGACGTTTTTACAGCCAACTGATTTGTATTTAATTCACCATTCTCATGCTGAAGACTGCTGTAAACATTCAGAAGAATCTGTTTGCATTTACTATTTAAAGACATTCCAGCTTTCCATTTATTAAACAAAGGCTTTTTCTGTTGTTTTTCTTGCTTTTTCCACAGTTTCACCTTTGAGCGAGCCGAATCTGCCATAATTTTCTATTTCATCACTTCCAACTCCTCTCTGGATTTCTGAAAGTTTCACCAAAGAGAGGTTTCAAGTTCAAAGTTCAAACTATGAATTTTGAATTCAAAAAGTACGGAAGCCTGTAAGCGAAGTAATACAAATGATGAAAACAGCTTTATACCAAAACGAAACCTCGTAAAAAAAAACTATTTTAGGCTTCCGTACATTTTAAACATTGACTCCAAAATTGATATTTACATTAAAAAATGCATTAAATTATGACTTTTTTTTTTAAAAAAATCCATTAATTCAATAATAGCGCATTTTTGATAAAAAAAATAAATGTGTTTTAACCTTCAAGAAAAAAAATAAGTTTGCAAAACTGATATTGGAACTTAACGATGGGTGTATGTATACACGAAAAAAAATGAGTAATTTGGTTAAAACTGCCTCCAATAGGAAATATATGTATAATCGTATATAGGAGGCTATCGTTCACCAGACGTCATAACTCATACATTCAAGCAAAACATTGGCCAATAGATGGCGTTCAAGTAACAATCGTTTCTTGCAAAATAGCGCCAAAAATGAACTCACCAAGTTCAGAATTTTCAGTAACAAGCTGATATAATATGCAAAAAAAAATTGCTAGTTTCTTAAAACATCGAATTCTAAAACTAGTTGTAGATAAAAGTCGGAATAAATCTAATAAAGTAGACAATAGTTTTGTTGACTTTGCAAAAAATAAACCTCAATTATATACACCTGTTTGTAACTCACACTTAAAACCAAAAATTGCAAATAATAAACGAATGTCTTTCAAATAATTGAACTCATCTGAAACATTTATATACACAGAAACAAATTAGGCAAAAGACAAAATCAAAACCTGAAAAACAGTTAACAAAATCTCTAAAACAGTGATTGGTAGATAAGACACACGCACACAAAGAAAACACACCCATTCATGCACGTACAAAAACACAGCCCAGCTGATGTCATAAAGACAATGAGGTTTAAAAACAAACAACCCATACTTAAGAAAAATTAGGAAGAGGAGTTGGACGAGTTATTCGTTTCGTCCAACATTGACATTTTAATTGCAACTTCGAGCATCTCATCTTCCGTCATATCAACTGAAATCAATTAAAATTCAACTATCAATAAAAAAGTTGTTTCAAATTCGAGTTAACTGAATATGACGAGAACCTTTTTCTGAAGAATCACTATTCTTAGCACTCGGAAGAGAAGATTGAGCCTTCGAGACGTCATTTCGTTCACATTTTGAATCCGATGCAGGCGGATGATCCCCACCATCATCGTCCTCCTTTTTTGAATTAAAGAACGCCAACCGTTTGTTCCTTACGTCTTCAGGATCTGCCACTTTTGCTCGTTCTTCCTCAGGAGTTTCAGACGCACATTCTAAACTCTCAGCTGAAATCATAGCAAATATCTTTCAATAAAGACCTGATAATAAACAGACTACTTGAGCCTATGAACCTTCAAGACTGAGCTTAAGAGCAGCCTGTAATTGTTCGTCCTCCAGTTCGGGATTATCGTATGGCCTAGAAGACGTGGATCCTTTCTTCACTTCGGACAGTAACATCGGTTTGACAGTTTGAACTGCAGGTATTAACCGGAGTAGAACGTCGGCCTCACAATCGGGAAGGATACCATTCACGATGAAGATTGCGTACCCTGCATAACAACGAAAATTACACAAATTTCGCTAAACACAGAAATTTATGATTTCTGAACCTTCTTGTTCCAACTGTGTGAGAAACATGACGAGATAAGTGTCCGATATGAGTTCTGGTCCAGACAAAAGGGAATTAAGATTGAACCACTGATCGCCTAACTTACGTACGGTGAACCAATGTTCACGATAATTGCAAATAAAAGCCTTTTGATTCCTGAAAAAAAAGGAAGCAAAAAAAAAATAATCTCAATATGTCAACATTTGAGAACAAACACGAAACTTACTTTGGATTCACCTTTGCCGCTATTGCAATTGGATCTTGACTTCTAAAAGGGATCAAATCCAAACTCCAGACTCTAAGGGCACTAGCGATGACTTGAACCGAGAAGAAGCCGCTGTCGTCCATGTTGGCCGACGGTTGCTAAATAAACACACACACGTCGAAACGACACACTTGAAAACGAAGACATGTATAGTTACCTGTAAAAACTGTCTGTATTCTTCGCTATTTTCACCTCCCTCGGCCATGTGCTGCTTCTCAGCTTCGTCGAGTCGTTCGGCAAGGGTTGCCAGATCGACAGCCGTGAACAGTTCTCCCTGAAGAAGGGCGTTGAGGCAGTGCTGAGCACACAAGGAACCCTCTTGCTGTCATAAATGAAAATTCAAATTAAACCTTAACAAATACAACGAACGAAAAACCACAACAAAACGGGGCATCTCCTCTACTCGCATCCTCGTTTCCGGTCCGTAACTACCTTCTCGTGAAATATTGCTTCCATTTGATACGATACTTAGGTAGAACCATAGATAAAAGACGCCCACACCAAAAACAATCTAAGATTAAACACGCCTAATTTGGTCTTTTTAAGGTAAGATCTACGAAGAAGATGTTACCTAACTTGGTAAATACATCAAAAAGATAAAAATGACAAACAACACACTACATATACCAAGTATAAATTATGTATAAAAGTATAAAAAGACGACAGAAAATAGTTAATTTACAAACAAACTTCAAGTTTTGTAGCATAATATGAAAATCTTCAAAAAAAAAAAAAAAAATTCCAGATTTCTCATATGAACTTTGTGTTTCGGCGGCTTTCATTCGCCGATAATTTAGTCGCTCAGCCAAAATAGTCGGCTGATAAAAAAAAACTTCATTAGTAAGAGCGCCATAAAACAAGGCGGACGATATAGAAGAAAATCATGTACGAGATTCACAGCATAACGTATGTCTGGCAAGCCATTTTACTTATTATCCGGTAAATTTATTATTATTTTATTATTATTATTATTTATTATTATTTACTTATTATTTCAGTAAAACCAGGGTATTCTAACCTCTTTGAGTAAAAAAAACGTGGATATTAAGTAAAACGGCTTACCATACTGTAAGAGATTCGCCCCCTGTGTCGATGTAAAAATTTATCGCAAGGAACATGGCTTTGGCCCGAAATATAGAGTTTCTTTCCAAATGTTTCTCAAATTTAACCCTTCTAAGACAGAATAAGGTGAAAACGAGAACTTAATTTCGAATTAAATTCAAGGTAAATGTATGTTGAATAATGTTTACAATTTTCTTCTACAGTTAAGTTGTTTGCAACGTCAACTGACTGCTGCGAGTAGTAGCATCGGCAGCATATCGAATGTACTTCCAGGAGAGAAGTTAGACGCTGTTGTTTCTGATAGCAACGATGTGTCTGTGTCCGTTACCACGGCACCGATTCGACAACCACTGCCGATAATCGTCGGACGGCAGCTGCCGTACCCTTCCAAGTTCACTGTTCCAAGACAGGCTTGGGTTGAAAACGTCGATACTGTGGATGAAGTTAAACTGGGAATAGTCGATCTACATCCACGAGTTTTCGCCTCACCTCCAAGGTCTATATCAATTGTACTACTATATCCACCAATCTTCAATTAGTCAAATTTATGACTGTTTTTAATGACAGATTGGACCTTCTCCATCAAAACGTACGATGGCAGAAAAATTATCGTAGAGTCGTAAGTGCGATCGTTGGTTTCTAACGCATATCTTGTTCTGTAATGGTATCCTGACATTATTATTAACGTCATTCACAGAGATTTGCAAAAACAAAAAACAGAGCAGAAGTGAGAGGTGGTTATCGTAAACCGTGGCCACAGAAAGGAACTGGAAGAGCTCGTCATGGCAGCATAAGATCACCTTTATTCAGAGGAGGTAAAAGTCTGAACAAGGAAACGACTGATAAGAATTCAAGAACAGAACCATTCTTATGTTTCAGGCGGTGTGGTTCACGGCCCACGCGGTGTCAAATCTTATTTCTACATGTTGCCTTTTTGGGTGAGAGTCTACGGTCTCACCACCGCTCTCTCCGTTAAACTGGCACAGGTTTGATACACTGACAGTAACGCATATTTTGTATGTTCTCCATACATTTAAACGTTCTCCATAACCAGGATGACTTACACATTGTGGACAATTTGGATATTCCGACGGATGACCCAAAGTTCCTGGAACGTTTGGCTGAAGAGCGTAAATGGGGACTCTCGATTTTATTCATAGACGAGTGAGATTCGCCTAAATTATGACAAACTTCAAGTATAGAATTAGAATATCGGTTTTTTCTTTCTTTCCGTTTATAAGCACTGACATTATGCCTAAAAACATAACGCTAGCTACGGACAACATCAATCACTACAACCTGATGCCAGTCTATGGTAACAAACAACCATAAAAGTCGTGATCTCACTTTCTTATACATCTGATCCATGTTTCTTTCAATAGGTTTGAATGTTTACAGTATGTTGAAACATGAAACACTGGTCCTAACAATGGCCGCAGTAGAACGTATTGAAGAACGCATCCTATTTCAGCTGAATAAACTGGATACGACCTGTACGAAGACATTTACCAGAAGACATTTGTACTGAATTAAAACTTCAAACCAAAATAAAAAATAGTGTTTCGTGTATTTTAATTGTACAAAACATGATTTATGTTGATATAAATCCAGCGTTATTAAAGCTCGTCAAAGTTAACAGATACATTATTATTATAAAAATAAAATAATGTTGAAAATAAAAAGGATATTTGAAAAATCAGCTATTTTGCCTACTGGGAGCATACATGTACAGCCGTTTCACTTCTTATTGGCCCATGCCTTGCACCTGAAATAACTATTATCTTGGAGGATAGTTGATTTATCTAATAGTTATGTTCCCTATGACTATAATATATTAAAAGCATTGAATCATCATTGCGAGTCAATGTTATAATCGCCAAAACAATCCTTTTCAAAGACGTTACTCGATATGAGCTCAAATTTGAGCAGTAGTTAATGACAAACCTATCGCCCATTATGTATAAGAAGTATTTAAATTACTAACGTTTTTTATAACTGCAATAACGATTTCGTTAGAACAAAAATAGTAATCAAACATTGGCAGAACCAGTGGGGTAACTACGATACGACATCATCGTCCTTATGTTCCACCTTAGATCCTTGTGATCTTTTTCTCCAGGTACCTTATGAGTGTCCCATTGTCGCTTGTAGTATTGGAACAATGCAACCGGATCCGTTTTCAAACAGGTCGGTCTCGTCTTGTTCTTGTACGGCAAGATCACTTAATAGAAAAAACAGAACGATCATCAAAACCAAATTACGACTGTTAAGTAAAAAGAACTCCACATGAACAAACCAGATTTCGTTCTGTAGATTGGTTTGTGAACGTCTCTTATATCACCCATCGAAGACCAATGTCTCAAAGAAGGTCTTTTACTCGTCTGAACGACATTCAAAAAGTGAGAACTAGGAGATGTATTAACCGTAGCAGTCCCGTCCGTTTCGTCATATATGATCGACTGCCCATTCTTACGTCTGTGAAACAAAATAACTAAAAAATAAATCACAAAACCGATGTCGAGATCAAACTAGTTACCGTAAGACCTTCCGTTTTCTAGGTTTCGTGAACGACTCTGAGTCAAACGCTTGTTCGTCATTCAAGACCTCGCTTCTGTTCATTTCTGGAGCCAAAACGACTGCGTTTTCAGCTGATGATATGAATCTCGGCGGCACTTTTACCTTTTCTATCTAAGAATAATAAAATCAGATTCAACGAAATCCAATTTGATGTTTTGGTTTTTTTTTAAAGACAAACCAAAACACAACTGCGAGATGAACTTCTTGAGGAATCACAACGGAATCTATCATCTACGAGAAGAAAAACGAACGAAAAATAAAAATGTTAGCGTAAGAGAGGACAGAAAAAGAAGTGCATTACAGTCCGAATTTGAAGAGGCTGGCGTAACAGTTGATTTGCTCTCATCTCTTAAAAGACGCTCCAAATCTGTACAAACAAAAAGAAGTTCTTATTGAGAACACAATGATATGATCGACACGAGAGGAGAGTAAGTGAGATAGGTGGAGGGCGGAATCTCTAACCTCGCCTGAAAAAACGCAGCTGTTCATCCGAAACATTGTCGAAACCGATGGCTTCCAATTGCGTTCTCATCTCCTCATCCGTAAAAACCAACTCTTGCATCACTGAATCACGAAAATAACTAAGATTCACGCAAATTCTGAAAAAATTACGAAGACTAACTAGCGCAATTGGTTCAAAATAACTTCCTTTATGTGAAGAGAAGCACTGAGAACCAAGGATACTATAATGGATAGGACATATAATTATATATTATCCTTGCTGAGAACTGAACAGCTGCTCCTCAGGTCCTCTTATTTAAAAAACAAAACACGCCACTCAGATTCATCCAATTAAACGAAACTTCTTTGTTCTCAACGTTGAACAATACGATTCCTATTGATCCGACAGCAAAATCGGAAACGCAACCAGTATGACAAACACACGCAATCCAATTATCTCTATCAGAAAAAAATCAAACTTCGTACTTCAATGTTACATCATAAGTAAGCCAAATTTTTATTATCAAAACGTCATATGAAAAATCTAATATTTCATTCAATGTTTTGATGCTAAAGATAAATTAATAAAGACTCCAAAGTCTTTAGAAAGCAAAAAAGAAAATAAGTAGTATATCGTCATATTTATGAAGGTGTATATGAAAGTGTACTAATATGGCGTCTATTGCCCCATTTCGAAAAAGACGCCATATTAGTCCACCCCTATCTCTTTAAAATAATGATGTCCTATGCTTCAAGATAGGTCACCAAAGTAGAATGTACATGTCCCCATAGATAAACATAGTTGTCGTCACATTGCATTATTATTATAATTATTTTTGTTCTTTGAACTTCTTACGTTTTTAAATGTCCCAATAATCATGAATGTGAGTTTTTTCTCAAAATTGCTATTTGTGTTTTTTTTTGGATTTGTATCTACCGATGTGGACGTATTCGCCAATGAAGAAAATGTAATTACTTCAAACTGGGATTACATTGTTTTTACGCAACAATGGCCAGAAACAGTGTGTTCAGCTTGGAAGGTTAATGATTTTTACAACCTAAGTTAATTGCATTCTTTAAAATCATTTCTAATTCTAATTTCAGGAGAAAGGTCCAGAGAACACTTGTAACTTTCCAGACGGTTTACATTCGTGGACGATCCACGGAGTATGGTAATATTAAGAAGTGTTGCAAAACACACAAAACTCGTACATTCCTACAAGAAAACATAAACGTAAAATATATTACGTACAGGCCATCCTACGACAAAGGAATGGGACCACAGTTCTGTAATTCTACGTGGGCGTTCAACGTGACCAAAATCGAAGTACGAGACCCTTTTACTTTCGTAACTACGAGGAGACTCAATTAATTTATGTGAACAATCCCAATTTCAGAATTTGATGACCAATTTAAGACAACACTGGCCTAATATATATAAGGATACATCCGAAGATGAATTCTGGTTTTACTTGCAATTTATTATGCGATGCAATGCGTTGAGCTCAATTAAATTGAAATTTTGTGTTTCTCTTCGTCTTTGAAGGGCGCACGAGTGGAACAAGCACGGTACTTGTGCTGCGTCCGACACTTTGATTCACAATGAGTTTGGTTATTTCGATGCAGGTTTGACCATGGCTGCAAAATATAACGTAACAGTGTCAGTATCACTTAATTAGTGGGTCATTAAATAAAACACCTTGATTTAGTCACAGGGAAACTCAGGGTTGCTTGTCATATAAAGCTAATGCTAAACTCATCGACTTTTGATAGGAAGTTTCATGCAAAAGTTGATGAGTTTAGTACTAACTTTAACAATTTTAAGAGTTAGCAATCAGTTATAAACGTTTCATGTCAATTTGTGCAAATTTTGGTGATAGATTTTGCATTTCCTCACAGTAATTTCTGCTTATAGTAAGAAACAGAAATCCTCATTTATGTTTTCCGCCAAAGTACGCAGCTTTGATTGAAAATCCTTTTAAATATGTTTTAGATCACTGTCTTTAGCTGGAATCGTACCAAATTCAGCTCAGTCTTATACGGTACAAAACAACTTTGTCGATGTAGTTAATAATTCATAATTTTGCATTACAACTCGATTACTTTCCTGAAGGTCAGTCTAATTGAATCAGCCATGAAATCCCATTTTGGAGTTGAACCAGTGATCGTTTGTTACAGAGACAAAGTATGCAAACAGAAAAAATTTGTTTTAATTATTATTTTAATCAAATGCTTTGTTTTTGGCAGAAAACAAAAGCGTATCTAATCAAAGAGATTCGACTTTGTGTGGATAAATCGCTGTCTCTTATAACGTGTGTGGAACAAGCGAAGCAACAGTTGGGTGTGGGTGAGGAAGGATGTGCGAAGGATGGAACCGTCTACTATTTACCAGTCAACTTCACCTCAAACGTCAGACTCGAAGACGAATCTGTTATTAATCATGAAGAACTATAATTTAATAAACTGAAAGAGAAAGAATGAAACATGTTTAAACCCGAATCTCAGGATTAATGTAAAATATACACTGTGCCATTCGATTGTCATTCAAATGCAAATAAAACCAAATGTTAGAGAACGTTAATAATTTATGTTCGAATTTATATACAACTTTTATCACAAAGTTTTGAAATGGTTAGAAACAAAAGTTTTGTAATTGCTTTAGAACAAAAGAACTTAGTATTAAAGTAAAACAGTGCACTGGAAAACTTTTTTATTCACCTTATTAGGTTGCTTTAGTAAGAATCAAAACAGCAGACGGAACCAAACCTATTACGATATGAAGAAATATATTTAAATAAAGGTTGTTTCTTAACTAAAAGTGTTGCAAATGAGTACCAAGCTGATAAAGCGGTTTCTCCATATCCTCTTCAGTAAAAACCTTCTTTGGAAACGTTGTCATCAACGCAAAAGGATTCGAACCGTCCGTTCTGTTCATTTCGATGTAAAGTCTTACTGCAGCCAACTCTTCTTTACTTCCAAACGACTGAATTAACGTCTTACCATTCGTTAATCGGATCTGAGAGTGGAAAGAACCAGAAGCTGCTTAAAACAGCCAATATGCAACATGTGGTAAAGACGCTATGAATCTATTTACTTGCAAACGTGTTTCGGCATATTCCTTCTTAGCAGCAGTTTCGGCAGTTGTGCTTCCGACCGAACTTACGACAGTGGGAGTTACAATCGTAGGAGTTTCGACCGGTTGCGATGCGCTCGTCGAAGGAAACTAAAATAAATCCACATAAATTAGGATTCGGCAATAATTCAATCACGCATCAATTAATAAGTCACCTTTTCCCTACGAGCAAGTTTATCTCGTTCTATCTGCTCCAAAATTTTCTGTCTTAAATATTTGATCATGCAAAATGAGAATTATTATGCAACAAAAACGGCAAAATATAAGAAATTAAAAGGTATTTTACCTGGCCATCTTTTCATCTATCTTTTCTTGTCGTCTCAGTGCAGCTAGCCTCTTGATCTCTTCATCCTCCATTCTGCAACAAGAACGCACACTTCAATCACGTTTAATCACTTTTCAAACACTTTAAAGAGAACCTTTTTTTCGATTCTAGCATCTCTTGACCTGTACGTCGTCTTAACCGTTCTTTGTTTCTGTCCTCCTCTTCCTTTTCTTGTTCTTTCTGCAATCGGCGTTGTTTCATCTTCTCCTGAAGCCTAGACAAAGCAAAACAAAACACCTTACTGATATCGCTAATAATTTTGTTTTGTCACCAACAATACTGTTTTAGTTGTTCCGCTTTTTCCTCTTCGGTCATTGGCTTAATTTCTTCGGTAGATTCTGAAAAACTATCATGTCCACGTTGAGCAGCATGAAATTCGACCTCCATTTCAGATTTCAGAAGTTTTCCACATCTAAAACAGAACAGAATGGTAGAAGCAATCGATCCAAAACACAACAAAATTAACAAATTTTACTAACATGTCACATTTAAAAGAACGTTTTTGCAGATCATTCGCCGCCGAATTGTCAACCACAGTTTCCAAAGTGGCTTCAGACAATGATTTGCTGGGCTCTTGTGATTCCTTGACGGTTTCGCTTCCTTCACGTAATACGAAGAAACGTGCCAAACAAACAAAAGCATTACAATAAGATGAGTGGCGTTTCGAATTTAACTCCAATCAATCATTTGACCACCTCCTTTGACTGTTGGTTCTGTGGGTGACATCGTCGTATTATCACTCTTGACCTCTGCGGCTTGTGTTTCTAAAGGATCATCAACTCCGGGTTCGTCATTGTGAACAAGAAGCCTAATCATTCCAAGCGAGAGACCGAAAGAATGAATGTCTCCTATTACAATTGGAAACCTACAAGTCCTTCTCTTGTTACCATTCCATAGCTGCCTCCGCACCTTGATTGCCAGTCAGAACAAGCGCCTTCTCACTGAAGTAAAAGAACAATGACAAACGTAAAACAAGAGAGAGAGAGATAGAGAAAGCGCGTGCGCGCCTTGGATTCTAATTTCACTTTGTGTTAAAATTAAGAAACCCGGCTTATCATTCAAAAATTTTTATTAATGAGATGAAACTTACGCTCTAAGTTTAGGAAACCCCATTTCCAATAAAACATCAAGTGGAGAAGACATTTTCGCCCTTTTTTAAACACCAAAAACAAGATTTCGACAGAATACGAGTAACCTTCTTCGTGAATGGGGAAAGCCCCTAAATTTCCCAGAGTGACGAATGAAACACAGGTACACAGAATAGTAAGAATGTAGCAAAGAGATAGAAAAAAGTTCTTATTTCAATCAACAGAGGGCGTGCAATATGCCGATACGAGACTTTAAAGTATCGATACTTTTGAAGACCGATACTCACAGATATCGATACTCGCATTTCGATACTTGGTCACAGCATAGAAAACACGGTTTTCTTTTTAGTTTTCTATACTGTGATTTGGCTAACACTGGGTTAACCCACAGTATAGGGAAAAACCGAAGTATCCATGCTTTTGTCACGATTTCGTGTCCCTACAAATTGAAGTTATGAATCATTATGTCAAACACATAATGATTTTTGATATTTCAATCCCAGACCTTTTTATGTAAAATTACAAAAAAAAATGTACACTAAATAACAGACAATAATGGAAAAATAAGCCTTTTTATTACAGCTGACAACTATGAAAATAAACACGTTCAAGAAAAAAAATTACAACTAATGCAAATTATCTCCGTTCCTAATATCCCTTAGAAAAGAGGGTGCTCCTTGGAGAATTAAAAATTCCAAAAATACCGACAGCTGCTCGGAATCCATAGAAAGGGAATTTCCAACCCACTAAATTGAGAAAAAAGTGAAACATTAGGTTAAAAAAAAATACAGCATGCAAATATAGAAAGTTACAAACGTCTAAAAGAGCTAAATGATTTTTCGGCGTGATGTCGTGAGAGCCATTTAAAATTTCAATCACCAACTCTCGTATTTCTGTTAACAAAAAAATCGTAGCAAAATATTTGAAGTTTTATCTCAAACAACAGAAGAACCATTATACTGAAAAATACCAATATTGAAATGTTCTCCACAATTCCTAATTCACGATGTGAAAATAAATTTAGATTCAACGTGTAATTCAAAAGTGCAGATAATCGAGAATCTTTACAAACCTACAAACCTTGGCTATTTCTCTCTGAATCAGATTCAGAATTCGATATGAAGTGTGCCGGATTAGAGATAACTGGAATCTATAACAAATCCCGCATTTTAAAAAAAATTAGTCAACAAGAAAACAATTTCTTAACGATATAACAAGACCACCGTTTCATTTACATCTTCGTCTGAAGATGTAACTTCGTCATTCAAAAGGTTATGAATTTCCATAACTTCTTCCGAATTCGACTGTCTTCTTGGGGACGCGGGTGTCAGACTAACGACTGAATTAGACACACTTGGACTAGCATTTACAAGTTTCTCTGGTGGCACACTTGGATTTGTATTCACAGGATTAATTGTCATTCCACTTGGACCCGCATTTGATATATTTTGTGTTGACACACTTGGATTCGTATTTTTTAGATGTCCTGATGCAACATTTGAACCAACACTCGCAAGATTCCTTCTTGTCCTACTTGGATACGCATTTTCTGGAATAGTTCGTGGAACACTTGGGCTATTATTTGCAGGTTTCTCTGGTGACACACTTGGACTGTCACTTGCAAGATTCCCTGTCGTTCTACTCGGACTAGCATTTTCCAGATTGATCCTTGTGTGAATTCCTAGCGACACACTCTGATTACTATTCGCAACATTCTCCAATGTTTGTGTTTGTGTTTGTAACGAAGCTTCACTTGAAGATGGTAACAGTCGAGGACTTTCAGAATTATTTCTTTGAGGTTCTTTTCCGTTGTTGCAAATGGGTATAACGTCTAACAGAGAAATATCCTTACGAGTAAGAGTGCGAACTACAGATAAAATTACAATAAAAACAAAAAATGAGACGAAATAAAACGAAAATGACAGAAATGCAAATATTACGGGTTATGGAAGTAATATTCGAAACATCAACTTCTTCACAATCTTCCAACGGTTTTACTGAGAACAAAACCGTCAGTGAAATGACTTTTTTGTTATACTTTCTAAGCAACCTCTTGTTCAATTGAAAGATAAATCAGAATGGCATTACAGAAAAAAGAGCTTAAAACAAACCTTTTAGCTTCTTCTTTCGAGGTGTAAAATTATTCTCTTCGCTGTCTGTTTCTTCTTTATTCTCAGAACTTGTGGTTCTAACTTGTGGGCTCTTAGGTAAGGTCGAAGATGAGAATGTTAATTTGCTCTGTGCATTAGGACTTTTAGGTTTAACAGAGTTCGCGTCCTTCACTGGAAGTGGTGAGGTTTTCCCGGCTGACGAATTTCGTTTGGTCGACGTCGCGAATCGTGGATTTTTATGATCATTATGAGCTGCAAACGCTTCGACAGCCCACGTATTTTTTGACTTTGTTTCTTTAAAGAAAAAGGTACAAATGCAACATCAATCAACAAAATGTATTAAATTGATGCATACTATTACAGTGGAAACCGTTTAACACGAAAACAGACATTCATTTATGATGAAACAGTATCTTTGTAAACCCCATTTCGTAAGCGAAAACCCCACTTAAATCAGTGACGGGGTTTTTTGGATTTCATTTTTTTTTTGCATCCTTCTTATATTTAAATTAATAATAAATAATAAAACTGTATAAACTTTTTGTTTAGAAAGTTTTAAAACATAAACGAAATACATCATAAAACACGTTTTTAAAACTTCCTTTTAACACAAAAAAAAATATTTCGGTCGCTTTTATTTGGGGTTAAAAGGTTTTCACTGTATTTTCTGTCACCATACTAGATGCCAAATCCAAACCAGTTCGGGACAAACTTCTTTCTTTCAGTGTTACACCTGATCCAGACGGCGTGCTTTCGTCGTCTGACACCTTACAACAATGTTCTTCGATAGCATTCATACTGACACAATTGATGTTGTATTTGGATAGATTGTAAACGATCCTCTTTATAAATCGTTCTTTCATGGATTGCCATGAATGGGTAGTTACCTAAAATGTGAATACGTGAATTCACTAACTAAATGTGACAAAGTTGATAAAAATACTTTCAATCGCTCCATTCTTCTCCAAACACGGTTTCCCTTTACTTCTTGTATTAGGTCTTTCTCTATAATGTAGTTTAAAATCTGCAGATCTTCAGCATGTGTGTAGCGCAGTCCTGATCTAAATAAATGACAATTATGTAATTAACAGCTAAAATCGGCAATAATAATAATAATAATAATAATAATAATAATAAAATGCCATTTTGGTAAGATAAAACGCTCACTTTTGTAGAAAACGCGTTAATATATTAATTTGTGGTCTTTAACTTTAATTATAAATGTTTATCTGTTTTCTTCTACAAAATTTCGACAATTGTTTTCAGAGAACAAAAAATATCAACTAAAAACAGAGCAAATTCAGTAGAAAATCTAAATCATTTTGTTTCTGTGTTTTTTGATAAAATACAACAAAATATAATAAAATAGGGACAAAGAAATCATTTTTGAAAGTTTGTACATAAAAATCATTTATCGTAAAATCGAAATTTTGTTTCATTTAATTAAAACATATATGCAATCTTTCTAAGAACTCAAATCCATAATTTTCAGCTGTATCGTAAAATGTTACATTTGGATTTGTAACTTTAAGAGTTTTTACAATGCATTTTGCATGCTGTAGTTGTACTCCTTTTCCTCTGCCACAGGCCTTCTTGGCTGACTGCAGAGAGCCATTTTTCAAATTCAAATACTCGTGAATCGTGATTAACAAAGAAAGTTCACTAATTTCTCGTCCCTCCTAATCAATAAAATGCATATCACAAACAATCAAATCCACATACCTACGACTTCTATTAGAGACGGAAATGTCGTCTTCATCTTCGTCTTCGCTGTCATCGTCATCACCAGCAGATTGGCTGCAATAAAAAAAAACAAGGTTCAACAAAAGTTAAAACAAAAATAAAAATATCTGAAAACAACAAACGAATAACTTACACAAAATTAGTGAACCTAGCAACATCTTCCTTATTGAGTTTGTAGCTAGCAATTCGAGGAAGAATCTTCTTATTAAATCTCCCCTTCAATGATTCCCAACTACGTTTCACCGAAAACAGCTTAACGAAAAATAAAAACAAACACATTGTTATTACATCTCGATTTAGAAATCAATTTGTTTATATAATAATAATAAAGACTTTTGCATCTGCCATTTCCTTCCACATGTTCACTGATGAAAAGTAATTGAAAGCTTTCGTATTGATTATGTATTTGATTATTTTCATATCATCTTCCAGACTAAATTCCATTCGAATTCGTGTTTTTCGTGAAGCCATTGTAAGACTCGTTTGTTTATTTTCGTTCATCACTTCATCATCCGAATCATCTACAAATTTCTCGACCATCTTATACTGTTCGAGATCCATGAGACGGTTCGCTTTAATACTATCCCACACGAACTTGGTCGAATATCCCGTTGTGTGGATAACGCGGACGTCGGGAGGAAACAGTCTTAAAAAACAACAATCAAAAGTAATTCTAACACTGTTTCATATTGATATCAAACATCTTAGATACTTTACCTGATAAATTTTCTATTATTTTTGGCACTAACTACACCTCCTCCGTACTATAATATTTATAAGAAAGAAGGATGACAAATTAGCATAAAATTACCGAAACTCGCACTGTCATAATTAATGTTACTTAACCTTGATTGGCTCGGAAATGGTGCCTCGTTCAGCGCAAGGGTTCATGAAGAAATACATTGGTTTTCCATTACTCCTAGTGAAGAGATCTCTACTGTGGCTGTAATTTTGTTTATCTTTGCTCGAAGACATTATGTCTCAGTTTCCTTTTGTACTACAATAAATAAACTATGGATATACAGATTAAAACAATGTCAAATAGACACAGAGAAACACGTTCCTTTTAATGCGCGATGGAATGGATTTTGAGGCATTTTCAATGAGGAAAACATTGCAAATTCATGTCATGAAAGGTAATTGTCAACACTATACATACCCATAAAACCGATTAATAAACTAAATTTCGAGTAGTTGTTTAACTTATTTTATAATTTGTTCTATTGTAATCACTGTGAATCTATGATTGTCATCAGAGACAGAAATTGACGAAGTTCGAAAATCAAACAACAACGATTTGAAAGAAACAACAATAAATAAAATAACACCGTAATTTGGCGCCAAAAAAAGCATGCGGATTTTGCGGAGACCAGAACAATGTCATTCTAAGGAGAATTTCCAATCATGCCGCCCATGTTCCCATAGGGTAAATCAACTAAAAACTAAGAACTCTTCCTATGGAACATTTCGTGCCAAAACTGAGTGTGGACGATAGAGGGCGCAAACTGTACTTAGTGCTTCGTTTACAGGGCGAACTTGACTCTCCCCTATTGTCGGCCTATGATATTCACCCTTGTGCCGGGCTTCTTGGCAAGCTGTCATCCTTCTAGCTTCAAAAAGCAGACGATTCTTCACTCACTTTTGACGTTTTTTTATAACATGGAGTTGCTTTTGCTTCTATGATCTATCTTAATCTTCGAAAAGTTCATCGTTGATTTACTTTTGTATTATGCATGAGATTATGTTACGTATCTTGTACAACGGGGCCGACATTGAAGAAAATCATGTACGAAATTCAATAAGATTCACAACGATTCACAGCAGATCGTGTATTATGGAAAGATATTTTAATTTTTATTCGCGTTTTACATAATATCCTGAATAGAATCAAAGCTTGAAAATTGAGTAAAACGTAAAGTGGCTTGCAAAGCCGTACGAGATTCACCCCCAATGCCCACCCCCTTGATCTTGGTTCTATTCTGCGGTCGCGGCTATGGAACTGCATGACGTAACGTCAACACCGCTGACTAAATCGATGTATAGCGGAATGTGCGTAAAGAAGTTCAATAAGGAACTGTAACAAAAAAAGGGTCAAGGTAAATGGAATATTAATTATTTTGAAAGACTTTTAAATACTTTTTTGTTGTTATTTTGATAGTTGACACCATGTGACCTGGATTAAAGAGAAGGACCACATTAACTTCGCATGAAAATGCAATGATGTGAGGAGGCAATACTTATTCCAACCCAATGATAAGATTCTTTATGTACATGATAGGAGACACATATGGAGGAGGTAGAAGAAGTGGACCTGTCAGTGACACCGAGGAAGATACCGTATCAGAACGTGGTGATGCGCCTCATCAGCAGAGAGACGCACACGTGTCCTCCCGCCGCACAGTTCCACGTGGCGCGCGCCTTCCACCAGAACGTGTTTCCCAATTTCACGGTAGTGAACGTCGAGAAGCCTCCGTGTTTCCTCAGGAAGTTCTCTCCGGACGGTCAGCACTTTGTCGCCTTCTCCTCCGATCAGACCTCCATCGAAATCTACGAATACCGTGGCCCGGCCAGTGCCGAAGATCTCCTTGGAGATGCAAGAGGAGAGTACACGGCTAACTCTAACGACCAGGAGTCGCTCAATATACGTAACAGGATCTTCGAGCGTTTTTTTCGGCTTAGAAATGTTGTCAGCGTCGCTTCGAACGGAGAGCAACTTAATAGGGAGTGCAGCTTGTTCACTGACAACGGTCGTTACGTCATCGTCGGTTCGGCCGCCACTTTAGAAGAGGCTCACGCCTTTTTCTTCGACCGATATCGTAACAACGAATCGGTGTCTCCAAACCAACGTCTCGAAGATTATTCCCTTCACATCGTCGACCTTTACAGCGGTGCTCTATGCGACACTCGAGCTTTTAAAGTGGACAAGATCTTCTTGTCACATAATCAGGGCCTCTACTTGTATCGTAACACTTTAGCCGTCCTTTCAGTTCAACATCAGACTATTCACATCTTTCAAGTGACCGCAGACGGTTCTTTTGTCGACATGAGGGCGATAGGACGCTTGTGTTATGACGACGACGAGTTTGTTCTTTCTTACGGCATTCTACACGGACAACAAAGTAATCATCACCATCAAAATCACTATCAGCATCAACCTGGAGGAGGAGGAGGAGGAGGAGCCGCAGCTGCTGCTGCGTTCAGACCGTTTCGTGAGACGACGATAAACTCATTGAAACACAGACTCCTTGTGTATCTCTATCGCCGTGCCGTTGTTGAGGGCGAGCAAGAAGAAAGAAACTCCCCTCATCGATTGAGGAAGTTTTATCAACATTTCGATCAGTTCCTTCAGCTTCGAATGTGGAAAATGCAGCTGCTTGACGAGAATCACTTGCTGATTAAGTACGCGAGCGAGGAGGTCGTAACACTCACTGCCGATCCGAGCTCGCAACCGGCGTTCTTTGTTATCTATAACATGCAAAGTACTCAGGTGTGTGAACAAAGTTAAATGATTTTAAAATCAAAATTACTGAAACATTCTAAATAACACTGAAGTTCATTAGTATATTTTGGCTTAGATGTAAGCAGAGAAATTTTTTAAAAAAAGGTTTTAGAAGCAACTTTTAAAAGTTTACTTTAAATAAATAAGAATAAATAATGTAAAATGACATTTTTCAGAAATCACTATGGACAACTAGTTAAAAAAAATTAATTGCAAATTTCCACAATTAAAAAATACGCCATAAAAGTTGTTTCTAAACTCCATATACCAATAATTCAGCTAAAATTTAGCCTCAACACATCAGGTTACATGTATCTAACATGCAAACCAAACTGGATCACATTTTCTAAAATAATTGTCCGTCTTTCGCTTTCGACAGTAATTTTTATGTCTCATTCACAGGTTTTGGCAGTCTTCGAGAACACGTCCGAAGAACTCCTCGAACTTTTCGAAAATTTCTGCGATCTGTTCCGTAATGCAACGCTTCACCTCGAAACACAGTTTCCTTGTTCACCATCGAGTAACATTTACGCAAGGTCAAAGATCCATCAACGTAAACTAGAGGTGGCCTTGAACGTAATACGCTTTTTCTAATTGTTTCGTGTTTAGGTTAATTCAACAGCGTTTCAAACAGACGATCATCAATGCAAAGTTCGGAGGACACACAGAAGCAGTGAAACGCCTCCTCACTCAACTACCTATAAGCTCTCAGTCTTACAGTAGTTCGCCTTATTTGGATCTTTCTCTCTTCAGTTACGACGACAAGTGGGTTTCATTGATGGAAAGGCCAAAAACATGTGGTGATCATCCGATACGGTAGAAAAATGGTCACCGGGTTGCACATTAAACATAAAAACTAATCATAAACGACGCTTCCTTTAGATTCTACACGAGGGATTCTGGTCTGCTCAAGTTTAAAATCCATGCTGGTGTTTTGGGACGCAACCCTCCACCTACGGCTCGTCGTCTCGTGGCCTTCACATTCCATCCGTACGATCCTTTCGCTATTAGCGTACAGCGAACGAACTCTGAATACGTTGTTAATTTTCATATACGTCACAATGTATCTTAAACTGTTTGTGTTTTCTTACTTGAATGTAATATTCAAATTTTGTTATGAATTTGGCATAAAATAAAAACTCTGGTTAATTTGTTTTCATAATTTCATTACTCCTGATGAATTTATAATAATTTATACTTCTACTAAGTCATATCTGTAATAACATAAACATTTTTATTTCAACAACAATCAACTTCTGTATAATAATTTCGAAGTATCAATTGATGAGCAAAAAAAATATTCACACAATTTACGAGAATAGTCATTTAGAATTTGTTTATCCAGAAAATAACTAGTTATTCAAATGCCCCAGACAATCCATTATTATTTTTTTTTAAATTATTGCTTACACGGAACAAATTTATGGTGAAACAGCAGAACATCCATTTTTTTTTTTCAAATTTCATTCACAAAAAACTAGGATAACTATAAATTTGATAACTCGATTTTCTCATTTGATTGATAAATCAACTCTGACATATTATGTGTTAAGCAAAGATTTTTATCCTTGTTTCTTTTATAAAGATATCAATGACTAACGTTTGCCAAATTTACAGCACTTATTTCTATTCTGTGCTGGATTATTTTTCCATAGGATATCTTTACAGTACCCGTGAAAAGTAACAGAATCTTTGGCTTTTAAACTTTTAAAAATCCCTTCCCAGAAACGTTTGTCTGAAATAAGCCACAATTTGCCCCCCAAAAAAAGGTTGATGAAAAAATGGAGAAAAAACTAGATCTTACTGCTGAAGTTTACAATGGAATAAATTATTGGAAACTCTGTATTATTATGCCTCTTCAATAGAGAAAATAATGATTCAAAAATAACTAATTTAACACATAAGTGCATTTATCATCTCGAGAAAGTGGCACACATTTACGAGCGTTTTTTCTCTATATTTATATATTAGTTTTAAACGGCTTCAACAATCTGAAATCATCAATCCAACATTTTATAATTTTTTTTACATTTTTAAAATATCAATTAGTATGATAAGATAATATATAATCATTGAAGATAATGTGAAAGTAAAGGTCAATTTTCTTTAGTGGATAAATGTCCAAAAATTATATAGCTTAAATTTTTTTTTTTACATATTACAATTATTGTTACCACAAACAATATATAGGCACAGCTGCTATTGAGAATGTTTAAAATCTAAACCAAAATTTGGAATCGAAATAATTATATAGTAAATTTGCATTATTGACCACATTTATATTTAAATAGAGAAATTTAAAGAGGAAGACAGTGATGAAATTAGATTGTTTTATAGTGTTTACTGATGTAATCTTTCATGTGTATAATTCATTTTTTAATACAAGTTCAACTGTGGAAACGTTGCTCTATATCTTTATGTAAATTTAAAATTGGAATTTGAAAAATTCACGGAAAACAATATTAGAGCGATTAAGATAAGAAAATGACTAAATTACTAAATAATTTCCAATGACTTTGCCAAATTCCAAATGTCCACATGAATCTTGTATTATACCTCGAGATAAATTAACTTGTGGTTAAGAATTTAGATTACTGATAATTACAAATTTACAATATAAGTTTATCCATCACGACAATTTTAAAAAATAATTACTGTCCAGTTAATTAATGAACATTCAGAGAAAAAGAGATATTAATGAACGAATTAATTATGGTCCACAGATAAAAGGCATAATATGCCAAAAAATACTGATGACAACACTTCGGAGATAAAAAGGACATTCAGAGAAGAGATTTATGGACATATTCAGAATTATTTTTTTTTATAAATTATATGCAATTTGTAATATTATTAAAATCAATAATATTTACCAATTTCAACAAAAATAATGACAATTTATCAACCATAGTGAAAAATTACTATTATTTTAGTACTCATAAATGGAACTTAAAAACGAGCACAAACACAAATGTAAGCTTTTCTTTTAAAAGAAACAAAATGTTTTAAATCATTGAGTTGAGAAATCAGAACTTAGGCGATATTCTGAAACGCTGCTTAGAACAACGCTAAGCTGAAACCAAGCTAAAATTGAAACCACTCCATATACAATCAATATAGAGGTATATGTCTTGCTTAAAGCTTAGATTTACTTTAAGCAACGTTTTAGAATGCAGAGGTAACTTATGATTACGGCCGTTAGGTAGGGCAAAAAAAAAACGATCAAAATATTGAATGATCATAACCAAATGCAACATCAATCATCAAAAATTTAAATGTATGCACAGAGTATTGTCTGAAAATGAATTTCAGCAAATAGACATCGTATTACGTGCATATGATTTCTAAATAATTTATTCTAAGTACATTTTCTCGATATAGTTCATGATTTTTTTTATAAACTAGGCGTGCACAAAAATAGTTAAACTATGGAAAAACAACTAACACCCACAACATTAAAGAAGATGAAGAGTTAAACAAAAATAATTTGGCAATTATGAATGAATTTGACTAAATCTTGGGGGTCTTTTAACGTCCAAAGACTAATAATATCTACTGCAATTGAGCAGTTTCTAATGTTTTACCTTTTTAACCTATACGTATCCTGAATATGAAATAAATATAAATTGTGGTGGTCGTTGTAGAAATAGGAAAAACTTCAAGAAACTTCTTCGAACTCTAACAAATAGTGATTTCTAAATTACATCAAAAGGCTTTAAAAAGAAGGCTTCTTAATTTAACTCCAACTGAAGGCAAACAAATCAAGAAAAATGTAAAATATGAGTAAATCAACAACAATCCCTTTGATTTTTAAAAAGTAATCAACCCCAAGCAGATCACTCGGTTTATTCTCTCCCTTGTTTTTCTTCTGCCGAACTTCTATTTCGCTCTTCCAAGAAATATCGTAAATACCAGTGGGTTCCTGGAAAGACAAATCGATGAACTTACGAGTAACAAAGTTACACGTTTGAAACACACGAACAAAAAAAAAAAGACGAAAAAATAATAGAAATCAACGAATCGACTTACATATTATGGCAGTGGCACCATAATCTGAACATAATTGACAGGAAAATATCCTTTCTTTCCACTTAGAATGCCTTCGTACCAGTTATCATCCACCTTCTGCGTCAAAGTTATAATATCACCCTCTTTGAAACCAAGTTCACCGGGATTCTCAGCCTCAAAGTCGTAAAGGGCTTGGCAACAAGGCTGTTGCCTCATCGGTGTCCTTGCAGGCGAACGCATCGGAGACGGGAGTGGAGATGCTAATAAGAGAAGATTTAGATTATTTTATATACGATTGGAATTGAAACGAAACACCGATAACAAAAACATTGATATAAACGTGCAAGTAACTAATTTTCCCCTTTTATTTTCTTCTATAAGTCCGATTAATTGTCGCAATAAATATGACTCACCAATTAAAATGAAAAATTAAAATTTACCGTTTTACATAAAAGTAATAATCTTGCATGCCTTTTACTAATTATGCAAACAAAATCATAACAGAAAATGTTGAAGTTAAATAGTTAAGCATACTGTCGATTATAAAATACTCGATGACTACGTTTACGAGACTGGCACTCGCGAACCTGCGCTTGAAACTTTGTCCTAACATAATTCCGTTTGAGTGATTTTAAGAAGAAATTTAATGTTTGTTACAAACTGTAAAAACGTAAAAGTATTCTCATTATAAACGTTTCATAGCATTTTGAAGATGCAAAAAAGCGTTTTTATACTTCAAAATTTGTAAAACGAAAATACTATAATTTTTAAATCTACGTAATGAAACATGTCATCAAATTACTCTTTATTTTACAAACATATCCTTTCATAATCAACTGACAGTTTGAAAATTGCATAAAATGTTAATAATTCATTAATTTTTTTCACTATGTTATTTTAACTGTAAAATTATGTCAATAAATATTTGTTCTTTTACAAACCAATGTTAAGAATATCTTAAATAAATTACTTGTAACGTTTTTATTCTTTTATTTGCTAACTTTTTTTTAAAAAAATCACTTCTATTCAATACTCGCAAAGTGCCACAACCTCGTAAGTTCATATTAAAATCAATTGAAACTTGAGCACGATTAGAACGGAGGAGGAAAATGAAGAGAAACTGAAGTTAATTGTTGTTAAGTTTTTACGCCACCAAATTAATGTTTAACAGTTTACCAGTTGGGGGTGGACCACTCGGCGGAAACAGTGGCTCGAATTGAGGAGGGTGGGGGTTGACGGGCGACGAGATTGGAGAACGAGCCGGAGAACGCGGCTCCGATCCTGAACGATTGTGATTTCAATTTGAAACGGGAGGAAATGAATAAAGGAGACAGAGAGAGAGAGAGAGAGAAAAAAAAGGGTCGAATCGGTACATAAAAACCCGGAATTAATTATCATATAAAACGAACCCCAAATGAATTTATTACGAGAAGAATGAAATCAAACATAGAAAAAAGAAAGAAAAGTACGAGGTTTTGAAAACGTTAATATAGTACCAATATTAGATCCAAAGTCCAAGTTAGTCGGAAAGAGAGACGGAGGATGTGGATTGACTGGGGAATGCACAGGAGAACGCGCCGGAGAATGATAGGGCGAGCGAACCGACGGCGACACTAAAAGAAAACACGATGGGGGAAACAACAAACAAGTGGCACAACAAATTTAAGCAAGTGACGAAAAAAGAGAAAAAAGTTATGGAAAAGAAGGTGGTTAAGGGACAAAAGCAGCCGTTATATGGAAACCGGAGTCAGTAGGAAATATCACCGAAAAGTATTTCATAAATATTACATTGTAGCCCTCGAGATATATTTCGCTACGTTTTCTTTTCATTTTTGTTCGTTTGTTAACGACGGTTACCTGTAACGGCTGCCGAATAAGGGGGAGGAGCTCCATTGATAGCAGACTCCTCACCTGAACCATCGTCGTAAGAAGGAATACCGAGCTCCTGAAGGCTCTTTGGCTGGAAATCGGACCTGGGTCGACATGCTGCTTCAGATTTCCTATAAAAAAACCACAGTTTCAGTCACAGTTTAAACGGTATTTTAAACAAAACTACAAGAAGAACTCACTGTTCGTAAAGTCTTTCGGTAAGATCTTTTAATACTTCGGAACACTGTTTGTGGTATTCGTAAACGGCTTCGAAAAGTGCGTGTAATTGAGACATTTGTTCAACCTACAAATATAAAACGACATCAATCTTTTTTTTTAAAAAAAAAAGTTGTCAAATAAAACAATGCGTTTTTCCAAAACTCTTTCAGAAATAAACACATTTAGACATGTAATATTTTAAAAACTAGACTAGTAAATGAATCATGGGAGCGAAATTTCATAAATATATAAATAATCTTTTTACAGCAATTTGGACGATTTCTGAAGACCTTTTTTGGCTCAAAATGAAGTGAAAAACAAAAAAAGAGAATTGAAAATTTCCTCCAAAAAGAATATTTTTAAAGATATAATTCAACATAAAAGTTTCTTTAAGTAATCCGTTTACCCTTTTAGTTTCTAAAACTATTTCAAATTATTTTTAAAAACACAAAATAAGCAGCTTTTGTAATGCAGTTGCTTATTTTGCAATAACTGCTAATACTAAGCTGTCATAAACAATGAAAGAAAGAACAATAACTAACATCGTTCTCGAAAAGATGATGCATTCCCATCTGTGCTAAGTGAAACGATTCTTCAAACTTATCTTCCGCTAATTTAATTTCATCTTCTCCAGGATGAGAACCTACAAAACAACATTTGAAACGATCAGTCGGATGAAAAAGAACGGCTAAAACGCATTCTAACCCTTCAACTGTTTCCGTCTCTTGCAATCGTAATCCAAACGACGTCCTTGTAACTTCTTTCGATGATACTAAACAAATTTAAAGGTTTACTTTAGAAGACGAATTAACTCATAACAACAACTAAAACAATGACTAACCAAAACATCTTTTAATTCTTTGTTTTGAAGTTGGTGCAAAGGTTCTAAGAAATTTTGTTTCACGTTGTCTTCGAGAGCATATTTGAAATCGGCCATCAATCGTAACGTTTCTCCCGCTTCTATCAGCGAAGTGGCTATTCGAGAGATAAGAAAAATCCAACGGGAGTCTAGTTAAACCGTGCGATGGGTGTTAAAGTAACGTTTAAGAGAAGACGAACCGAAGGCGCCATCTTCTCCTAGACCCTTTCCGTGCTTGACCATCGCCTCTCCTAGAGTTCCTTCAGGCTGAGGATAAGCAGCGGACTTTGCTTGACCACTGAGCTTCGAGATCTTACTCACGGCCATCAGTTTCGCTCGAGATGCTAAAACAATCAAAAGACAGTTAGTTAGTCACGACCTATGAAGTTAACGTCATAACCTCACCAGGATTCGGTTGAAGATATTCTTTCGTTTTATTTATAAGATCGTCAACTAATTCGTTAGTGACATCGGTTCTCTGCAAAATAAAAGCCCCTTTTTTTTAGAACTTTCTTTCTAAATTTCTTAAATAAATAATAAGACTTCTATCGTAACTCTTTCCATTTCCATGAATTCTTCAGTTAGTTTCGTTGCTTCTGCGCCTCCCATCTTCTCGCTCATATACTTTTAACAAGAAAACAAAAACGAAAACCAAAGTTATTTGGGTAAAAATCATTTATAAATGTCTCAATTTTTTTATATTAGTAGTGACATGAAAAATATGTTTCGATCGTTTGCTCGCTTTAGTAATAACCACGGGCTCATGTCAAACGAGTATTGAATTAAAGTTAGGCGAACAAAAGATGGATCTTGTGTGTGTGTATATGGATAATGGTAGCAAATAAAACACTTAGTGGAAGGAAGAGAGAGAGAGAGCTAGGGTTGTAATATCAGATCAAAAACAACCAAATTGAAAATCCATAGACAAAAACCCTACTGAATTACAAAGCTCCTATTTTAAATGCAAGTTACGTACCAACAACAACAATTCTTAGAATTCTAATAATAATAATAATAATTCTAATAATAATAATAATAATTCTAATAATAATAATAATAATAATAATAATAATAATAATAATAATAATAATAGAGACTTTTGGGGCTTTTTGTTGTTGTTGGTATGTTGCATTTATTAGAAACCAATTCCAAGTCGTCTTTTTTATGACATCCTCCTCCATTTAATTATTTTTTAGTAATATGAAAATTCATTATTCTTATTGTTATTACATATTATTAATTTATTATATTAATTTAAAACATAATATACTGTATATTATTTATTGGAGCATTAATAAAAAGTTTATTAATTTATTACAAGGAGGGAGGGAGGGCATCCAACAGGGCAAATAAAAATCATGAGTTTCATTTAATTTTAAGAAAAAAGGATTTTCTGACAAAAAAAAAAACCAAATTATCTGAAATCAGATTTTTTTTATCAAAAATTTAATGAAATTTTTGTTATCAACTAAAATATTTCGTTCTCGAGACTACTTTTTCCAATTCTCAAAGATCCAGTAATTTATAAATTTATTTAATTAAAGAAAAACAAATTAAAAAAATTCTAAAAAAAAAATAAGCGCGGTGACAATTTGTTTTCCTATAAAATAGTGATTTAAATTAATCCAAATCCTCCTTGTCAATCAATCAATAAAAATTATAACAAAAAAACAATTGTTATCACCCTGTAAAAGAAATAGGGTTTCACTTTTTCTTCCGTTTTTCACTGTTTTAACTTTAATACGGTTTAGCCTTTTTGAAAAGTGTTGATATAACGAGATTTAAAGTAAAGTGGGGATTTATATTCCATTTCTGTATTGTTAAGGGCACTACTAAATGTCAAATATGTTTCCCTCTCCATCAACCACTAAACCATTCCTCTCTTATTCTGGTGTTAAAAGTGTTAAGAATGGGGAGATATTCAGTTGGCCCACATTATATTATTATTATTATGGTGTAATACACAAGGTGGAAGAAGAAGAAAAAACCACCAAAAAGCACTCTTATGTTGTAAACACCATAAAAACATGTGTGTATATTAGTGTGTAATTTGTGTTATATAGGCCTACAACAACTTGTATTGAAGATTTGTGTTTCAAGTCTCTCTTCACAGTGTAAAATATAAGATCATCATCACCACCACCTTTAATCTCATCTGAAAAAAAGGGTTAAAAACTGAGACAGAACCATTTTGTCATAAACTATTTTAGGTTAAAATGGTGACATGAAAAAAAGTGAGGGGGGGGGGATGATCATGATTATCCTAAGGAGGATAAAAAGGAGGAATGTTGGAACCATTTTTTTTTTCATCTTTCTCTCTTTTAGATAGAATCGATCTTTCAGAGAACATACAAAACAAAAAAAAAATGCCTGAAATTATACGGGTCTTATTATTAAAGCTACCTTTCATGTCAAGTCTGTATTTGAAAACAACTTTAAAGACGAAATTTAAAGTGTTTTAGAAACTAGAAGAGTAATCGAATCCTCTAAATGGATTTTCGCATTCATAAAAATGGCAGTTTGAAAATTGTTAATTTTTTTAACCGATTTGAAGTGAAAAAATATAAATTGCAAACTTAAAATTTCTTTTAAAATATGGGTGTGTTCCATCTGAAACGACACTAAGGGTTTGAGGTAGAGGCTAGCAATGTCTTTGGGTAATGTGCTTTAATTGTGGTGTCGGTGAAATATGTTCCATTTGTTGACCGGCACACTTGGGCCCTTATCAGATTACTTACAAAGCAGAGACTTCCTCTCTCATGATCAGTAAGGCCATTTGTTTAGTAAACTGAGGATGAAGGATAATGTCATCTAATATAATCCTCTAATAGCTAGCCGTTTTAAATGCAATCGTTTAGAGATGGATATTATTATTGCCTAAAATACACTTATGTACCTCGTTTACCTCAGAGATCAATATCTCGATCGAGATACCGTATAAGTTGACAAGACTCAAAAAGGTTTCTACAGAATCGCTTTAAATATTTACATTTGACTCTACAACGATGACTTGGTTAATAATAGATTCCATTAACGATACTGATTTTTATCGTTAAACGAGGCTACGACTATATCAACAATAAAAAAAGCTATTTACTCTTCTAGTTTATAAAACACTTCCACATTTCTTCTTAATGTTATTTATTTTTATTGTACTTATAGGGCCCCTATATTTATGAATTTGCATATTTTGCAATGTCTGCTAATAAAACGGACAACAATCAAAAAAGAGTTCCGCAATTATTCCGTGATGATGATGATGATTGTAATGATGATCAAAGAAGAAACTTGAAGAAAGAGAGCATCATTCGAATATCGGTAGAAAAAAGACTCAAGAACAGATGGTCTTTTTCATTCGTTTCTCCATATGGATCTATTTAAAAAGAATTTCGTTTGTATTTGAGGATTTTATTGGTTAAGACCCTCACAAAAAAAAAGATCCAAATAAATTCGAGTCATTTTTTTTCTCCGGTTGTCCACATTATAGAAAGGGAAAGGACGGGGGGACAAAAAAAAAGAGCAGACGCAAAACTCCACTAAATCTCAATCTGAACACACACACTGTTGGCTTTTTCAATCGATATTTTTCTACTGTATAATAACGAAAAGTAGGGCACTGGGTACAAACAAACACAAAAGAAAAATATCTTTTCTTATTCATCATCATCATCATCATCATCATCTTCATCCGACATTTTTCCTTTTCTATGTCTTTGTTTTTACTACAAAAAGATTAACTTCTTAAGTCAATCTGAACAGAAAACGTTCAATTAATTAACTGTCAATTAAAAACAAACGCTGAAACTGTCATTCAAATGTCGTATTAATAATGATATTTGAATGACTGCGATCATAGTAAATTTAGAAATTTGTACTAATTTATTATAATTGCTTTTTCTTATGTCAAAACAATTTATTTCATTATTTACAATATTAACGTGACCGCAAAAATATCGACTATAAACGCGCGCAAGAAAAAAACCCAAAAAACCACAAGAACGTTGATTTAACAAAAAAAAAAAACAGTCAAATTTGGTTACAATTTGCATTTAAATGCTGTAATTCCATCCATTTTTTTTTTTCTCCGGAAAAGTAAAAAAGCATTATCTGCTAAAACACACACATGAAAGTATGTCCGGAAATAACGTGTTGGTCTTTAAAGAAAAACAATGTTCGGAAATTGTGTGCTAGCTCCATCTAAGTTTCTCGAGATTTCTTCATGTTTGCATCAACTGCCTAATTAAATTTGACAAAAACGAAGCATATCCGGTTAATTCTGTTCTTGTAAAGAATTGTCAAGATTCTAGTTTAGGAGGCGGAGTAATAATAATTATTCTTCTAGATTCTTTCCGGCAAAAAGTAATTGGCTGGATCCAAATAACTATATGCTAATTTTCTGTTTTCTTTATAGATAACAGATTTTTCTTTAGTTTCCGGACACAGCCAATAATTTCCATTTCTTATATACTTGTCGCATCGTAAGAAGAAGCTTGTGACGTCAGCAGGCATGACGTAAAAATTAGAACTGTCATTTAATCCGATAGAAACGAGTTGATATCAACAAAAGGGTTCTTGAACCTCTGACGTCACAAGCGACTTCTTACAATGAGACAGGTATACACTGCAGTTACTTATTCTAAAAAAAAAAACCCGGACAAAATGACCATATGTACGTTTACGACACTGAATAAAAAAAAAAAGGAAGTGCCCAATTTGTAACTCAATTTGAAATGCTCAGCGAAAACGACGAACCGGAGGAGGAGAAAAGGGGGGGGGGCTAATGGTTTCGGTTCCAGATGAAGTTGACAATTATTTCTAATAGCATTCACTCTGTTAATGAACTTAATGGTGCATTAGTGTTTAACATAGGTGGCTATCAAGACAGAAAGAACCCCCTTCCGTCCACTTTCCTTTCACCCAGGGAAAGAGGGGTTTTTGACAGGAAAGTGGACGGACATTTATGACTACTTCTCCGTATATAATGTATATTAAAAAAAATACATGCATTTCTAATCAAACACTTTTCTTTCGTCCTGATCTCAGTTGACTTCCTTCAATGATTCCGACAATGATCGGAGGTCAATCATCTGTTTATAAATATCATCAATCTGTCTCTCTTTCTCGGTGTGTTCCCTTTCCGTCGAAATTTTTTCCGTCGACAACCCTCACGGATTGGAATTGGAGGCTAACAGTGACGTCAATAAAAAAATATATAGACCTTTTTTTCATCAAAAGGGTCACTATAGCTACCGGGAGGTAGCTTGACCGATTAGGTTCGGTTAGGTTTAGTTAGGATCGTTAAGGTTCCGTTAGGTTAGAGAGAAAGGGTTATTTTTTTTTAGCTGTAGTGACGAGAAAGTGATAAAGTCCCCCCTATGACGTCACTGTTAGCCTCCAATCCAATCCCTGAGGCTTGTCGACGGAAAAAATTTCGACCGAAAGGGATACCGCCTCTTTCTCTCTCTCTCTCTCTCTCTCTGAACTTCCTTACATTTATATATTTAAAACAATAAGTGACATTTCAATTGAACAACTATTTTAAAACTCAAAAGATCAAACTGTCAAATTCAAAGACGAGAGACAAAAATAAAAATCTGAAAATTTGATTGAAAGAAATGAAAATTAAAATTGAATTTAATAAAAACTATTTTCGCCTTTTTTCAAATTGTCATAAAAAGATTAGTTTTTAAAGATATCATCATGAAAAAACTCTTAACATAATCACTAACTATTCTAGTTTCTAAAACACTTTTTGTAATATTTCTCCTGAAAAACGTTCGCTTGGAAAACATAAATGTTCTCAAAACCGTAAGGGTATGTGTTACGATAGCTTCTACAGACCATAATAGCCACTGCAGTGGCGCCATCTAGAGAGACAAAAACAAAATAAATATCTATAAAGCTACTGTACCTTTAGCAAAGTACACACAAAAGGAAACTTTGTTTGGAAACTGTTTGCAAGTACCGTAGTGTGAAAACGGGGCGACTGAATAAGCGCCAAATTGAACAAACGCCAAACTGAATAAGCGCCAAATGGAACAAACGCCAAACTGAATAACCGCCAAATTTTTGGCTTTTACTCAGTTTGGCGTTTGTTCCATTTGGCGCTTATTCAGTTTGGCGTTTGTTCCATTTGGTGCTTACTCAGTTTGGCGTTTGTTCCATTTGGCGCTTATTCAGTTTGGCGTTTGTTCCATTTGGCGTTTATTCAGTTTGGCGGTTATTCAGGTTTTTTGTAAATTCTGATGGTCCAAATATTGTGAGCCTTTATAGGCGTCAGACTGTGCAGATTTACAAACAGAACATGCTAACCGAACCTAACCTAACCAATTCTAACCTAAACAAACCTAACCTAACCAAACCTAACAATGTGTTTATCACATTTTGGCGGTTATTCAGTTTGGCGCTTGTTCAATTTGGCGCTTGTTCAATTTGGCGCTTGATCAGCGCCACCGTGAAAACGGTATAAGTTTTTTGATAACCGTGTGATAAAAATCAGATATACCGGAAATTATATAGAAAAGATCAAACATTATATTTTGATTTTAAATTGCTATCGCAGTTAATTACTACGTCATCATCAGATGAACGGAATAAAGAGGAGGATGGGGATAAATGTATTTCAAGCTTAACTTATGCTCTGGCCAACTATGTACGGACAAAGTTGCATGAAAAAAAATTAAAAAAGAGTGAAAAGATCACAAGGTCATTCTCCCTTATTCATAAATTTAACAACACTATTATGATACCGTGGAGATTTGTCTGCGAATACTTGACTAGAGCATTAAATTTCACTTTGTTTTGTCTGCCTGTTTAGCCTGGATCCCACATGCACAAATAAAAAAAAAATCAGAATGAAATTTCTTCTACGTTTGTTTCATAGGAATTCTTCCAAATTTCAACAGAAAACTGAGTTAATAAGAGGAAAGAAAGAATAACAGGAACCATAAAGAATAAACGCTACTAAAAATCACCTTCCTATTGGCTTATAAAATGTAATTTAAGAATTTCTTTTTCTGTCAAATAATTTCTTTTTCAGTTGTTTCATTTTGTGGATGTGGGATCTTGGCGGTAAATTGTGTCTGCCATTCATTACATGCAATTCATTCATTTGAAGCAAAAAAATACGAAAAGAACGTTCCTATGAGAAGAAGAAAAGTATAAATACAATTTTTGCTCAAGGATTTTTGTCTCTTTTCTACAATTGAATACAAGGATTATTACTGTAGTATATAGGAAAAATTCACAACACTCTCAATTTGAACAATTTCTTTCTACTAGGTTCCACCCCCCCCCCTTATTAAATGAGTCACTTATTAATAAAATATAAATATATAAAATTAAATATCGAATCAAATTGTATGTTTATTATTCTCTTTCTCACCTGATTTGCTTTGTTGATTTGTTTCTTGAACCCCGAAAACGACATCTTGGAATGGAATTAAAACACGAGACGAAGAAAAAATTCACCTCTGAATAAAGAATTTCTTCAGAAAGGACTTGAAATTTGTTTTTTGTAAATTCACAGAAAAAGGAGAGGTTGGGGGGACTAGCCCTTCGTTTGTCCGCACCCTACTCTAAAGGGGTATTTTTAAGTGGGAGTGGGCTCAGAACTACACGGGAGAAAAAAACGGGCTCCGAATAAAAGAATATTCTAATAAGACGTTTTTTTTATTGTCCTTTTCTCGCTTTTAATTGTCCTCTTTGATTTTAGCTGTAAAAAAACAAAACCAAAAAAAAATGACATTAAAACAAACAAGATAATCTCAAATTAAAATAATAGATAATCTAAAACGACGGTAAATGGAGTTCAGAGTAAGATAATTTGAAACTCTAAGGTGAAAAAAAAAGACATCGAACAAACAACACTAAAAAAAAGTAGAAAACCGATCGATTTCGAAATTAACAATCACTAATGATCAATATAGAGATCATCATCACATAAAAGTCAGGTCAAATATAGGACAAAATATTTCTCATATTTTGAGGAGCCCCCAATATGAGGGGGCCCCCACGAAATCGGATCAGAATACGTGATGATCATTTTTATACACTTACCTAATACACTGTATTTACAAATGGCCTTTAAACGGCTGGGGGCCCTCTTCTCTGGGTCAGGATAAAAAGATGAACGAATGAACGGGATGAACATTGGGGTAACTCTAAAACCCGACACAAAATGCATATAGAATAAGATGAACACTATATCATGGATGAACACACATTTTAAAGGGATGAACAGAGAGAAATAAAAGGATGAACATTCTTTAAAGGGACGAACATGGTTTTAGTTTAGGTTATTTTAGGTAACCGAACCTAACCGAACCAAACCTAACCCCATAAAACCATGTTCATCCCCCTTAAACCCATGTTCATCCCTTTAAAGTATGTTCATCCTTTTATTTCTCTCTGTTCATCCCTTTAAAATGTGTGTTCATTAATTAAAATATAGTGTTCATCTAATTCTATATGCATTCTGTGTCGGGTTTTAGAGTTACCCCAATGTTCATCCCGTTCATTCGTTCATCATTTTATCCTGACCTCTCTTCTCTTGTCCAAGGGCCAAATTCCCATTTAACATACTCTTAATGGCCCACATCTAATGGGCCTTTATTTGCATTCTACTTATTTCCGGCCACCATTAGTGTCCACATACACTTGGGCCTCTTGGGCCCTTTGTTCGATCAGTCTGAGGGACCCCCCCCCCCCTCTTCTCATCTTACAGACTTCCATCAAGGAAACACTCTCTTTGAGTCTTCAAGGAATTGAAGCTTCTCCACACTTCGCACTCTCCGTGTGCAACAATAATAATACATTGGGCCAAGGAGGGGGTCCTTCTTCTCCCCTCAGAAAAAAAAACATACACAGCTGTGAAAAAAAAAGTGTTTTCATGCAACCTACCTCTCCCCCCCCCTTTAATACATACACACGTACAATGAATGTCTGTGGCGGAAGTAAACGGGGATATTAGAAAATAACACGACGACAACAAACACAATAACAAAATAACAACCACCAACATTACAAAATTCATCAATAAGCAAAAGCTAAATCAAACGGGGATAAGCTGGTGGTGGGTGGCTGTAAGGTTGGAGGGGGGAGGGGGAGGGGGGGTAGGAGGAAGAAAGGGAAGGGTAACACACCCACTGCCTGTGAAAATCATAAAAAATCTATTAAAATCCTTTTTTAAATAAAAAAAAAAAAGACAAAAGATTTGTCTTACCTTTAAAACAAGCACAACATAAGAATAGAATATGAAATTAAGAATGTGGAAAAGCGAACGGAAACGTGTAATAAACGAGAGACACACGACTGACATTCGTCGTCGTCGCCGTCTTCTTCTTTAGGAGGAGCCACAATTCAATAGAAAAATAATCACGAAGGACAACAGCACAGTCGCAATGCTGCTACTTTAACTTCAATACATGTAATAATAATGTTGGCAGTAGATGATTACGGATAAAGATATCTTAACAAGAGATGCACACAATTACAGATGCAATAACTAAATTACATAACCACTCAGTGAGTGTGACGTCATACGAGTCAACCTATAGACCCTTACGGATATATCGCAACCGCATTTTAATTCTTGAACAAAAAAAAAACAGAAACATCCGTGTTCGTAGCGCCATCTTGAGAGTAACAAAGATAATTATAATATCAATAAGCATGAAAAATTTATAAAGATAAAGCAACTACCCGCCTAAAGTGAGTGAAGAATCGTCTGCTTTTTGAAGCTAAATGTCATTCATTTTTTTTTGTTCATTGAATCGTATTGTAACGGGAGCACTAAGTACAGTTTGCGCCGTCTATTGGCCACACCCAGTTTTAACACAATGCTCTGCAGGAAAGCTATTTATTAGTTGAGTTACCTCTTGTCTATTTATCTTGCAATTAGGCTCGGATTTTTATGCAATATCAAGCAAATGTTTCTCAATCTGTGGCCCAAGTGCCAATTGTGAAGTAATCATGATTATCATTATTAGAGAAACTATAATTATGCTTTTTCTAATCATAAAGGCTGGTTATAGGCAAGAATTCTGATTACTATCAGTTAACTAGAGTTATAGCCTCTAACCAGTGTTTTGATTGATTACAAAAACGTAACTGAAGCAGCTAGTGGCTACTGGAAGAAAGTTGTAACTGACAAATTTTAAAATTTGTGGAAAATGACAAAAACTCCTAATGGCCCATGATGTTAATTTTAAATTAATGGGAATAGATCCTGTAATGCCAAATCATGTTACACGCCAAGTTCTCCTGGTGCAACAAAAATTGCTATTATATTGCACTTGGAAATATAAAAAATATCTCAAATTTAATGAAACAACGTTGTAAGTGACAGCCAATTACAACGTTGTTCTTCTAGTACTGCAAATTAAGAGTGATATTCAGAAGAAAAAATGACGGTGTGAGCTTAACAAACACAAATGAAACACCTTTATTTCTACATACATACTGTACAATTAGTTATATTATGTAACTACGGTAGAAAAATTGACTTCATAACTTAAATAATATACAGGGTTTGCTAACAATACGTAGTAAAAATAATATTATAGAACATAATATATTCAAATACATATTTTCATAGAATAAACTTCATGAAACTACTGTCAAATTTTGATAAAATTCCCATGTCTCTGGAGGTAGGTATTTGCATTGATCTAATAGATCTTTTTTCTTTTCTTTTGTGATTGGAAGTTGTGCACCGTAAATAGGATTGTAATCATTTAATTTAATTAGTTTTTTGTATTTAGACCTGTTTTTAAAAATATTATGGTAATGCCAAAGTTGAAAAATATTGTGGTTTTTTCGTGCTGAAACTGTTCTTGGTGAATCTTTCGTCAGTTGAAACCAAAGATACTCTTTCACTTTAAGGTTGGGAGATTTTATTAGATTTTCAGCAGCTGAAAAATCCACAAAATCAGAAGAATTCATGTTAATTACAGTAAACGGTTTGCTGGGTCTCGCATTTACTAGGACAGTAACCCAGTCAAAAGGTAGGTATACTTTTGCTTTCTTCTTGTTTTTCTCTATTAGCGAAAAGTCACGATCACAGGGTAAAAAACTGTGGCCTGTTGACAGAAACTTTTGGTCAATATGAGTAAAATAACCGGAGAAAATGAGAGTGACAAAAAGTGCTAGCATTTTCCAGTTATTGTTTTGGCTGACACATCTGTCCGACCAAACGATAAGTTTTCTTTCAATACCTTCCTCTAGAGGCTGAAAGTTTTCTTTTATATATTTAGCAAGTGCTGATGTTATTTCTATTGAACCTCTACGTCCAACTGTCTCATCCCAATACATCATGGAGGCATCATTGGTTTTAGCATCATGAATGCAATAGTTGTAGCAAGAAAGCTGTCGCTGGTAGAACATACTGCTATGTTGTAAATTAGGGCAACATAGCACCTTAAAATAAAATGTCATAATAAAAATAATTTCAAAATTAAATAATCTAAAACAAAATAATCACCTGTTGCAAATCAGTAAAGAGAACAACCAAATTCGAGGAGTTCTGTGCAAGAACGGTGTCCTTGCAAAGTTGTTTATAACCTGCCTGCTCTTTCATATGGTGCAGTGAAGCTAGTATTTGTATTTCTTCAGCTTCCTCTTCCGAACTTGTGGCTTTTAGGTCAATGTAAAATTTGTCGCACTCAGTGCAGGTATCCGATCTCGGTAAGCCAAAGTGCAACTTATATTCTGAATAGAATATATTCATATATGCTTTTTTTGATATGCTTTCTTTATGTTGAGGATATTTTTCATTAAACAGCTTAAACATTATGTTAATATTCAAATCATCATAAAGAACCTCGTTCGAGGATTTGTTTCTTGAGTAATGACTTTCTTGACGGGGAAATGATTCTATGTGGTGTCTTATTATACTTTTTAGGTCCTCGTTTAAACTTCTGGGTCGGTTGTTATGCTTCCCTCTTTTATCCTCAATGTCACTATTCTCTATTAATTTTTCTCTTAGAAGCTGTATTCTCCTTGGTGTTATTTTGAATGTGTCAGCGATAGTTCGCTGACAAACTCGAAAGTTCTTGTCATGAATTGCCAAAGTATATTCGACAGAACATTTTCTTTTTGGAAAACCATACTTTGTTCTTCGTCTTTTCGGTTGAAAAATTTCCATCAGTTGCGCCAAGTATAAGGACTGTTCATTGTAGCTTTTTTTCCTAAATTCGTTGAAGAGGTCAACTTTAAATCCAACTATTTCTGAAGCGCTGCAACCTGCTTTACATTTACATATAACGTTCTGAAACAGAAAAAAAAAAATTATGTATATCAACGTCGACGAACCTAAATTATTTATATATATATTTCATAAAAATATAAAAAAAGAACATCAACACTTGCCTCTAATGGAGGTGTCAGTGCGGGAACGCGTTTCCTCCTTTTACTAACGTATTCCTCTCCAGCATCACGCTTTATTTTTCGTTTATTTTCTTGCCATTCCAGAACATTTGATTTGTTAATTTTATTTAGCATGCTAGCATCATTCAGTGACATTATTAAAATTAAACTTAACGATCTTTTTTACTTTACTGCCTAGCAGAAAACGTTAGAACACCGGAAGGCTTTTACCGTTTTAGCCATAGACAGTTACAACGTTGTTCCACAGCAAAAACAGTGAAATCGTCATATTTCAGCTTTTTTTTTTAGTGTTTCTAAATGAAAGACGATGCCATCTATTGGTTAACAAAAAAAAACACTTATAGGGTTGGCAATATCGATGAAAAACATCGATATATCGGTTTTCCAATATATCTTCAAAACATACTGATATATTATAATATTATTTTTTGCTTTTTCAACAAGATTTATAATAAATAAAACATTGTATAATAGACTATTAATAAACTTTTGAAATTACTATAATATATATTATTTTAATTAAAAAATAATTTGATTTTAAAATTTGAAATAAAACATGTGTGCAATATTCACTTACATAATTAAATTATAATTATATATATAATATTATACAATAAATTGCACGAAATTAAAACACATTATCTAAAAAAACTGATTAAAATGGTAAAAATTCAATTTCAACGATATTTCATTCTTTTCAAACAATTATCCAATTGCATGTATCAATATTGTGCAGGTTTTTATTAAAGGCACCAAAATGACTGATTTCAGTCATTTAAGGCTCAAATTCTAAAGGGAAACTTGGCACTTGAACCCTCTGAACAGTATTAGCATTTCATAACATAAAAACCCTGTTCAATGTTATCTGGGTAAAACAGGGTTTTTCTATTTTGGAACTCTAAGTTCAAGTGACAAGTTTACTTCTTGAATTTGGGTCTGAGTCGTATAACATATGGGCCCCTCCACTTTCCCACTGGGCCCCACACCATAATTAGCTCTAGATTCTGTTTGCAGGCACCAAAGCCCCTTCCTTAGGAGGCCTTTTCAAAAACGCTCAAAATATGCATATAAATATAAATTTAAACATGATGAAGAATGATTACCTCTTTACGTATTTATATATAATATTTTTGTACGGAAGCACTAATTACGAACTACGAAACTATTAATTTAGACAAATAAGTGACCTCTAATTCTAAATAAAAGAAATTTCAAAATGAACATAATATACAAATTCCACGTATGATCTAAGCTTATAACAAATACACTAGAATAATAATTTCCGTAAAAACTAAGTGACCAAAATCTCATAACAATAAACATATTTGATTGAAATATTTGTTTATAACATTTTCTTCTTATCTTGTGCTAAAACAACAGACGAAAAACAGCTAATCTATGTAAATTGTGACAAAAATACAAATATAAACATCTAATGAAACTTAAAAGCAAAAGCAAAAACAAATGAAGGAATATTCCAGCATCTTGCTGGAAAAATCCTTTTTTCGTGGAAGATCGTGGACAAAAAAATGAGAACTTGTAGTTTTCACCTAACAGAAATAAAAAAAAACTGCAACCAAGAAGAAATTGACAAGAACTTAATTTGTAAAACGTTCCTCACTCGTCTTCAAGGTCTTCGTCGGAAGCTATATAACTACTCTGACGAAAGAAACTGAGTGGAACTCCCGGCGTCGATCTTATTCCACCGGGTGAGAACGGATACGCCGATGTCAATACGTCAGAACGATTGTCGGCCGACTGCTGCGATAGGTTAATAGTAGACAAACTGAGATCCGTAACGAGGTTGGAGGAGGAGGAAGAAGAAGAAGGATTACGGCCACCGTTGCTCTGAACGAAAGAAGCGATCTTCCTTTGCATCGTTTTGACTTCTTTTACGAGGCAACACTGCTGCATATAAGAAATGGGCGAACCACCTCCGACAATCTCGACGAGAGGCATCCAACGGAAATAACAAAACCTCCACAACTGAATCATGGGTAGTTCGTCCCGTACGACGAGTGTTCCGTATCGTGGCCAATTAGAAAGAAATTTAGAAAGATTCGCTTTCACGTCCGGCAAGTGATTAACGAGTATACGTAAATTGCAAACGGTAGAACTCCGAAAAAGAGTCGGATGTCCTTTGTAACTGTGATTTGTGGCTGGACTCCAACTGCCGTTGCGTGTCGGATTGACAACGGTGCTGTGACGTCTTGGTGGAGGCGTCGGAGCCTCGGTAAGAAAACTACGAGCAATGTCCTCCGAACAAGAGAAAAGAGGATTTAAAAAAAGTGAAGTCTGTTTGCGAGAGTATTGAATACTCCAGTCCCAGACGCGCCGTAACATGAGAGGTCTTATGTGATCGGCCGCCGCACGACGTCGATCTAACTCGCAATCGAACAGATACGTATCAAACACACTCATGTGGATACTGTCCCAGACCGTCGTCAAGTAAACCTCCGTGTATTCAAACGAAGATGGAAATTGTTGAGTCATCTGCCAGACACAATCCAAGAAGAGTAGGAACAGAGGACTCTAATTTAAAAAAAAAACATTAATAAACCTAAAAGTAAACAAGAAGAAGTCTTAAAACAAATGTCCACCTCTTGGTCTTCCGTTCTGATTCGCCCGAGACGGGTCAGAAATGGATGACCCATCGCAACCCACTCCTTTTGAACGAGACTCTGAAATCCGGCAATCGTACGAAAGTAGGGATCCAACATTATCTGAGCCAAACTACTAACCAAACAGCTCAAATCACGATCTTCCGTCTCTGAAAACAAAAACTCGAGTAAAATCGGTAAAAATAACATTCTTATTCCGTCGTTTACCTTGCAACACGACAGAAATACGATGCGACGTTATAACGTCAACAACGAGGTTAGCAACATTAAGACAAGCAGAGACGGCCGGAAGCCATTGTGTCGTTTCGAGAAGACTATTGAACTTTGTGTCCTGTTCCCAAAATTGAGCTTCCGTGTCTTTTTTATATAACAACAGAAAATGAAACATTCCCAATAAACTAGAAACAAAATATAAAATTAGTACAAACCCGGAGTGCACATGTCTTTCAATTTATTAAATCTAAGATAGATTTCTCGGAGATTCGGAAGCGCATCTTCGACTTCGACCATTCTCGGATCACGACCGAGAGGATGAATCTGTTTGATTGCTTTGATAAATCTTTCAAAAAAAAGAACAAACTCTCAATCTAAGTAGTTCTGAACACGAAAATGCGAAAGAAGTGCCGCACGATTGAACCGTACTCGTAAATTTGATGACTGTACATTCCTCTCGTGTGACAAGCGGATCGAACGATGGCACAACCATGTTTATTACCCCAACACCAAAACTGAAACAAGAAACGTTCGAAAACAATAACAACTTCACCGACAAGCCACAATCTACATGTAAAAATGAAATTTTGCATATGGGCTTGTTTAAAGGCTGTATTAGGTTGTTTATCACTTATTTACTTCTTCTGTACTTCGCTTTTCTCTCTTTTATTAAATTTCTAAGGCGTCGAAAGCCTTGATTAAGAACGTAGTAAAAAAAAAAGGCTATAAGTGATTGAATTTGAATTTTGACGTCACTTTTTAAAAATTCATTTCTAGCAAGACCGGCACTTAATTAATGGCGTTCTACATTGACTAGTGATAGTACAAAATAATCAATTTTTTTTAAAAGAGGGGCTGATAAAAATTACTAGGGACACTCAAAAGTCCACCAATAAAAATTAACACCCCAACCGCCAAATCCATGTCCAAGTAAAATGACAGAAATTACATATAAAATCTTAAAAGTAACGTACAGGGATTCTGTAACCGGGATAATGACTGGCCGCACTCGTCAAATGACTATCGAGAAGTCGACTCGGAACGACATAAAACTGAGGTTGACTAAAATAGAAAAAACGAATCTTTAGAGATAACTAAAAACGCAAATAAATGACGAGAAGAAATGTTTTACTAACGTTTTCGACATAAAGTTCTTATTTACGGACGTAACACGAAAACCGGCACACTGTAACCGTTCCAATTCGTCTTCCCAATCGGTTATATTATTAAACATCCGCGTACGACCGAAGTATTCTGGATCTAAATAAATAAAACGTGCCATAATGGCTAAAAACATTCATTTGATAACCTCAAGTAATAATCACCATCAGTACGCTTGTCTTTATATTCGTACGCGAATAACCGATGTGACTTCATCGGAATTGCATAATGAAGAAGCGCATTTGCAATCTAAATTAACAGGAAAAACCAATAAACACCTAACAAGAAAGGCAAAATAGCCATGCATAGCCAAAATTCGTACTCCACGATCTTCTCCGATCAAAGCAAACATAAAACTAAATGTGAACACCCTGAAATCCTAAAACAAGAAAATCGGAAGAGCGATTATGAGAAAGGAAAACTATATAATTCACAAAGCAGCAAAAAACGATCAAAACGAACCCTGCATATGATGAGGAGGTTTTTAACCTTCGAATCAACGCTACTTCCCATCTCTAATTTCCGTCTCTTGTGTGTCGATTCAGAAACTATAGACAACAAAAATAACTTAAATTAGCCCAGAGACAAAATGCGCAAAACTGTTAATTCAGTTCATTTGTTACCTTGATACACAGAGTCAATGTTGAATAGACAAACGTCATTGGGTCCGAGTAATAAATTTTGTTGTGTTTGATCGACCTAAAGAAAAAAAAACCACTTATCACTAAATTTAAATTACACAATTAAAAATTAGAAAATGAAATTTTTTTATTCAAAGATTTTGTTTTTATGGTTGAAAAGTTTTACTACAAATTTTATTTTATCATAATTTTAAAATTAAAAGTTCGATCGAAACGATTTTCTAAATGAGCAGTGAAAAACTACTGAAGTTTATGCACGAACCGATTCGTATTTATTTTTAGGCATTTGTACCTAAATACCTAATTAATCAATGGGGCACTTATTTTAAATTCATGTTTTCATATTAAAATTTATCATAAAACTATTTTCAAAACGTGTTGTGAAACGAAATTCGAAAGAATTAACGATTTCGGGTGGTAATTAGAAGTAGAGACCTGTTTGTATGATGCGTCGGCTGTAACGAAACTCAGTTTGAAGTTGGTGACGAACAGAGATCCGATTATCCCTTGGTTCTGTTTGCTGAGAGCCGTAAACTTGAGAACTCTCTCAGCAGCAGCTACTATCACTTCACCTAAACGAGAAGAAAAATAATAGTTTCATATATAAACACAAGAAAGTACTAAATTAGAAACTTTAATGAATCTGAAATGTCGTTGTTAACAAACCTGGAAGGAGCATGGGTTTGAGCACAGGTTCCACATGTTCGGAAGTACTACGATCCACATCATCCTAAATTCAAAGACGAACACAAAACATGCAGTAATTTGAGTAAAAAATAATTCCTGAGTCATTATTGAATAGAACAGGGTGGGAACTTAAAAAGGGCCGTCTTCTTTAAGAAGAAGGAAGTTCAGGAAGAGAAGCCAACAAACGAATAAATGAATTAAGAAGTACAGTAACAATAACAACTTAATAATTAGAAGAAACTCGGTAATTAATGAGTTAATAACTCACCGTCGTCGTCGTCGTTTTGGCGACAGAAACGTAAGAAACAAACGTACTACTCATCCTATACGATGAGAGAGAGAGATCGTAACAAATGAAACGATCAAAATAGAACTCGAGTACAATTAGAACACATAATTGAAACACTTAAAAAGACAAGGAAGAAGACGAAATAAAACAGACAATCAAATGAAAGTTCACGAAAACGTCAGAAATAAAAGAAAACAGATCATAGCTGAAGTTGATGCATGTGTGTCGCTTAAAGTCTTTTTTTCAATTGACTTCCGGTTTCATGTTGACACTAGAGGCGCTGTCATCAAGCAAAGCACCTTTAAAAACAGGTCTTCGCAGTGCCATCTATTGACCAAAACATAAAACCAATGAAAATGATGGTTTTAAAAACCAATTACAGCTGCTTCACTATTAAATAAAATTTGTGACGTCAAAGGGGTTGACAAAACATTTAGGCTTATGTCATTTAAACTCATTTTATTTTATTAAAAACAAGCAATAACTAAAAAAAATGAAAGAATTTTTTTGTTAAAACTGTTGACATTTGTCATCGCCCCCTTTTTAATCAGACAAAATGCAACAAGCTTAAATTTTTTTTGTGCACCTCTCTGACGTCACACGCTTCGTCTTATAATAAGGTAAGTATACTATGGAGAAATTAGCTAATGGATTTCCATCATTTGGATAATATTATTATAATGTCAATGTTAAAGAGACACCGTCATTTTCGTCAAGTGGAAACAGGGCCTTCAATTTTGAAGGCCCTGTTTCCACTTGACGAAATTATTACAGTTCGAAAAGACAAATTTGCTATTTTTTTTTTTTTGGAAATTTTCAAACTACTTTGGTCTACAAAAGCTGATAATTTAGGAAATACCATAAAATAGGTTATTTTTAAAGATGCAAAAATAATCTTACCATGATTCGGTGTTACTCTTTTTAGAGTTTAAACGCCAGCTTAAAAATTAAATAATTTCAATTATTATTTTTGTAAATTATAAATTAGTTTACTAAATGACTAATGTGGTTTATATAAAATTATGATATAAGCCCGCCATTTGGTGGCCATAACTCTTCTAAAAACAATGTAATAATTTCTAACATCAATATACATTTTACTTTAAAATAACATATGTTACGAGTAACATACCGAAAAAAAAAAACACATCTAACCCCTTTAAACCACATCCGGGCTAAGATCTCATAAACATAGGAGAATATAATATATATATTTATAATTTAATAACCGAAAAAAAAAACATTTTTATGCTGATTAATAGCTAAAATGCTCCAAATTTTGTTATTTTGTACGTTATTTTTAAAAATTATTTTCCCAAAATAATAAGAAATTATATGAAGTGTATAATAAATAGAGGGCGAACATGCGCATTGCATGGATGCTTGTAGTGATTGCCATTCAACAGGCAAATCTAACTTCATCTTACATAATTTATGAAATTAATAAAATATGGATGAGAGAGAAAATAACAACATATGAAGGGGAGACACATGCAACCGTGTTTTCAATCTTCATCAGGTGATGAGGCTTAACATTAGCCCACCTTCCCCTTCCCAGGCTCTCCTAATACGTTGTAGTTCTCATAGAATAGATTAAAATAAAAAGGGGGGAGGGGTGATTGATGTGGGTCCTAGTTTTTCAGTTTACTTTAGTATCCCAATGAGAGAGACCACGCCCAAACACGATCAACTCTGACTGACATCATCACATTTTAGATTCCATAGCAACCTTCTAGGATGTTCATCACGACGATGCAACTGTAACATCAGTATTATATTACTGTATTAAGTCGCTATACAGTACATTCGACCAACAAGAACAAAAAGCAAAAAGCTAACGAACAAAAAAAAAAATCCTGGATTAGATGCATACACATTTTTTTAAACAAAAAAAAAGCATGTTGTGAAACAATTTTTTTTTAAACAAAATCCGTCCAAGAATTTTTATCTTTTATTAGATTTCAATTTTGAAGCGATCAATCGACAACCAGAATGATGCAAGTGGAGAAGAAATAAGAAAAAAAAGGGGTAAAAAGAAGATGAGAAAAACAAACAAAATACACTAACATACGCATCATATTCAGCTAGATATATATCGATTTCATACTTTAAAGTCACTGATCTCTCTTTCTATCTATTTCATTCAAACAGACGAAAGAACGAAGGAGAGAAAAAAAAAACCACATTCACTTGCCAACAAAAATAACACAAGGAAAAAAAAAAAAAACTAATTGTATTATAGAAAATGTTGTCATCGAAACGAAAATCTTCATCACCAATGATGAACAACGTTGCTACAACAACAACTGGCAGAAGTCCAGGAAGACTGAGATTGCCTGTATTTGCAGGTAAAATCCAATCTATATTTTGTTTCAAACGTAAGAAGAGAGATTATGACGTCAGAAGGGTTGACAACAAATTAAGAATTGTGTCATTCAGTCTGATAGAAAAATGGATGATATCAAACGTTATCAACAGTTTAAACAAAACGGTTCTCTTGCATTCTTTTGTTATTACCTCCTTTTTAATCAGAAAGAATGACACAAAATCCTAAGTTTTTCTTTAACCCTTCTGACGTCACATGTTTCTTCTTAAGGTGAGGCAAGTATATTCCTCCTTCATTCCATAATCAAGAAGAAAACTTGGCACTTGACCTCCAACTTAAATCTTCTGAATAGGGTTCTCCAACATATTGTAGAGAAAAAAAAAATCATGTTTTAGGAAACTCTTTTCAAAGGGTTCAAAGAACGAACCTTAAGTTTCAATTTTTTTTCTTAATCGTGGTGAGTCTTAGCATTTTTAATTCATCTTATCCATATCATCTAATTTTAAAACACAATCAATGCTGAAATGCAATCAAATTGATTGTGATCGATTTAGAATAAGAAGGAATAGAAGAAAATAATGAAGTTTTTCCCTTTAGTAAAAATAATAAATGTTTATGTAAAATAAAACAAAATGAAATACAGGAGGAGGAGGAGGAGGAAAAGAAGTTCCTGTTTCTTCTATTTTTAAAATTCTCCGTTTGGGAACAAATCCAATGTGATGAAATATTTCAAGTTACATAAGAAAAACACAAAACAACATATCTAATGTATATGAATGAAAACTGAGTTGTAAAATAAGTTAAATATCTTCTTTTGAAGTGTTTTTAATTAGAAATTATTTTCTAACGTGGGAGGAAATTTCTTCTATGACTATTTAAATTTTCTTTTTTTTACGATTTCCGATTTTGAAGAGGAAGAAAGAAAAAAAAAACTTAAAAAACAACCTTCAAAAGTGAACTTCCAGGGGTGTGTATGTAACAATAATAATACATTGTTGTTATTTTGAGAGTATCTAACATAAGAAAGAAAAAAAAAATACTAAGGTGTGTTCATAAATCGTGTTTTAAAAAAAAGAAAACCTTGTAATGTGACTAAAATAATTCAAAAGAAATGGATCAAATATTGAGTAATTATTTTCTTCTTATATTTGATATAATTGTAAAATGCATGTTAAATATTTATAGTGATGATGTTATTACTTTAATTTGTTTTGTTTTTTTTTCTTCAAATGTTTTACTCTAAATTATAAATCGATAAATAAGATGTAACAACAAAAAAGAGGTTGTCAACCTTATTAAATATTCAAGTTGATGTATCCGTTTTTGTTAATGTCCATCAATGGATTGATGACTTAGCATTTTTATTTAATCCTTTTCCTTTCATTTATTAAATTGAATGCCAACAGTAACAATATTAATAATTTAAAATGTATTTTCAGCAAGCCGAATGTTAAAGAAGCGCTTCTCATCAGCAGCTGAAATATTAAAATCAACCGATTTTTGGCTTCACACGACACCAAGCAAAAACTGTGATATTGTCGTAACATTCCCACCGAACACAAATGAGTACACTGTCATGTGGATTCTAACGAGACTTAGAACCAGATTACCGGATCTTGAAGTTCACTTGAGAAAACTAAAAATGACTGATGTTTTCGGACTTTACATTACTTCAACTTACGACAGGCAATCTAAAAATAAAAAAACACATGAAAAAACACACGACTTTCTAAAAAAAAAAATTAACAAAAATTATTAAAAATGTGTTTACATAGGATACTGAGAGAGGCAGAATCTTTGAGAATTCGCAAAAGACTAGAAGCAGAGTACGGTGGTGGACTCCAAGAATTCATTTTCGAACGAGCTCATCGCTACGAAGGAATCGCAGACCTCGACACATTCCTCAGCAGTCAAGAACGACAAAGTATTGTCCTAAACATGCTCTACAGCCTACGAGCAACTGAAGAAGAGGAACTTAACGGCGTTAAATTTGTAGACGGACAAGCCATAGGTCAGTATGTGCCGAACACGAGCCACGAACGCTGTATGAAAAAACTCGATTTATTTATTTCGTACTCGTTATCTTTTAGTTCCAAAGTGTTTGTCCGAAGGAATCATTTCTCAAGTGTTTCCACTGCACAATAACGACTGTCTCCAATATTTAAGACAAATCTGGGTACAGGCATTTTTAAAGCCACAACCGTTGGGTAAGATTTTTACAAATTTGCAGAATACGAGTTTCGTGAAGTGAAAGTCCATTTTTAGATACAATTTGCGACTACTACGGAGTAAAAATAGCAATGTATTTCGCTTGGCTTGGACATTACACCACGGCTCTAACAATTCCTGCAGTTTTTGGATTCATACTCTGGATTTGTTTCTACGAAAATCAGGTACAACTTACAAGCGAACAAAAATAGGCTGTTAAAATGAACGCGCATTCGTAATAAAATTGAAATACAAATAGGCTGCAGAGGACATCTGTTTTGTCCTGTTCGCTTTCTTCAATGTCATCTGGACAACTCTTTACCTCGAGTCATGGAAGAGACGACAGGCCGAACTGGCTTATCGTTGGGGCACACTGGACCGTTCCAGTGAACTCCTTCAGGAACCACGACCCCTTTTCAGAGTAGAAATACCAGCTCTAACTAAACTAATTGCAACAGTTCCCTTTTAAATGCTTGTATTTTGTAGGGTCCGTACGTAAAAAGTCCAATAACAGGCCTCCTGGAACCAACTTATCCGAACTGGAAACGCAACGTCTTTCGTTACTGCGTTAGCGTACCAGTCATGATGTTATGTTTAGGATTAGCCTGTATCACTATTTTTAGTATATTTGAATTAGAGGTGATTCCTCGCTCGCTTTATTTTTCATGGTGCAGAAAAAAAAAGAGAAAATCTATTTGAAGCAACTTATGAAAGGATTTCAAGATTTACTTTAAAGTTCAAACTAGAAGAGTAGACAAACATTCATACATATTATTTTTATGCTTTAAATGATTGAACAATAGATCTTGCAAAAAAAAGTTCAATTTCAAAGATAGTGTAATAAAAATAAGTGCAAATCTTTAAATTCTTTCGAAAGATGTTTCATTTATTTTCTTTACATCATGTTTCCCTCTTTGGTTTGCATATTTTATTAAAAAAAAACAAGTTGTGGTGGATCAGAAGAATGGAGAAACTGGATTACCCATCATGGTTAATGTATATGCCAAAGATACTAATGGCACTTGCCATTTGTGCGATGGACGAAACTTACCACTGGATTGCCAGTCATCTGAATAATATGGGCAAGATATAATTATGACGACCGTTTCGAACTGTTGTAATTTCCAGGCCTAAAACTTGGCACTTGAAATTCAATTTGAATCCTCATAACATGGTTTAATTCTGTAATCTTGACCAGTTTTTTTTCTCTATGTTGTAACCCTGTTCAGAGGGTTCAAAAGTGCCAAGTTTCCATATTGAACGTTTATTTCAATTTCACTCCTAAAATTTGATTCGATTATAGAAAACTATCGACTGGAAGAAGCCTACGAAAACCACCTAACAATTAAAATGGGAGTGGTTCGTATTTTTAACATTATATTATTTTCCCCACATTAAAAATTTTCGTTTTGAAATTAAAAAAATTTCCAGTTCCAGTTTGTTAGTGCTTTTGTATCCCTATTTTACATCGCCTTTTACCTTCAAGATATGGAAAAGTTACGATACGTTCGTGTAGATCCAACTTAGAAAAGCAAATATTTACGTAATGATTGATTATAAGGATTTTTTTCTTTCTCGCAGCTTTTGGCCACTCTTCTCATCACGAGACAAGTGGTGGGAAACATTAAGGAGTCCTTTGTGCCTTTTATTGCTGGACACCTCAAACTTCTTCTAATAAATCTACAAGTATTAGAAACACCTGTTTCGTCACCGGTGGACGCTGGACGTCCACCGAACTTTGATAACACAAACAAGAAATCCGAAAAGCGTTCGTCAGACTCGGACAAAATTAACGTATCGCAAGCAGAACTCGAGAGCGGAATGTTTCCAGTGAGAACACTTAATTGGAACTGTATGGATGAGGTTAACAAAAACTCATTATCTGACGTCGTTCTATTTCAGTACGAAGGCACTTTCGAAGATTACCTGGAAATGTTCATCCAATTTGGTTACGTGATGCTGTTTTCGTCCGCATTTCCGATGGCAGCAGCTTGCGCTCTTCTAAACAATTTGATTGAAATCAGGAGCGACGCATTCAAACTGTGTTGCAGTTTACAGCGACCATTTGGAGTTCGAGTTGCTAACATCGGAGCATGGCAGACAATGATGGAGGTCATGGGAGTAATTGCTATCACGGTCAATTGTGCTCTCATCGGGATGTCCGGACAAGTACAAAGAATCTTTCCAGAAATGTCAACCACCGGAACAATCATTCTCATCATTGCTTTGGAGGTTTCAATTTCAATAGCAATCGAACTCACAAAGATAATCATATTAAGTTTAAAAATAATTTGCATGCATTAACAAATTAGAATTTCAAAAGTCAAAATATAAACTGAAGTTAAGCGTGGCTTTATGGAAGTTGTTAACGTTTGAATGACAAGAACGATTATTGAAGCAAAAATACACAAAATCAAATAAGAGGCAAAAACCCGGGTTTTACGTGTTTAGGGCCAGGTTTTACTTGTTTAATCAGGGTTTACTGAGTTAAAACATCAAAAACAAGGATAAACTGGATGTGGTGGGTTTAAAGTGGAAATGATGCGCCCACGAGCAAAATTAAGAGAAATCTGAAAGTGTTTTAGAAACTAGAAGGGTAGCTCAATCACTTAATATTTTCATGTTAATCTCACAAAATGTGTTCATAAGTTGCTTTGAAAAAAGGTTCCATTGTTTTATTTTTTGACACCGCATCAAACAGTCAAACCAAGTTATTCATATTGTCTTGACATATAACAAGTAACACTTCTCATTGACAGCACCTGATGCTAGCAATCAAATACGGACTTTCTCATGCGATACCAGACGTTCCGGCATGGGTCGCAATCGAGATGGCGAAAGTGGAATATAAAAGAAGAGAGGCTTTAAGAGTGAGCAACATTATTCTTTACCTTGTATCACCCAGAAGAGTGTATTTTTTCAAAACTTAATTATTGAATTGATTTAGGAGTTAGATCCATTCAGTGACCATGAAAGGTCCAGAAAATTTGCAGAAGGTAGAAACATACCAGCCGACATAGATCTCCACGTTACCGAACCAGATTCCAGAGATGGAACAGACGGAGAATCGTTTCCGGATGATGTAAGCCAAGATTCCGAACCAGTGTTTGAAGAACAAAAGGACAGTTCAAGTTCCGAAATTGACGTCAATCACCAGAATACAAAAACCCTAAAAGAAACGACACAAGCGCCGTCCTTCGAAGTCATCGGTCCGAACGATAACTTCGCATCAAACTTATTTACCGATACACAACAAATCGACACCGCAACGTCCGAAACTGAACTGCGGCACAGAAAAACGGACACAGTACAGAACTCAAGTACAAAAATCTCATTGCCGTTTTTCGGTCTACAGAAGCACCACTTAAAGATCCCGTCACCACTAAAATTGGTCAGAAGGAAATCGACCGGAGGCAACTCACCTTCGGAAGTTAAAGACGAAAAAATAGAAGAGACGGAACAGGAGGAAGAACCGCTATTAAAAACGAGCGAAGGTGGAAGACGATTCTCGTTATTTTTACGTGGAAAACACGGAAAATAAGATGTCAGCAACAACTTTCAGTTTTTTTTATACATATATATGTAAGTTCCTATTTTATGTTGTTGTAAAGCTGCTATGTTGCTAAATGAAACATTTTCCCCTTCGTTTGATCTCTTTTCGTTCCCTCCTTCCACCCACCCTTTTTAATAACCCAAAAGCAAAATGCGCTTCTTGTATTTTCATCATTTCATATTTCTTGACAGTAATTTTCAATCCGAATAAAAAAACACCTTAAAAGTTCGAGAAATATTCATTTATTGACAATTCGAATGAAGCTGAACATCATTTCGACATTCCGTTTCTCATCTTCTTCATTATAATTAGTCCCTCTGCATCATCTTCTGTTTAGCCAACTTCTTCTTGGACATCTTTTTCTTGGTCGGTTCATTATCCGATGGCTTAGCAACAACCTTTTCCTTTTCCGTCAAGATCAGTTCTATGTGACAGGGGCTGCTCATGTAAGCTACCGGACAGATACGAATCGATTAATAAATTCAAAAAACACTAAACCCACTGTGAACTTTAAAAGAGAGACTAACGATTGATTCTTCCGTGAGCTCTGTACGTTCTCCTCCTCATGTGAGGCGCACGATTAACCTGGATGTGATCGATGACCAAATGATCAACATCTAAACCCTTGAGGTCTGCATTACTCTCAGCATTCTTCAGAAGTTGAAGCAAAAAGTCGGCACTCTTTTTTGGCCAACGTCCTTGAGTTGCGTTCCATTGCTTTGCCTGAGCGCAACGACCGACGCCACCGTTGTAACGTCTGAACGGTACACACTCTTTCTTCGCGATGACGTTTTTCAGAAAACGCTGAGCTCTCTTCAACGGCATTTTTCTAATCGCACAAGCTGTCTCTCTCGTATTCTAACATTAAAAATAAACAAAACGACGTTCTGAAAATACGGTAGAAAATATACAAAAACGGGAAGTAATTTACCTTGAAATGAACTCTTAGGTTCGAACCTCTGGCTTTGCAAGCTATTTTTTTTTTATAAAAAAAAACAAACAAAACGAAAATACGAGATGAACAATAAAACACACAAACTGCCTATAAGGAAACTGTAGATAACTGTAAAGCTCGCCAATCTAAAATATGCAATATCAAGCACCATCTTTAAGCAAGACTATAACATCGTCTGCTACGGATCGTGGTCGTAACCAGATGGCGCTCGATTTCATCCAAGTTTTATATTGACCAGGCTTAAACATATATAAATATTAAACGAGGATTCATAAAAGTAGTAAAGTACGTACATTTTGCATTATTTTCTGGTTCCCTCGCGTAACGACCCATTGTAATTTAGTCTGTGAATAAGAAAATACAGAATTTTAACGTAAGAAAACAAAATTTTTAAAGGGAGGATTTGTCTCATGTTAAGAATATCACATTTCTAATAAAACAATCAAAATAAACCAAAAATAAACATATACGGTAAAAGTTTAATCAATTACCTACAACGCAAATCAATAACAATCAACAAATAACCCATAAAATTAAAGGATTATAATAGATTCAAATGAGAAAAATGAAACAACTCACCGTCCAATGGATTCCGGAAAAACATAAAATGGCTAATAGTCGCTAAATGAACGTTTAGCCACTTAACTACTTTTGAGTGTCGGCGGCGGCTGATCAAGTCACTGACATGATGTACCTCACTCTGGAGCTAATAAAACACTAAAAAGCAGACTTATAAACCATAGTATTTCTCGGTAAAGTTGCCATGTTTGTTCACCATATTTCCATAAAAAAGTACAGCCACTTAGGCCACGCCCCCATGCTTCAAATTGTTTCTTTCACAATTCTTTCATACTTTTTCCTCCAGTTTTACATTGTGATTAGACTTGTAGTTTTCAAATAACTAAGTAACAACCAGCAAACTAAAATTAAAATACAAATAAATAACTATGCATGAAATAAAAGTTGCCTAACCACCGATTGCCGGCGTTTAACAGACTGACATAACGAGTCGATAACTCGGAAGTGGATGCGGTGTTGGCGCCAAAGTCGGCACTTCCGGTAACGTAATGTAATCAAATAGGCCTTTTAGCGTATCATTACATAAGTGGACGTTGTTTGTTACGTTTCCTCTTATTTTTTTATCGTTATAACGATGGCGGAAAGCAACGATTCTTCGAAGAAAATCACAATTAACGTAAAAACTCCAAAAGAAAAACAAACAGTGGAGACGCAGTTAGATGCTACCGTAAAAGAGGTAATTGAAAATAAACATTAATAACGTCACTTAAAGAAGAGATGAAAAAAAAAAACAACAATCTGAAAAAAGAGGCTTAAAGTTGGTCAATTTTGCTGAGTCAAACCATTTACCAACATGTAACTGACCTCAATTACTAGTAAAACGGTCCCAAATCAAGTTGAAAGTATTGTTTTAATTCAGTTCCTTGTTTTTAAGGCGTCAGAATGTTAAAATTAAATGAGCAAAACATATTTTTAATAAATACTACAAAAAATTGTTCGTTTTTTTAAAATCAAAGTTTAAGGAGGAAATTGCCAAGAAGTTTGGATCACCAGTTGAACAATTATGTTTGATTTTTGCTGGTAAAATCCTCAAGGACCACGAAACATTGGCTGGACATGGTGATCAAATACGGACGTGGATAAAGAAGAATCCGCATCAAGTGTTGTTAAAATGTAGATTTGTTTTGTTTTAGGTATCAAGGATGGTCTCACTGTACACCTCGTCGTTAAATCGGCGAACAGAGCTCAAGACACACCGAGACCGGTAAATATAACGACTTCTCAAGACTCGTTACGAATTCTCGAAGGGTAAAACGATGTTTGTTCTCTTTGAAGCCCGAAACAACGCCTTCTCAACCGGCGAACATCGGAGCGACTCCTTTCGGTCTTGGTGGAATCGGTGGTCTAGCTGGACTTGGAAACTTAGGAATGGGGTCGACGAACTTTATGGAATTGCAACAGAGAATGCAAAGAGAAGTAAAAACGCTAACTAAAGTATCTTTTCTCAGTATAAAAAAATCGATTTTCATTGTTTTTGTCTTGTTTCAAAGATCGTTAGCAATCCTGATTTGTTGAGACAACTGATGGATAATCCGATGGTTCAAATGCTGATGAATAATCCTGAACATTTGAGGCAACTCATCATGGGAAATCCGCAGATGCAGCAGTTGATGGAGGTGAGGATGAGAGACAGAAATTCTCTCGATTCTCGTTGAAGCCTTTATTATATCGCTAAAAACAAATATTAACAGAGAAACCCAGAGATAACTCACATGTTAAACAATCCCGAGTTGTTGAGAGAGACATTGACCGTTGCTCGTAATCCGACCATGATGCAAGAATTGATGAGAGCTCACGATAGAGCGATCAGCAACTTGGAGGTTTTAATTATACAATCAGAAACTTTTAAGAAAAAATGTGAATGACGATTAATCTTTTAAATTTCATCTTGTAGAGTTTGCCAGGAGGATATAACGCACTAAGACGAATGTACACGGAGATCCAGGAACCGATGATGAATGCTGCACAGGAACAACTCGGTGGAAATCCGTTCTCTGCTCTGGTCAACTCTGAAAATGGTTTTTTAAACATTATAAAGGATTGTGATGATGAGTAGAGCATTAAAAGTTAACGGTTAAGATACTGTTTCAAGGAAATGCTGGACTGCAGCGAGGCGTCGAGAACCGTGAGCCTCTTCCGAATCCATGGGGTCCACAGTCGACGACCGATTCGTCGACCGGTACAACAACCAACACGACTACAACGGCTCCTGGATTAGGTGGAGGAATGTTTCAAACACCGGGAATGCAATCCCTAATGCAGCAGATGGCTGATAACCCACAACTTATACAGAACATGATGAGTGCACCTTACATGCAGAATATGCTTCAGACGATGGCGTCCAATCCGAATATGTTGGCTGATGTGCGTTTCTCACTCATATCCATTTTACTGCAAGATGCAGAAAAACGATGAGAACGGATGGAAACTATTGACATAATTTCAAGATTTATTTGATAGAAAATACTAAAAAAAAATTTTTAAGATCAATTTTATCTTTAAAAATTATCTTTTTTATGACAGTTTGAAGTCATTTTTTTTATAATTTTCACTGTTTTTACTGTAAAATTTCGATTGTTTTCGTATTTTTAATGTTTTCATCTACTCTGAATTAAATCTTGAAATTATATTAACATTTTTGTAAACAGCTCATTTTGTCATTGTGGGTTGGTTATTCTCAGCAGTTGCATAAAAGCAATTGAGAAATTGAAAATGTTTTTACAGATAAAAATTAAATCAAATATCATTTTCAAACTGACATAAAAAAGCTTTTTTTTAAAGATAGCAACATGGATAATAACCCCTTATAGTTTCTAAAACACTTTCAAGTTTATCTAAATTTTGCTTCTGAAAGACAAAACAGCAAGAGTTCGAGTGACGTTTGTACTTTAAAGTCACCTTCAAACACTGCATTAAAACATTTTCATTTCTGCATCCTGTCAAATTGAAAATAAATGAACAGATTTCAGCTTAAAGGAAAAAGATTTTCTTAGCCTCTGGTTATGTTTTTTTTTTGGTAGGCCATTCGCCACAATCCGATGTTTGCCAATCATCCACAGCTTCAAGAGCAAATGAGATCCATGATTCCAACTTTCATGCAACAGGTATATTTTGTAGCTTTCGTAGGTATCGATTTATAATTTTTTTATAATTCTTGTTGTCTCTCTTCTTGTTATAGATGCAAAATCCAGACGTTCAAAATGTTATAACTAATCCACAAGCCTTGTCAGCAATTGCTCAAATCCAGCAGGGAATGGAACAGTTGCAACGTGTCGCTCCTGGATTTTCCAATAGGTTTTCAGTTCTGCATTTGTGTTATACAAACCGGCTCATTTGCAAATGTGTTTTCTAGAATGGGATTCAATTTGCCCGGTTCTGTGGGCGAGACTGGATCACTGGCCCCCACCAATGTCCAATCGCCAACCAGCACAACGACTGCTGCATCAATACCAACTACGACAGATGTTGCCGCTACTACTCCTACGACAAATAGTTCGACCTCGGCACCAGTGACAGGTAGTCCTGGAGGAAACCCCGATGCCTTCAGCCAATTTATATCTCAGATGATGTCGGCGTTGGGGCAGCAGGGACAGCAGCAGCAAGTAACTGATCTTTCTCCCTTTTTCGTGGCATTTTGTTGCAGTTTCAATCCTACTTGAACTTATGTTTTTTTCATTAGTCGCAGCCTCAGCAACCACCTGAAGAACGTTATCGAATGCAATTGGAGCAGCTTACTGCAATGGGTTTCTTGAATCGAGACGCAAATCTTCAAGGTATTGTTGAGAAAAAAAAAATCATAGACGATATTTTATGCCCACTACCATAGTCCTTCTTATTAATACATAGCACTGATCGCTACACTTGGAGATGTGAATGCGGCCGTGGAAAGGTTGCTACAGTCCGGACAAAGTTAAAAAGTCCATTTCGCACCAAATCCAAGACAGGAATACGAAGAAAAAGAAGAAGCCACCACCCAACAAATGTCAATGTCCTAAACTGATAAATAAATCTGTTGCAAAATGTTACCGTTATGAAGTTAAAACTTGATAACAAGTTTGGTTGGAGGTTCAGGGGAAATTTTAAACAGTATTCTGAAATCGAGTTGATTTGTTCACGTTTACAAATGAAAAGGTCTCCTAAAAAAACAATCGGTTCTAACAGGGAAGACCAGAGAATGGGGGGTTAACATAATAGCAGTACTTCTTGCGAAACAATTAACGAGCATCGTGCAATTAATACTTTTATGTTATTTGGAAATTACTTGCATACCAAGAGATCAATCTGAACGTAAAATACTTGTATTGCACTTGTTTTTATTTTCATTGCAAGAAGTACTGCATTTCAGTCATTGGTAACCATTAAAAATTGAGGGAGGGAGGGAAAGGGGCAGGCGGATTAAAAAAAAAATACATAACTAATATTAACTCAAATGTAACAATGTCAAAAAGATGTTGATTGAAAAGAAATTTAACCACATTTGATCTGTTGAATTTTTTCTTTGAAACACAAAGTGTGCGTTAATGAAAAAACCTCAGCATTGTTGTATTTTGCTGCACATGCCCAAAATCACAATTAAAAAATGGGTTACTTTAAACTTATTTTTTAATAAAAACATGCCATGCTTTTGTCACGCAAAACACACAAATATATATATATATATAAACAAATTTAACGTAATTAATTTATGTTAACTATACACAACAAATTACTGTATAAGAGTTAAAAACTTTTTTTGCGAGACTTTTTGTGAAAACGACTCGGCATTTTATCCCGATATAACTTGAGAATCAATGCTGAGGTTCTCTCTCTCTCTCTCTATTGCAATCCTTATTTTATGATTTTAAGTTTTAAGAATTTTCTTTTACAGCCATTTAAAAACCAACAAATTCTAATATAAAAAAATTTAACAATCATTTTCTTGCGGCTTAAAATCGGAAGTTTTTAAAGTTTCTTTTTTGTTTTTGTTGAAAATAAGAAGCACACGGATTATTTGAAGGTTATATAAAAAGAATAGAAAAAAGTTAAATGGAAAGACGTGACTGAATTATAACATAAATTTTCTTTTAAAAGTGGTCAATAAAAATTGGGATAGGACCAAGACAAAACATGTCGTCCCATCCTCATAAAATCGCAAATGTAATAATTGTTACTTGCACAGCAAAATAGAAAACAAAAAATAACAATTGCGAGCAAGATTTTTTTTTAAAAAAAAAAAAAAGTATTTGTGACACATACAGACATCTTTAGTCAAATGATGTACTGAACAGCACACAATTTTTTAAAAAAATTTCTGATGAAGTATGATGAACACAGACAAAAAAGTATACAAGAAAAAGTTCAAAAAGTGAGAAAAAAAGAGGGACAACAGTTAAGACAGGTGAGGATTGAGGAAGAGGTGGAAGGACACAACAAAAGCGCTTGGTTTTTGAAGGGGAGATTAATAGTAAGAATTTACATTTTCGGAGACATACAATCAATAAACAAATTATCCATTTCTTGGTCAAAAATGCCAATTTACAAACACGTATCAAATCTAAATTACTTTTTTTAATTTTATCTCTTAAGTCCGTAAGTATATTCACCTTCGAAACCCTCCCCCCCCCCGATAATGACATCATGGACAGGACAATGACGTACTGTAAATGTATATCACTACCTGCTCTCGGTATGCAATTATAAATTCGAATTGTTAGGGGGCAGGCATAGAACTATTAGAAGGATTTGCTAAATGGGCCTTTCGAGGTGTTTTTGCACTAACTTGCTCAAATTGCATCTTGAGTTTATTTTTGCTGACAGACACACACGTTCAATATGAGAAAGCCAATAAAAACAAATTGAAATTTGTACAAAAGGACAAAATAAAAATATTATCAAACCAGCTGAATAGAAGATTATAGTTAAAATGTATTTTTTTCTATATAAAAAAATTAGAATAATAGAATTATGATTATTAACTTTATATAATTAAAATAATGTACAATTTAAAAGAATAACAAGGGATAAAATAACGTCTGTGTGTAGAAATAAAAGATACTAGAGTCTCTACTGCACTGCAGTTTATCAAGAAATTAAAACGAGAAAAACAAAATAAATTCATAATATACATAATTCAATAATAATAAAAAACAATTTGTGGCAGGTTAGTGCATTTTTTTACACCTCGTCAAAATGGTGAAAAATAAAAAAGTGAACCTTTTCAATCTGCCAGCAGACTTATTATCCCCAATCCACAAGAAAATAAATGTAATGATATCACACACCTCAAGAAGAAAAAAGCCCATTCCAGTATGCAAGTGTTAAAACTATGTAGTAACATGTAAAATGCGCGCTCGAGATAACACGAGGACAAAGAGAAAAGAAGAAAGTATGAAACATGATTAACGACTAAAACCTTTTTTGTACGTAAATTGCTTATGCATACACGGAGAAAATAAAAAGCCCGCATGAAAACGACTCGACATCTTCAGGAGTAAATAAAGTTTTCGAAACAACCATTGTAACATGTCTCGAACAATTCGAGACTTTGTTGCACTACTAAATGCTGCCAATAATACAACATAGCAGCGATAGTGTTAGAGATCTCTCGAATGGACAAAGTAGAGATGTGGCTCATAATTTAATTACTATTTAACTTTTTGTTTTAATAACTAAAACTCTGCATCAGAATTCTGAATGAAATCTGAAATTTTCTATTTTGAAAACAAAATTTAAAGTATTCTTAGAAGAAACAATAGAAGAGCACATTTTAATGAATCAATAATGGATATTTTCTTGATGATAACTTTTCAATTGAACTTTTAACTGTTTCAAAAAGACTAAACATTTTGACAGTTTTTATTTATTTTGATTGGAAAAAAAAAACGGAATTAAATGTTTAATTACAAAATGTCATAAAAAGTGTATTTTTAAACACATGAACATGAAAATACTCTGTACTTCATGCAGTTACTTTTCTAGTTTGAAGATTCTAAAAGCACTTTGAACTCGTCATATGACATTTATAGACAAGTGACCATTTCACCATTCCAGATTTATATTCAACTACAAACGCAGCATTAAAGAGGTTGTTTTAAAGAGGTCTCCAGAACAAATTTAATCTCGCGTTTATAGCTGGTATTTCACGATTCGTATACATTTTGAATAAAAATCTGGAAAGAATTGATTGCGAAATAATCACTATAAATATCAAAAACAACGTCAGTCTTTTAGATGTTTCAAACTAGGAAAGTAACTGCTGAATTTTCATGTACTTGTTTTTAAAAACAAATCTTTTTATGCCAATTTTGAAAGTAGTTTTCATGAGAAGTCACTTAATTTTGAAGTTTTTTTTTAATTCTATCAATGAGTTCCTTTTATTTTAAACATCATTTTGACAATCCTTTGATAAGTCACGATTTCAATGAGAAATTTCTAGCTTTTATGGTATCCAAGGTCCATTCTTTTCTGGTTTTTGTCTTTGGTGGCCACTGTTTTTGTGTAACCCAAAAACATCGAATCGTCTTAATATGAGCTTTTTGTCGTTGCATGAAAACATTTAAGAAAAACAAGCTCTCCATTAATTTTTTTTTCTTTTACTGTGGCACGTAGAGGCGCCACAGCCAATCGGTGTATCCATTGCACTTTTGAAAAAAAAACACCACAAGCACCCATATATACGAACGGTACCACGTACCCCACCCATTCACCCACCCGACTTGCAACTAACAACAAAGAATTTTAGAAAACACCACCAAGGTAATAGAAAAAAAAAATAAACGACTGAAATCATTGAATGACTTGGAATTAGGTACATCAGCAAAAAGGAGCTAAAAGTTAATAATGAAAAATATATGTACAGACATTTACATTGATAAGAAAAGGAATTGTTTTCTGTATGTATTTTTGGTGAGAATTGAAAACTTGATCACACAACACACACACATAAGATGGAGGAAAAGGGAGGGTAACCGCAGCAGCAGCGACACCGCACCCGTTATTTTTGTACCCACCTATATTTTTTTAGTTGGCGAAATCACTTATATATATAAAAAAAATTACGACCTCGACGTCTCGAGGCTGCTCGGAATCGATGGTCGACAGCATCGTTTTTTTCTTTTCAAGATTTTCAATCATACAGACGCAAAAAAGGGGTTTGAAATTCATCAATCTCTACCCCTCTTGAATTACAGTCTGTCCAGTCGGAAGGAATCTTCCGTTGCCGGATCGGCAACAATGTCGGGATCAGTCAACATCTGAAGTCCATCAAAATCTATTGGATCCAATCCCGCTTTCAAATCGTCCGTTACAAACAGATCAGAGTCAAAAACACCACTTATTCCAACCATAGCAGACCCAAGATCCTTTGCAAAATCTTGCCTACTCATTGGATCTTCAGCACCAGATGAGAAATCTGACAAAATAAAACAATTTAAGATAAATTAAATTTTTTTAAATAAAATGTTCATATATTTGTAACCCGTCAGAATAATATTCGGTATGCTGCTCGGAGTTTGTGGCGTCTGAGGTGCCGTGTGATGGTTTTGATTGCCTCCCGGAGACGAAAGTCCCGTAGAGTGACCATTGTGAGAATACTGGTCAAGCACACTATAATATCCTCCACCTCCATCCAGAATATCCCTGCTGTCTACTAAACCGGCATTCTGAACCTGAAAAGCCCACAATTACAAAGGCCAAAATCAGTCGAGAAGCAATCAAATAGGTTATATCGAGGCAAAATACAATAGAAGAGAATAACGGAAGCAAACTCGGAATATTTTGCATTTAAGAAGCAACTTAAAGTGACTCGGAACCTTTCAACCATGTTGGCAATCACATAAAGTTTATTTCCCACCATTATTGTTTTCTTAAAATACTGTTAAGTCCTCAACTTATGTGGTTAATTTGTTCCGTAGGTTTCCACTAAGTCGAATGCACGTTAAGTACTATGTAACATATTGAATGTCTTCGTTGGCTCCCAATGTGCTAAATAAAATATTATGACTCTGGAATTTGTTATTATTCATGAATTTCAAAAAATAGTTATATGCAGTTTTTTCAATTTAAAACATTTTCGTAGGCACCAAAGTTGTTTTCAAAACGCAAGGTGGACAGAGTTCTTTTGCCATATTTTAGTCATAGCCATTGAGTATATTTAGGCCACAAACATACTTGGGAATACTGTAAACTGTTGATATCTGAAAGGAAGATATTGCTGACCGATGATGCTGGCGGAGTGTCAACCTATAAAAAAATTACATTGAAGTTTGTCTCGTTAAAATTTAAAAATAAATAAAGCATATGGAGACAAGTACCATATTGAAATGCTGGAAATGTTCCTGTAAAGCATTCGTTTGTGCATTCGATTGCAAATAATACACGCTTTGATCTGTAAATGGATCTTTTGGTGGAGGACCAAGGCCAGGTGAGCTTACAGGTGATAACGTCTGAGAGACGGGAGACTGTGGGGCGCTGTATGACGTATCGGCCGGACTACTACTTCGGTAAGTCATGTGAGTCTGAAAAGGTACGACAAACAAAACTTCACTTTCCAAATTCGTGTCTTGCGAGAAATTTAAAACAATTTCAAACAAACCGTTGATCCATCTGATGTGGAAGTTAAACCTAATTGCTGCTGTTGAGATTGTTGCTGATACATGTGATGTTGCTGATACTGTGATGCCTGATGTTGTTGTTGTTGTTGTTGCTGGTGATGATGACGATGTTGTTGCTGCTGCTGTTGTTGCTGCTGTTGTTGTTGTTGTTGTTGTTGTGTGTACGAATCAATTGGAATTCTCGTCGAATCAGTTGCCATACCCTACATATAAAACAATTAAGTATTTTTCGAAAATCCCAAAAAATAACACAACATTATCCATAAAAAGAACTTGCAAAAGTGCAAACAGTACACAAGAGTGCCAAAACTTAAGTGCATAACACAACAACAAACTGACAAACTAATATGGAGAATTAAATACTAGTTAAATGAACAGGAAATGGTTAAAACTCATGCGCTAGAAGTAAAATACTCCAATGCGAAGTCGACATTACTAGTTGGGTTCTACTTAATTAAGATGGCCAAAAAAGTAATTATCGGGTGTTTAAATTTAAGACAAACGTTTTTGGAACGAATCATTTAGAAAAAAATTCAAACAAATTTTAAAATAAAATAATTTGATCATCACTGATCAGATTAAATTTATTTTAAATATTGCCATGTTTAATAATAAACTGTTTATAGCAGTTTGAAAATGAAAATTTCAAACAATCATAAATTTAGAAATACGAAACACACCCATAAAAGCTCTAGTTTCTACCAAACTTTAATTTTTGACTGTTCCTCCCGAAAAAACAGTACGGGCAATTTTACTTACCACTTTAAACTACGAAAAATCACAATGCCCCAAAACCCAACGAAAAAACGAAAGTAAAGTGACTTATTTAAATACCTCAACCAATAACTTCGACTTTGCATAAGATATAGAAACATAAACATTAAAAACCTAAAGTAAAAAGGTTCGTTAATTAATAGTGATAAATATGAAACGCAGAACTGCTACAGAAGAAACTTTTAGAAGATTGAAAAAGATAATTATTACAAGATACGAGGAGAAAAAGATTTAATTTTGAAAGTGTTTAGAATTTAAAACGTATTTATAGATGAAAAAATAAAAAAATTGAATTAAGAAGAGATAAAATCGTAAAAAAATAAAAACAATAAATGATGGAAAAAAATAACGCGATTTATCAACCAACCTTACATGTGTGTAAAAATCGGGTGTGCAAAGGGGGAACCCGCAGGCAATTCTGGAACAAATTGCAGGCAACACAAAAATCTATGAGGAATCACTACTATACTGTATATATAAATAACACAAAACATAAACCTAGAATACTACTAATTAGTAATAGCGATTAATGATTATCTACATTAATGACACACAAAATAAATCACTGTTACAAATGCACACTAAATCCAGTTACTCTAACAATCCTAACTAATACGACATAATGTAGATGCTGGATAAAACAGTCCCCGAACAACCATGCCGCCACAACGGAATAAAAGTGCCAATGAATTACGTCTCTCTCTCCTGAAAGCTCGAGCTCCTCCAGTATCATAACTTATATATTTCCTTAAAATACAATGTTAAAAAGCCAAACAAGCATTTCACTAATAACCATAAGTCCTTTCCGTTAAAATCAAATAACAGTAATTACTGTAAAAGGCGCTCAAAACGCATTTGACGGCTTAATCCGATCAAATCCAATAATGAACAGTGTCCCAAACAATTCTTTGAAAATTACAGACGGTGCAAACATTTCAATTGCGTTTTCTTCCACCCTTTCCAGTAGTAGTTCCATTCACACTTGATTATTAAGATACAATATCAACTTCGAGCAGGGTTAAAAAAATATCGACGTACGAAAATAAAAATTAATGAGTTGCTCTGCTCTGTGGTATTGCCTTTTCTCCAAGGGTTCCAGTTCAAAAGATTCTTGAATTTGGGTCTAAATTTACTTCTTTAGCGACCCTTTATTTGGAAAGAACGAGAGCAATGTCAACTGACTCGTAATACACGCTTAGCTCTAAAGAAAAACCGCCCAGTAATTCATTGGCACTTCTACTTACGACTACTTGCACTAAAAGATGATAACTACATCAAATCAGGCGTTTTTACAAGCAGATTGATCGTTTGTTCAGTTAGTTAGCTATTTAAGTATACAATCAAAGCTGTTAAAACCTAAAATCAAGCGGTAGTCAATGCTAAGAATACGAGAAAGGTATTAAACGACACCAAACACCAAGACGAGAGAGTGAGAGAGAGAGAACGCTTTTAAAGACAAGTAGAAAATAAGAGCCAATAAATAAAGAGCCTTGCCTGCTGCAAAGCACTTCCACCAATGATTAAATTAGTCAGCATTGGGTGATGGGATCGCCGCCGTTGAGCTTGAGGAGCTCCCGAACTGGAAAGAGGAGGTGGGGGTTGTTGCGGTTGTTGTTGTTGTTGATGATGATGATGATTGGGACCCGATCCCCCACTGACAGTAGAAGGTTGTACAATGGAACCGTCTCGCGACACCGTCATGGCAGCAGTGAAAGACGTTGGGGACAAAGTTGAAGGACTAAGCTGTTGTTGGGGGCTCTGCATTAAGTAGCATCACAAGAAGTGGTTATATTTTGGCTCAAGCAAAACAGGACGGAAGTTAGGTAGGAGAGAAACAGAATAAAAGGGGGAAGAGAACCAGCAACAAGATGAAAAAGCTCGAGCTAAAATGTGTTCATATTTTGATCCAAAAATAACAAAGACAGAATAAAAACTTTAAAAAAAGTAACCAAAACGTACGTTGCTGTAAGGAGATCCCGTCTGATCCTCTGTGTCGATGGGAGTGGCCAACGGAGATTGGAACTGAAGGTTCGTTAAATCAGGTAACGAACCTGTGTTGTTGGCAATGGAAAGATGAACAAGATTCGGATCTTGTTCCATTGGATAAATGCTACACAAAAAAAAAAAACACAAAGAAACAAACAAAATTTAAGTTTGTAAAATTAAAATTTAAAAAAACGGTGAATCCCACTTTATTCCCGGCACTTCACAAGATTTGGGTCGAGAGTGAGGAGGAGGAACTAACTTCTTTGGATCCCAGTACCCCTTCATCTGCATCCCATCGGTGACGACGAGACCGTCCTCGTGAGCTAGGAGAGGAAATGCCAACACTGAACACGTTGGTCGTTTTTTGTTTTGTTTATATTGTACATAAAGAGAGACGGATAAAAAGGAAAAAAGAAAAGAAAAGAGAGAAAGAGAGAGAAAAAGAGAAACAAAAAAAGAGACAAAAGTGATGATGGCATGCAAATTATCAAAAAAATCCCAAAACAGCGTTAAAAGACAAGAGAGACTCACTTCTCCTATTTGCAGGAGGTGTCGTGGAACCGTGATAGTTATCTGCCGGATTCATCGCACTTTGATGTAGAGCCGAATCACTGTTCGTCCTTCTCCAGCTGGTGTCTGGAGGAGGAGAAAGGTACGGAGAACTATACGGAGAACAGTCCACGTGAAGAACGAGAAAGATCAACACCTCCGTTAAGGAACCACAACCGTGGTCACACAAACACGATAATATTTTAAAGTAAAAAAGGATATTCGTTTGTCGAACTGTCGTCTGTGAGGTCCAACGTGCCGTGGCCTGCTGTCTCGATACACTCGATCAACCAAACCATCACGACCCTGTTTCATGTCTTCCAGACTTGTAAGAGCACTCTGTTAACGAAAAAGAAACCGATATGGGTGTCATGAGCAACGCAAACGAATGAGTTTGTAACCCGTGGTCACGACAGTTTTCCTGAAACAAATCCTCACCAATCAGAAATTCATTAGGGTTGTTAAGACATAATTAAAATATTTCTTGTTTCTTTCCACTACCTAAATAACCTGGGGCCTCATTACAAAAACGTCCTAATGTTTATATCTTTGGGTTTTAACAATGCATTTCGTATGCTGCATTCTCACTTTTGTCCCGCTGCCACAGGCCTTTTTTTTGCTGCTTGCAGAATAATTTTTCAAATTCAAATGTCACTTCTTATGCATAATATCATATTCGTCATGATATTTTATAACCTTCTTTTGTAATTGTTACAAGGTTATGGTTATGAGCTAGATATGATAATTTACTGCTATATGACATTCTTATTGTCTTTCTGTAATGACACCCCTAGATATTACCTACCTAAGTTTACTTATTCTATCATCACAGTTCTCAAGAAGCATTCTCAAAACGCCTAAGATGACTTGTTCTATTTACAAGACAGCTTATTCTGTTGGTCTTTAGGTCACTTTATGTTTAGGTCTGAATGTTAATAACTTGTTAGTACAATCTTAAGACTTTTAAAAACCACCTACCAAAAAGGTGTTACTTGCAATGCATTCACTGACAAAAACATTTTACCCTCGCTAAATCTCAAAAATTGCCACAAACAAAAATAAGACAACCTATACTTTAGGATGTCACTGCTTATAATTATTTTACAATAGTCTCATTTGCTGCACAATAGTCAGTGACAATCACAAAGATATGATACACATATGATAGTAGTATTTTGTAATTTGCTTTTATGACTATTATTATAAAGTTATGAGCACGATATGACAATTAACTGTCTTCTTATCTTTCTGAAATGCCCTCCTCCATGAGGCAAGTGAGAAGTGCAATTAAAATTAGAATGTAACCTGTAAGTCAGAAATGGGAACCAATCATTCAATCTACACCTTAAGAGTGCTCTTGGCACCTGAACTTCGATTTGAACCCTCTGAGCAGGGTGTCAATAAAACTCAATAAACAAAATCGACTTCTACTTTTGGGATCCTGATTAGAGGGTTTTTATTATTAAAAGTTCAAAGTTCCAAGTTTGAAATTTCCTTCTTGAATTGGGTCCTATTCTATTAAGGTGTCCCTTTAATAAAAACATTCCACCAGAGTCTCTACGCCAATTTCACTACATCATGATTTCCTTCTTTTTTTTTTTAATAAAGAACCTAATAATGTACTAAAGACGAGAGAGAGTTCAAATACAGTGTTCAGGGACAAAATGTACGGACGGACCGTGAATAATAAGTAGAATAGAAGTTCCAAACAAGGTGTCAAAACACAAAAATGAATTAGCACACGTGAAGAGGGAGAAGCGACCTCCAAAAGAAACCCAAGGACTACAAAAATGTAATTATAAAGAGATAAACTTAGAGGTACTTCAACTCCATTTGATCAGAAAAAACGTCGTTCACGATAAACTTACTCTAATATGGCAGGAAGGTGGCGCTGATCAAGCGCAAAATTGAACTAACGCCAATCTGAACTAACGCCAAACTGAATAAACGCCAAATGGAACAAACGCCAAACTGAATAACCGGTTAGGATTGGTTAGGTTAGGATTGGTTAGGTTAGGATTGGTTAGGTTAGGATTGGTTAGGTTAGGATTGGTTAGGTTAGGATTGGTTAGGTTAGGATTGGTTAGGTTAGGTTAGGTTAGGATTGGTTAGGTTAGGATTGGTTAGGTTAGGATTGGTTAGGTTAGGATTGGTTAGGTTAGGATGTTCTGTTTGTAAATCTGCACAGTCTGACGTCTATAAAAGCTCACAATATTTGGACCATCAGAATTTACAAAAAACCTGAATAACCGCCAAACTGAATAAACGCCAAATGGAACAAACGCCAAATGGAAGAAACGCCAAACTGAATAAAAGCCAAAAATTTGGCGGTTATTCAGTTTGGCGTTTGTTCAATTTGGCGGTTATTCAGTTTGGCGTTTGTTCAATTTGGCGCTTATTCAGTTGCGCCGGCAGGAAACATTCCCATCTAGGGATAAAGTGTTCTTAGTTGTGCTACCATCATGTATTTATCTTGATTATCATCATGCAACAAAGTAATTACAATAGCTAAAGGGGGAAAAAAACACTTAGGGCAGACTGACTGTGATCACTGATCAGTTACAAAGACGATCCCCCGGTTGTACTTCAATCCAAGGATTCTAGAAGTCTGAAGTGTTCGTTCACCAATATAACTAAGAACACAATATACGTTGAAGTTTTTTAAAGTGCCACCACTTCAATAACAGTTAAAACTGTTAAAATTCACAAAAAAAGTTCTCCAAGAAACCCCCACGCAAATATATAATTAATCAAACAGATAATTCGTCCAAATTTGTTCAAAAATTGCATTAGATGTATTGCAATTAACGAAAGGTTTAACTTTAACATTATGAACAACATTTACATACGGATAAGCTAAAATGTTACTCAAATTATGAATTATCTGAAAATGGCCAAATTTTAAGTTTTCGTACACCACCAGAAGAGAAGCTTTTTGTTCAAGCTTAAAGTGAAAAAACGAATAAGGTGTTAAGTGAAATTGTCAATATATAGATATTAAACAACAAATATACTTTCTAGTCATTCATTTAACTCTTCTAGTTTCTATGCTACTGCACTTTTTTGTTGTTGCAGCAAATGATTAGGAATCAATTTCAATTGAAGTTCATGAAGGAGTAAATAATTCAAAATGTGATGAGAACTAATTAATGAATGAAAACTAATTCCAACCACCCCCGCACTCCAGCCAGCCAATGATGCAAATTTGCCTAGCAAGTTGCATTTCTACTAAGAAGCATCTTTTTAACAAAGTAGATCACTTGTGGCAGTTCTTAACAGAGGAAGGAAGGACTTTTTTTTTAGCCTTCTTACCTGCAAGTCAATGGAGTTGTTGCCGATTTGATTGACGTTCGGCAAAGAACCACCTCGAAAAGAAGACACCAAACACTGATTGATATGAAGATGATGTTTCTGTATCACTGGTTCACCCTAACAACAATGGGAAACAGCACTTGTTCATGTATGATATGATTGTGCAAAATGAACCACATATACGTACGAACACACACATTTAACATACATGAAATGATAACAGTGGCATTAATGAACCCCCCCCGGGCCACAGCATGTCACATACAGTCTTAACATACACACATGATATGGTCCACATTCTACAACACAAATAGTTAGCTAACGAATTGCAATGTAAGCAACGCTTGGACAAAAAACGTGAACCTATTCGTAAAAATGCCTAATCTCACTTGATTATTTGGTGACGTTTTGCTAAACCCATCTTGTAATCTAGCATTTATCACCAAATGCACACCCCTTGAAAGTCAGTAAATTTGAAGATTGCATAGTAATTAAGCAAAATAACCAGTTTGGTATTAAATCTGCACATTGACTATGATTTTAGATATTGTGCAGAATGACCATATCAACAAGCCAACAGTACAAAACGCCTTAAGCTAGGGTTTCCTAAGATGGTGGTACCGCAAAATAGCAGCCCTAATATGACGGTAAATGACGACACAAAAAACGTTTTCATAGATATAAATCGATGTGGTTTTCTCAAAAGCTGTGGTGCTTATCGTTGTTCTCGAGAAAACCACATCCATTTACATCTATGAAAACGGTTTTCTGTGTAGTCATTTACCGTCATATTACGGCGGCTATTACGCCGCTAGATTTAATGACATTTTGCACATTGGCCAGTTTTAGACGTATTGCACAATGCATAAAATATTAAGTCATTTTACAGATGTACTAAATTGGTAGTGTTCCACATTGCTTAATAGCAGAGAAAAATTACCATTTTTTTATGTTGGCGGTAACATTTACATTTTATATAAAGATTGTATGTTTGGGGAGGGGGGTCCCCATTCACCCCTGCTTCAAAGATGTTGAGATTTTATTAAAGATGGCCGCGCCCATTGACATACAATTTGAGCATGACAACAGGGTGGCATTGTCCCTATGTTGTTTGCCTCGTTTCTAAATTCAAATTTGGGATTTAGTAATGTGGCCATTCTTCTTTAAACAATGGAATTAAACAAATCTAGTGAGTTTAATGGCCCATTTTGAGCCCATCCCACAAAGCCCAAAAAGTCCAACAGGCCCTACAAAGTTCATAGCCTGTTTTTATAAAACTGCCAGCCCAGTCCAGTCCATGGGCTTTATTTAGGTCTCCAGATAAGAGGAATGAATACAATTCAAAATATATGTGTAATTCGATGCAACAGGGCCAAGTTGCCGACACTGATTATCGCCATTGTGTAGAGATGATGGTTATTTATAAAATTGTTCCTAAATACAGCACCGTTTTTTTTAAAGTAATGTACAATAAGCCTCGAACGTTGCCCGTTAGCAATTTTTAAATTTAGAAATGTGTGGCCATGTTCATTTATGGAGTTCGGAGGTCAATTGGATGAAGAAATGAGTCTAATATACAGAACACAAAACGTTTTAGAGCCTCGATCGACATGAAGGAGGAACACAAAAATTTCGACATAATATGACAAATAAAATAATTAACTAATTATGAAGAAGACAACAACTGTGCGCCCCATGAATATTATTTTAATTCACAATGTAATGGCGTAGAAATAGAAAACAAATATAAGTCAAATATACTTTCATTAAAAATAAAAGATAATTGAACTTTAATTATTCAGTTATCATTGACCTGATTAAGCTACTAACAACTGAGCTGTCTACTGTATTTTCCTAGAAAATGTCGATGAATGTAATTTAAAAGTATTGCGGAATGATATATTAATAAATAATAGTCTAAATAATGACCTATGGTTAGACGTAGCATTGGATTCCTATAGCAATTTATATACTAGTAGTTTCTTATGACAGTTGTTAACACGCCCCAAGTATACGTGACTCATCATAAGAAGCTTGTGACGTCATAGGGGTTGACAAAAATTTTGAAATTGCATCATTTTATCTGATTAAAAAAGGGCAATAAGACTAATAACAAACCCCCCTTTTGTTTTAGACTGTTTAAAACGTTTAATGCCCTCCGTTTTTATAAAAAAAAACTTAATTTTACGTCAACCCCTCTGACGTCACAAGCTTCTTCTTACGACGAAGGAAAGTATATTAATTAACCCTGTCACACTGAAACAGTGGCTCCACAGACTTTCTATAGCAATCAACTGATAAATTAACCAAATTCAAAACTGACACGAACCGAATACATGTATTTAACTATAGAGAAACCCGGAACTTAAAAAGCCATTTAAAAAGCGGGGGCCCAATGTGGACCACGTGATAAGCATGAAAGAGGGCTAAAAAACAACCACCAACTGTAGACAGAACAAGAGACACAAAATGCGAGAATAGTTTTGCCTGCATTCTAGATTGAATAAATTAAAATGTTATTATAGTGGCTATATATTTGTTTGCGTGTAAACAGATGAACGTCCGCCATTAATAAACAGAAACAAGGCGGAAAATGAAGAGAAGAGGGGGGGGGAGGCTCAAATGTCCTTGAAAGACTAAGTACACAGAAGAGATTCATTTCTCATTCTTCAATCAGAAGGCAGCGCCCTCCTTCATTTATTAACACTAAACCTAACTCATTTGCATAGATTCATGAAAAGTAAACAGGTGATGTTTGGCCACCTTATAAACCACCACCATCACACAACCACCCCTTCATTTTAACCCTATTGAACCCTTCCTTTCAGAAAAAGTGACGGCAGCGACACAATGACACACTTTTGAAGCCACAACACGCAATAATAAGGGTGAACTAACATGGTAATTCACATCTACCTTGTACATGAAAAAATGTCATATTCGTTCGCCCTAAAACATGTCTCAATGGCTTATTGGTCCACTAAATATGCCTCAAAATTCAACTGAAAGCGATCAGCTCATGCCCTACCCTCTCATTCCGTTAATCTTTCAGGGCTAAAGATCCAAGTTGATTCTTGGAATAGGGCGCCACCTGTAGCCACAAAATGGAAACACTATCAACCATGTGTGTTATGTGACAATTTTTTTTTTCACTTTTCCCTCCTGAAACACTCAAATTTCTAATAAAAAACAAAAATGTTTGCCCTAACAAATAAACGTGAACAATTCACACAGTGAAACATAATTGTAATTTACACATCGACTACTTATTTTCCTCTTAAAAGGGCTTGAAATTGAGTCATGTTCGACTCTGTATCTGTCTAAAATACCTATGAAATATAAAATGATTGGTTAATATAGAAATGAGAAAGCAACATGTTTTAAGGTGTAAAAACCAATTAACGACAGTGAATTCTGAGGATTAACATGACAGAATATCAAATGGAAGGATGTACTTATGTCAGTCGAGTACATGCTAATGCTTCGTTTGAGTTCTAAGAGCGTTTTAATTGTAAATATAGCTAAAGAGCGAGCAAACGGCTCTCTATTTGAAAGGGTAAGGGGGGACAGATATACATAGGACTATGATAGAATGGGCGCTAGTGCAAGGTCATTCCGTTTTACCCCCTTAATATAACCCCAAAACGAAGCGAAAGACAACAGATGACATATGAAAAAAAACTCACCCTTGTAGCACAGCCCACTTCCCTCATAATTTGTTCAAAGGCGGCCGTCTCTTCAGCCTGTTTTTGGTTGTGAAGTGCTATCTTTTCGCTAAATTTCCTAGGACTCGCCATGATGGCTGAGCTTGTTATGGTTCAGCAATGCAGGGGGTCCAATCGTTAACTCAGCCAATAAGAAACGATACGAAGATCACCTGACCATGCATTCAGAGCGCTTAATAAAATAGATCGCAAGGAGTAAAATTAATAATACAATTAACATGAGAGTCTATGGTAAAGCAAGAAATCTGAGTACTCCGAGTGAATTAAAATGAAGAACTAAAGAGCGGAAAAAAGCTCTCTCCGCTTTCATAAGAAAAGGTGGAGTTACTTATAAAAAAGAACAAGACGGTAATATGACGTATTATTATTGAAGATCTTGGGGTTCATGAATGAACTAATATGGCGTATGTTGAACATAATACAGTATAAAACAGACGCCATTTTGGTTTATCTATAATTTAATCATAATAAGACACGCCTTATTCTTCGAAATGTAAACACTCAGATATATGTTGATGTTCAGTTGTTCTTTTATTTTAAATTGCCTTAAAGTGAAACTTCCCTGCAATACATTGCATCTCTTGTATAAATTATTTTACAAAAATGAAATACTTTTGTTTAATTACATTTATAAAAAAACACACAATTTACACAAAAAATTTACATGATACGTTAAGTATAAGGGATTAGGTCGGCTAGCTGATAAACTCTCTGGTTAAATTACAGATATATATATATTTTTTGCACGAAATGCAAATAAAAACGCAAAATGAACTCCCAAATTTATTTACGTGGCGGTTTTTTTATATTTAAATCGATACCTTCAAGCTAAAAAAGGGTTTCAAGGGTGGATTAAATGGTTTTTCTGTCAAAAAACAACAACAACATTTTTTTAGACATGAAACCATTTCTGCGTACGTTAATAATTCATACAAAATATTTTTTTAAAATAAATATATTAACATTAGGATTTTTTTGCATTGAAATTCCAATGAGAAGGTGTTTGTTTACATGATCATTAACAAAAAGAGGCAGGGGGGGGGGGGCTACATTGATTAGTTTTTTGTTTACATGTCGGGATAAATTCTCATCCTCATCCTCATCATCATCATCATCACCCGTAGAACACACGGAAGTTTATAGAAAGATTCTAAACACCCAAAATACCGCGCGCGCTTAGTTAAAATTTACACAAAAGATATTTTTAGATTTACAACTATCGATCGCGCTCTTTAACTCAAGTGGCGCCACCATTGACAAAACTAATACAATTGTTTTGTTTTTTTTCGTTGTTTTTTTATATTACGCAAGGCTTTTTTTATATCATGGTGCATTGTGGGTAGAAAATCGTCCATCTTGGTTTCATTGTGTCGTCTGCTATGATGCCATTAATAGTCAAGATTTGTAAAGTTAATAATAGTAACATGATTTCAAATTATTTTTTATACAGATGCAGCGCCCTCCTGTAGGCTAAAGTCGAATGTAATAAAAAAAACAGACGGTGACCTAAAATGGCCGTTATTACAATTACAACCAATAAACGTGGTGAACAAATTGGCGGGAAATATTTCGGAAACTGATAAATGATTGAGACATTGCGTCATAGATTTGAAGCTAATATGACCCGAGCAGCTGCTATGTCTCTTTGCTTTTTGGTCACCTTCTCTGTCGTCACAAGTTTCAAGTAATAATATGGCGACTGTATTTCATAACATTGCACATATTATAATTTATAATTTATAAGTATGTCATAATATAACATTATACCCTGTGTAATTTACAGGAAGAAAAAAAAACCTCCATATGTTTTTGATTGCCATAATAATGAATAAGTTAAATTCGAATTAAATAGCTACAATAAATAATATAAAACTCGTGTGAATAAAAAAAAAGTTTTTCTGCAACTTTTATTATATTTCTGGTGCTTTATAAATAGACATATATTGCAAAATATGCCAATTAAGAAAAACATTAGAATAGAACTCTTTTTATTCTGCATTTCAGAAGCAACATTAAGAAAAACAAAACAAGAAAGTGTTTTAGAAACTAGAGAAGAATTTTCGTTTTAAATCAATATATAAAAACGTATTCAAGTAGTTTCCAAAACACTTTCAAGTAAGTAATTTACGTATCCGAAATAACTTAATGGAATAATCTCGGAAATAAAAAAGTCAATTTTAGTAAATTAGCTTAGATATAAATACAATAAAATATAGAACGAAAAACAATTTAACAATCATAAAAAAAAGTACATTTTCTTTTGGAAATTGGTGAGATTGTAGTAATAGTAACCACTCACCAGGGTTACATATATGACTCATAATTATTGAATTAAGTCATCTTGTAGACCTTACTGATGACCTTCCTGAGTGATTCATTAATTTTGATGCATATTCACCAAGAACCTACAAACAAGTGATATATTTTTCTCAGTTAAATTCAAAATAAAACAAAATGGTTAAAAAAAACTAAAAATTAATGTTCAAATGTTTCATTATTAGTAAACAAAATACTTTTATGACTTCGATGAATACCTCGTATATAAAAATGTATTGTTCCGACGTTTGTACAGAACCACCTCTGTCCTGTCTTATCCTGTGCACACAACGAGGAATGTCCACCGTACGAGTGAATTCGAATTCGTGCATACAAATGTCTATTGCAATCACAGTTCCGGTTCTTCCCGTTCCAGGACTAAACAACAACGAAACAAAAAAAAATAAATAAAGCAAATTAACCACACAAAAAGAACAAAAACAAAAGATACCTGCAATGGACAACCATGGGTCCAGAATTAGACTTCGTGTAAGGTCTCGTTTCGACTAGAAGTTCGGTGATCGAATTACGATCGATCGGAACGTTTTGAGGGGGCCAAGACGTATACCAAAAATGGATCACGTCACGCATCAAATTTTTCTACAATTACAGTCCATCAAATCAAATTCTCGTAAAAAAAATATGAAAAATAATTTAACACCTCCAAGTTTTTGAGCTGCAACGCAGACACTGTGTACGATTCCCGCACATCCTTTTTCTTCGTCGTCACCTGATAATCGCCATAAAGACGGTGACAATCCAACGTGTCAGTTTCAGAAAAGTATGGAGCACATTTATTCTTAAAAACAACAACGAGAAGACTATCTTTGTAAAAATAGAGAGTCTAGGTTTGGCTTTTTAAATAATTTGCCATTTAGTATACCACTCCATCTTCCTCAATGGCCGTCAACATGACTATAACTTTGCACTGGTTCTCCCAGACCATTTGCCAGAAATCAATTATTGTATTTGCAAGCGGTGCTTGGCATGCTATGTAACGTTTCTGTTCGCCACGATATCCCTACATGACACACGTCATATAAAATTATTAAAATATCCGAGTTTTCAAAAATAATTTTAACTTACTCGAACGTAATTTGCATTGATATAATCAGAACCACTTTCGTCCGTTTTTGAAATGAGAACGACCCTCGTCTCTGGAACTATCAAATGCATAAATAAAAATAATTGAAATTCAACTTCTAGCAAAGTCATGTGATCAAAAGAAAATTGAACGAAAATTCTACAAGGTATAATGTTGGCATATCGGTTCTTCACTTCCGCTCCAACTGGCAATTCTTCATATCTTGCCATTTGCATTGAAATTTGCTATTAGAAAAAAAAACAAGGAGAACATAATACGTGAAATTGTGGCAACTAGATGTGTTTCAGGTAGACCTTGTATTCTTCGGCAAGTGCTTCATCGTCAATGGAAGCATTCGCAAGTCCAGGAAAATTTAGCTTATTGGTTGTGGCATGCTAAAAAAATGAGTAATCTATTATTTCTGAAGCCTTTTTGCCAATTGGTGTAAAAATATGTGGATTTTTTAAATTTTTTTTTAATTAAATTCATGTAAATTTTCTAACACATCTCAAACAAAAGTGATCATAAACATTTATTTTTTTTCTCCGAAGCAAAATTAGCTTACAGGATCATCAAATCCTTGATTGAGATACGATCTTTTCGATGCTCTACTTTTGCGTCTTCTGAAACTCGAATGAATGGAGGACACGGAATCCAAACTGTAGGCATCGCCAACGGGACGGCAACGTCGAGTCTTCTCTTTCAGTCCATTGCGTCTCTTCAGTACATACTTTAAAATTACAAAACAAAACACAAAATAATTAACAAATTTCATCTGCACCGTGAAATAATTATGTTTAAAAACTTAATTTTAATTTTTAGATTTTGGTAACAACGAAAGAAACTAACGAGTAAAATAAAGAGTAAAACCAAGCAAATGGCAGCAATACAAGAAATAGTTATAACTGCAATGATTCCGACATCTCCATCTAGGTTTGTGTTGTTTTGAGCGTAACTCGACGTGCTCTCTTCCTTACGATGCAACTGAACAGCAAGAACCACATTCGGTACCGTGACATTGGTACCGTTAACCGATCCCGTTCCTCGATGCCGATTACGTATGATGAGTATTCCGAGAAGTTCGGTTAGAGATTTACTGTAGACACCCCATTCGTCTGAAACGTACAACGGCACCGTGATGACTGCTGTAGCAACATTCAACGTCTCTATCGGCACCGACACATTTCTAGGAAAAACGGCGTGTTGGCAAATTTGAACATTGAAGAACACAACCTGAGACTGGTCGATATTCATCTTCACGGCACTCTTTAACTGACGAGCAAATTCTTTCTGAAATTCTAGCCTTTTTGTACAAAAATAAGTCCACGAACACTTGAGAGTTATTGACAAATACGCAACCGGCACTCTGATTGTAGGAAGGACAATGTCCGGGTTGTTGTAACTGAGATCGGTGACGACATCGTGGTCATCTTTATCTGAAAAACAAAATCCCCATTTTTGTTTTTTTAAAAATATGTTTTATTACTTGTACAGAGTGGGTCCTTTCAATTGTGTGACATTACAATTTACAAGATTTTGAATGGAATGTTGGAACCCTGTTCAGAGGGCTCCAGTTGAAATTCAAGATCCAGATTTTCTTCTTGAATGTACACTTAATGTACCTAAATGTACACTTAAATTTTGTTATGAAATGACCATTCTGCACTAGGAATATACTCATACCATCCGTATTCCGCTCCGTCGGAAGCCTGTTGTATTTTGTCCTTCTATCCATTAAGCTCGTAGCTTTCGTGGCCACAATGGGAACAAATCCTGTAGACCGTTCACTTGAGGTGGAGTTTAAGATGTCCATCTGTTGTTGAAGCTCAGAAGACGTATTGACGTAAGATGATGTTGAGACATCAAACGCAGGAGACGTCATTTTTTCCATATACACTGAAGATGACGAACTTAATCCCATACTAGACATTAACACCGGTATGCCGGAAGCGGTGCTATCAAAAAACTTCGAAGAATAGAGTGTCACTGACGTCCTGTTGTAAACAGTGGCAGCTGTCGATGATAGCACCACAGAAACACCACCGAGCAACTCTTTAACAGTCTCGTTGGCAGGTCCTGCCACGATCTTCGGTACGGATTCCTCTTTTGGAGATCCATCTTCGAGTTTTGGATCTTCACGAGGTTTAGATTCTTTTGAAGGAACTTCGTCCTCATCCACTGGAAAGTTTTGTTCATCTGCTGCTGCTACTCCTGTTCCTCCATCGTTGTTTTCTACTTCTTCTGGTAAAGATTCTTCTTGTTTGTCATCCGTTTTTGTAGGTTCGACTTCAATTTGACCGAAAATCACTGCGGAATCTTCTTCCATGGAATGTTTGGTTGTTGTTATGGACGATTCGTGTTGCACTTCGTTGCCATACTGTTGATCAGTGGTCACAGAAGGCACAGTAGTGCTCCCATTAGAGGTGAACAACACCGCGAATGACGAAGACATCCGCGGTTGCATCGATGATGTTTGGTCCACATCGAAGTCAAAGACACTTGAGTAAGAACTTGAAAGTGATGATGGCGTATAAGAAATTTGACTAGAAACAGCAACGCTCTGTAGCTCTATGGCACTAGTTATGAGTTGTTCTACAGTAAACAGTTTCGAAGAGATTTCAAAAGATGAAATCAGGTGGTCACCGTCCTCATTTGATGTCGATTCATTAAATGACACCGTAGAGGAAGCCAAAAACTGGACACCTGTGTTTGTTTGTAAGGTATTTGTGGATATATTTTGAAGTGTACTGGATGAGAGCAGACCAATGGCACTTCCATTAAAGCCTCGAGTACTGTTCGTCACAGGCTCATGTTCTTGTAGTGACCGGCCACCTGATTTGTCTTTCTGATGTTCAATGAGTAAAGAAGTGTTTCCAACTAACGGGTTTTCTGTGGACACCTCCAAAAAAGCCGTATTGTTCGGAGGACTTTTCAACTTCTCAGTATCTGCATCGTCAGCCGAAATATCATTCACCGATGACGAAGGACTCTCGTCTACTGATGATGAAGAACTCTCGTCCACCGACGACGAAGGACTCTCGGCCACCGACGACGAAGGACTCTCGGCCACCGACGACGAAGGACTCTCGGCCACCGACGACGAAGGACTCTCGTCTACTGATGATGAAGGACTCTCGGCCACCGACGACGAAGGACTCTCGTCTACTGATGATGAAGAACTCTCCTCCACCGACGACGAAGGACTCTCGTCTACTGATAATGAAGAACTTTCGTCCAACGATAATGACGAACTCTCAGTAGGTGTTTCTGATCGGGTCAAACTCTCGTCAACCGTCGAAATAACCTCCAGACTTTTTTCAGTTACAGTGTACAGAACTTCGGAAGGTTCTTCGAAATCCACAGAACTCTCTTCTGTTGAAGTGGCCGGCTGTGTGGTAGGTGACATCGACGACTGCTGATGTCGACGTCCATCAAAGTGTCCTTCGACATTCGTAACTTCGGATGATGTTGAAATTTGTGACGTGCTTTTTGCAGCAGGAAATTTGGTCGGATTCCAATTGGATACTTCACTTTCAGCGGCATACTCGACATTGTCAAGTTCCGTCGTCGTCGTCGTCGTTGTCGTCAATTTTCTTCGCGGTCCTTTCGACGACCTCCGATCGTCATCTAGATTAACGGTCGTGGAACTGATGTCTACTGTATAGTTGGAATCAAACAAATCAGGAGTAACATCTTGAACTTCGTCACGAAGACGTTTAGTAAGTTTTGTCTTTTCATCGGATAAAATTACGGGTTGTTCGTTGTGTTCTACTGAAATGTCTTTTCTGTCTTCGGACGATGAAGGAGGCGCTTCGAGTTCGTGGGGCACTTCGGCAGGGTCATTAATGGCTACTCCACTTTGAACCACTTCGGTATCAACCTGTTTCTCAGTACAGGACACATATTCAAACCTAAAACCTTTTTAAATAAAAATGTTTTAAAAAATATATATATATTAAATAAGTCACACAATAAGGTTTTCACAATTGAATTTCACAAGGAAGTGGTCGATGATCTTTTTTTCTTTTGTTTAAAAGTTGAAGCAGATTATAAAAAAAAGTTCTCAGAACAAATTGTGACAGAACAATTTTGAACTGAAATTTCTTATTCATTATTAAAATTATTATTAGTGTGTCAGAAAACTGGTCTAATTTTTTTCCATTTTACGACATGGTGCAAAAAAAAAATTACGAAAACAGAAACACAGAAAGGAACTAGCTTTCTTTTTTTTTAGAAGAAATTAAGATTTATTTCCAACTAGTCAGAGCAAACAAAGAGGAAGTGCCAAGTTTTTCTCTTGCATATTTGCCTTAATTGAAAAATAAAAATGCATTTGAAAATTTGCATAAAAATTCATAATTTTTGAAAATTTGCATAAAGTTGAATAATTTAACACACCCGGTAATTAAAAAAATACGTTTTTGGTTAGAAAAGAAATTCTTCAAATAATTTCTTAAACCAAATCGTTTAGATTTTGCATTTTCTGCTATTGCATCTGATGATTGCAGCTATTAATTACTTCAGATAATTAATTTAATTATGTTTTTTGCTAAATAATATACATTTAAAATTTTTATCTTAATGATAATATCCCATAATTAATTTTAAATATAATTATTGAATTTCAAAATTAAAATAAAAATCGAAAAAACATTAAAACAATTTTATTTAAATCAGATAAATCCATTTTTATCTATTTAAAAAGCGTTTACATGTTATTTATGCACAATGTTCAAAAAGTGAAGAAATAGTTCATTTTTTCTGTCTGAAAATTGAAAAAAAAACCCACCTGAAATTCAACCAAAAATTGTTTTTGTTTTTTAAAAGAAATTTGTTATAAATTCTTCTCACCAGAAAAAAAAAGGAGAAAGAAAACAAAGTAAAGTTTTCTGTTCACATGATGATGATGATGATGATGATGTCCACATTGAAACATGACTTGAAAGTTTTTCTTTTCTTAAATTTTTCTTTTCTTCTGATTCCGTTTCTCATTCAGTTGTGTCTCATTTCAATTTATGTCTTGAGTGAAATAATTTTCATCCATTGAGTTATGAGGAAAAGGATGATGACATCCATATTTCTGACATTTAAGTAACTATAAAATACAATAAAAGTAAAAAAAAACGAAATAAGTTAATACATCCATCAATTAAATTCACACACAACTACGAATTACGAAACATACAAATTATCATCATATAAAGAAATGTGGCCCACCATTATGCTCAATTATAACAATTTCTATCAACTGTGTTGTGGGTATTTATACTACACAGTACAATACTTCTAAAGATTAACACAAACAAACATCAGCAATGTGTGGCTCTCGAGCCAAATTATAACTAAGAAATAAATTACAATATGTCTCAGAACAAATCGTTTAATATTAAATATCTCAAAAATTATAAATACTAAAAATTGAAAATTTCAGTTGATGGTTAGGAACCTGTCGAAATATAAATTTTACAAAATATTAAACAAATGTGTGAAACTTTAACAAAGTTATTGCTTTCTTAAAACTAAAGTTTAAATCGCGATATTTTTTCTAAAAAAAACAATTTTTTTCAACTTTTCTTTAAAAAAATTAAATAACTTTGTTAATTATTTATCAATTTTTTTTATAACTATTATATTTTGATATGTTGCTAACAATATAAAGTTTCAAAGATATTGAATTTTAAACGACAGACTGTGCCACAGTACCGTGCATTTTGAATCCAACTTTAAGTTAGAAACTAGAAGAAAAACTGAATCACAACAAATATTTTCATGTTAATAAATTTAAGAATTTTAATTTGAAAATGGCCAAATTTTAGTTGTTGTAGATTGCTAAATATTGACCCCCCTTGAAGTGAAATTCAAAACAGAAGAATTTCAAATTGCAATTAAATATTTATTTTTTTTTTAAAGATATGAAAAATCCCCTTACTTGGTTCATTTACTTTTCTTGTTCCTAAAATACTTAAAATTCCTTTTTAATGTTGCTTAGAATTGTATTCCATTGTTGCGATTCATTTGCAAATTTTGCAATAACTACTTATAAGTAGTATTAATAATGTTCAATAAATTCGCCCAAATGTCGTCCTTCATTCTAAATATTTTTTTAAAAAATAAACCAGTTTTTCGTTTAAAAAAAATTAAATTATTCTTGATGTTATCTGGTTTTTGTGTTAAAAGGTTAGGTTACTATTATTTGAAATCTAACAAAAAAAAAGGAAAAGAAAAAGAACATTTTGAAGTAATTTGAGAAATTCTTTAACAGTCGATGCATAAAATTATATCCAAAGAAACAAATCGGTTGAACTTGATTAACCAGGCGTTCATTAGTTCCAATTTGAAATCAACACAACTTGAAATCCAAACCATAAAAAATAATACTGAAGAACACAAAATGATAAGAGTTTATTTTTTCTAACTTTTTTTTTAGAATTTCTTATGTTAAAAAAGAAAGTCCATTGAAGATTTTTCTTAGAGTGATGAGAATCTCTTATATTACAACACAATAAATAAAAACCCTGTAATACTTACAAACACACTAAGACTCCAATCTTACACAAGCACCGTTTCAACTAAACCATTAATAATTAATTATTGCACATACACACCAACATTACATATAATGATAATAATAAATTAGCTATATATAGAGAGTACAAAAAATATGTATTGCATGTTTTTAACACTGAAATGAAACAGATGACGAGCATTCCATACACAGGTGCAACATTTCAACTTTCAACTTTCTTGAAAACAAAACAAAAACAGATAAAAAAAAGGAGATTAGTACACACACTCCATACAACATAATCACAATTAAATTTATATAAACATCGCACTATACAGTCACAAGACACTATTGTCCACCTGATACTAAAACAAACAGACAACATCTCCATCAAACATTCCAGGTAGGCCCTATGTCATGCTTTTCCATAACACACAAACTACATAAATACTGTATACAAAGATGTTTCATTTTTCAAATTATGATGGTAATGTCTCTAACAATGAAAAAGACCATATGTCAAAAACATGCTCACATATGTTACATTTTAAATTTTAAGACATTTTCATAAACACATACGCACACAAACACACACGTATGGCATTTTCTGTACATTACTAACATATGTAGGTGCGACGTCAGAGTCAATATTAAATTCTTAAGTTATGCAGACTGAAATCTAATATTGTATCAATCGGTGCCATTGCCACTATAATTATTATTGTCATTGCTTGTAACATGTATCACACTACAAGTATGCACAAAGACATTATGAAATAAATCAATTTGGACACACTACAAAAATTACCATTTAAAAATAAAACAATAACGCGTTTTGAAAGTAAGAAATATTTTTAAAAAAACCTTTTTCGAGAATAATATTCTTGGAAATATGAATTTAAAAAGGGTTTTTCTCTCTTTTGATTGTGGCTTTTCCTGAACGAGGTTGAATTCCTTGACATAGTTGTTATTTTTTTTTTCTAAATAAAAGCATGCTGTAATATTTAACTGTGTCCAGTTTATTTAATCAGCTGTCACTTTCAGAATTGCTTATAATAAAAAAAAGCAAAAGCAACAACATTATTTTTCATTTGAGGAAGATAAAATTGCCTTTTTTCAGTTATTGTTAGAGAAAATTATTATAATTAATAAAATATATCAAAGGTTGCAAAGAAGAGCTAAATAAGAACTAAATTCAAATAATCTCCGTGACTGATTCAAAGAAATTAGCTCATTTAACCTACTGTTACATCCGTGTACACTCGTTTTCGCCTTAGGACAAATGAGAAAATGTAAGATATTTCATACATTCAAATTGTATGATTTCTTGTATAAAACCTTTTACATATTTTTTTTCATTTGTTACATATCACCAGTTTACAAGAACACACTTGCACGTTACATAAAAGACAATATAAATACAAGTATTGAATTGAACAATGGAAGAAAAAAAAGGTCCAAAAATGAACCCTAAAAAGTTATTTTACTTGTGCTCGTTTAGCGTTTTTTTATTCTTTAAACTTATTAGCTTATTCCGTACTTAAAGTACCCAATAATTTAATCATGAATCATGAATCAAGACTTAAAATTGGGCCAACCCGAAGTTCGCCCTCATAATAGGTAGGGGCCTGCTTGTGACCTCTTTTGACACGTTCCGCCCAATTTTGCTTACTCACATTTTACATAAAACTCCATTCGAAACACCTACAACATTTTTATTTGTTCTCTCTTTTCTTCACATGGATTTAAAAACGCGGTAATGACTTTTACTTTTAATTATTATTATTTTCATTTCAACGTTTTAAAATTTTAAATTAAAAGTTTGTTTGCTTGATGAAAAAATAAAACAAAAAAATCACTAAGTACAAAAAAGTGGTCTTTTTTATCAGGTCACAGTGCAATACTTTTAAAAAGACCGGTTTTAAAATACAAGTAGTATTTAAAAAAAACAGAAAAAGAAAGTTTAAACATGGCTTTTTATAGACCACAAATTGAGAAAGTAGATAAAAAAAAGGAGTAAAAAATTAAATAGGCATACCTTCATTTCATCCAAGGTGAAATAAAATCCAATGACAAAACAAAAAAACGCGAAAACTATTTGCAAAATCACATTGCAAAATTCACAATTGTAGTACACAATCCAACTTGGCGTGTCACAAAGTCCTCAATTGTCCATTCAAATTGTCACATTTTTTTATTCTTCTGTAATGTCAAATAAATTAAAAAAACATAACGAAAAACTGTAGTTCTAATTATTAATAATTAATTATATACTTAAATATTGGCCTAAATATAAAACACCAAAGAACATCTAAATACGAACTGTTAAATTTAATGCTAGCACATTTTAGATTTTATCAGGTGTTTTTTGAACTCTTAATTACTAAAGTGTACAGTATTTATGTAAATATATTTTAAAATAAACTTTTTATGGCAGTAAAATGCAATAAACATTTTTTAAAGATGAAAATATCCTTACTTAAATTCAAGTTACTCTTCTAGTTTTTAAAACATTTACAAGTTGTTTTTTTATAAAAAAGTTGTTTTCAAACTGCAGTGTAACAAAAAAATTCTAGTTAAATTTCAGCAATTAAAACCGTACTTAAATGTGAATTTAAAGCGACTTACCACTTTTGCAGTTTGCAAATTAATTATATAGCTATATCAAAGTATTGCACAGATAGCAATTATTGAAATAAAAACTTAGAATTGCTAATGAATGGAAAATATATTACCTAAAAATTACCATAACCACTGACTACTATGCTAAAATGAATACAATTTGCAATTGACAGGTTTCATAGATTTTTTTGAAAGGAAATGTTGCCTCCCACTCTTAAATCAATTATAATGATAGCAATGATATTTCCCAGGTATTAGCACGTCGGTTAAAATTTAGCAGTCATTTTGTCATTTGTTTACCATGTTTAGCCTCCACGCTTAGCCTTTTCTTTTTCTTACTATACGCCAATAAAGCATGCATGTAATCCCTCCTGAGATATTTTTTCAAATGAGGTTGCTCACTGAACATTTCTTTCCAAGTGTGTTGTTTCTCTGATGAAACAACTAGACTTGTCCATTTAAAAGAAAAATATCCACAATCGCTGAATTTTGTGCTGAAATGAATGATGACGTCGTGTTAAATGAAAAAAAAAAATATAGAAACACCCACCTTTTTTCTTCTTCAAAGTTAACCCACTTCAATTCGCCTTCATTTCGGATGGATGAACCTAACCCACCTTTTTCTTAAAAAAATCCAAATTCAAGAACGAAACGTGACATCTGAACTTAAAAACTGGACCTTCTAAGCAGGGTTCTAACATAAAAATCCATGTTAAAAATACTATACTCAATAAAAACAAGGGGTTTCTGTATTGAAATCGCTTGCAAAGAGGGTTCAAAGTTGAAATTCAATCTTCTTGAATTTGGACCTTATAAAACTATAAAGGTCTATAGATTATATTATATTCATGAATCAAGTCCAAAAATAAAACTTATACTTTGTTGAATAACTGAACCCATTCTTTTATTCCCTCCCTTTTTTTTGTTTGCTTCACCACTATCATTCAGTCCACCATTCACCCATAAATGAATATATTTGTTAATATAAAAAAATAGCTAACACACCTTAAAATTATAGTTTTCATATGTAAAACAAAATGAAGATAAGGGGTCACAATAAAGGTCAATGAACAGAACGTCCAACAAGATGACATTTAAATACACACAATTATGTTGTATGTGAAGTTCCAAAAAATGACTTCATATTTCATTAAAGCACGACATCTGAAAGCTATCGACAAAAATTTACATAATTAATTAATTTATAAAGAAAAATGTACACGAAACTCTTCTATTTAACCTTCGATTATAAAATGAAGGTAGTTTTAAACATATTCAAGGGCGCCCACCTGCATCATGACTACGTAATATTATTATTTCTTCGATTCTTATTTGTAATTTTGGCTGCCATAGAAACCCAATGAACACACACACATATAATTAGGCTACATAGAAACCGATGAATACAAAATGAAATACAAAAACAACAATTGTCGTAAGTCAAATGTAAAAATGACAAAAAAAATATCAAACAAACAAAACATAAACAAGGAAATAGTTTATATTAAAAATATAAATTAAACATTTTTTCTCCTTCTTTTAAACTAAGGTCCAAATTTATGAAGAAAACCTTCAACTTGAAACCGGAGATCAACAAGATTTCAACATAGAAAACCCTTGTTTTATATAAGATGGTTTTCAAGTTCAAAACATCGCTCAGACTCTTAATTCTTCTGTCTTTTAGGTGCAAAATGAAGAGAAACTTGAAGGAGTTTTAGATACTAGAAGGGTAGCTCAACCATGTAAGGGTATTTTCATGTTCATATTTTTTCAAATCTAACCCAACTTTTAAGCAGATGATACTTTTTTTTAAAAAAAGTTTCATTTGAAAGATTTCAACATGAATATACCTTGATATGATTGAGCTACCCTTCTAGTTTATAAAACACTTTCCAGTTGCTCTTAATTATATTACTCAACTGTTCATAACTATTTTAAGTTTACTTATTGTTGAATTTGAAATATAAGTACTCAAGGTCAGTGAATATGGAAATTAGGTTTCAAAAAATAAGACTTTATTTTGCAAATAAAATATACAATTTTTCCATTGTTTTCAAATTAGAGAGTGGATTTGTTTAAAAAAATTCTCGATATTTTCATTATCATTTCCATCATTCTGAATAAGAAAATCCCATTTTTGATAATCATCTAATCCACATTCGGACTCAGCATCATCCACTCCGGCCGTGAATTTCCATCCTCTGACCTTTCTGACGTCATCATCAGCTTGAACTCTAACCGTTTTAACCCTGTCTCCATAGTGATCAATAAAGAAGGCGACGTCGGTGATTCTCCTTGCATCACTCACAATCCACACCTCTTTCGTACTCTTCTGGCCCACCACCCCCTCCTTCTCAATTTCACCCTTGACCTCTTTGATTCCTTTGATGGCATGTCTACAGAAGTATCCTGGATCCCGGTTCCTTTGTTTCTCACCCCAAATAATCATATCCTCTCGATACTTTTCCTTGTAACTGCTCGCGTCCAACAACTTCTCATAATCCAAGTCATGTTCCTTTTGTAAATATATTTGTAAGAAACATTTTAAAATGTCATTTTCAAAATTCTAAATATTATAAGAAAGAGCTAATATTTTAATATACAAACCAATGCATACTGGTATTTCAATGGTCCTGACAACCTTATAATTACTGACTTATCTTCACCTAATCTGAGATGAAAATGACTTTATTATTATTATTTCAATCATTAATATAAGCCTATATATTGTGAATAGTTACATATATACAGTGAAAGATATTTAACGCAAAATGGAAGGAACGGCAATACTTTTTCGTGTTAAAAGAAAAAAATAATGCTATTTTATGGCATCAGACCGACAATATCGTTTAGCACGAAAACTCGGATAACACGAAATATACGTTCTGTCTGGTCTTTTAGAATAGCATAGACATTCTTTCTTTTAACACGAAAAAATATCCTGGTTTCTTCTAATTCGTGTTATCCGATTTTTCATGTTGAACGGTTGCCCATGATAAGGGGATAACCTCAACAATCTGTCTCTGGCAGTTCAAATTATAATTCACTCAAAATTTTGACAAGAACAAAATGAAGAAATATTCCCCAAAGATTATTCAAAAGTATGTGGAATGCAATAAAAGTATTTTCATGACGATATCTTAAAAAATATAAACGCGTTTTGTGGCACTTTGAAAATAGTAGCCACTAAACGGATAGAAAAATAAAACTGTGTTCCAAAATGTAATAAAATATTTATTATTAAATATAACGTCATAAAAATACTTTTAGGATCAACACCTACTATTCTAGTTTCTAATAAATTAGCTGGCATTGAAAAATTAACTACACACATGTTAAATTTAAGAGCCTCGAAGATGCAAGCGCGTTGCCATAGCAACATGACGCTGACCACCGGATGATAAGAGAAAAAAGAGGAAGGTCACACGAATATCGCTTTAATACAACACATAGTTAATTTTTGAAGCAGAACTTCATGGTTTAGAATTGAACATAACGACCGAGAGAGGGTGACTTAAGATGGCGTAATGCTATACAAGTCAACAGATTGCACGCCATATTTGTTTACACTATTCATTTTTTTAAAACCTGGCCTTCGACTTTTCGTTACTGTCTGTTACTTTTTAGTATACTTATCACAGATCAAACAAATAGCTCACAGTCGCTTTATATAAAATTCAGGCCTCTTCTTTATATCTTTAAAAACGAAAGGCTCGAAATTTATCTCCAATGTGACGTCATGTCACTGTGTTTAGTGGCCATTTCTATACGTCTCAAGAGGGACGTCACACGGTGGTGAATCTCGTACTGGATGATAAACCGTTTTTTACCTGCATTTATACTGGAGTTCCAGACTTCTATTCTATTCTGGGTATCCAATAAAACGCAAATAAAAACTAAAACGGCTTGCCAAACGATAGCCTCCTATAATAGGATTATAGGAGGCTATGGCCAAACATACTCTCTACGCGTCGTTACGCGAGTCTTCAGTGAATCTTGAAGACTCTACATATACTTTTTCTTCTATGTCGTCCCCCTTTCACGCACCGTAAACAGTGGCGCCACAAAGTGACTGGTTTTGTTAACTTGTCTGCGTCCTTGCACCCTGATATTGTTTTCTAGTATGTTTAGCATCTGTGTGTGAAATTGTCAATCTAGTTTGCATCTAATCTGTAAGTTTAACATTCCAAGAATGTGCATTTAATAAGGAATAATTCGCTTACCTTTTCACCATTTGTTCAGCGACGTAATCCTTTCCACACTTCCTTTTTCCACTCAAAACGAAAACGAATCGAGGTTTTGCCTGTTTATCCGCCTCCTTTGTTGTATTTTCGTCTCCTTTATTATTATTATTTGACGCCATTATTTCACCTCTTATTTCTAAAATATTTCTCAAACTAAACAGCTGTTTCTTACTGGTCTGTAGCATTTATGTGTAGGGTATAATGACGTGTCTTGATCATACATGTGTGTGTGTGTTTGTGCACAAGTGGTCAAAACAGACGGTGTTTATTTTTGGAAAGGGGAGCGAATCATAAATAACACAAATTGACAATAAAACTCACCACCCCCGCATATCAATGACGTCACAATCGTAGAAGTTACTAGCCGGGGGGGGGGGGGGGGTGTGTGTGGTGATAGTGCTTCAGCTTACATATGAGTGACGTCATAACTCTCCTACTTGCCAATCAGTCTGTCAAGAACTCCGTTCACGTGATCAGCTCCTCCGCAGCATGACACGTGCTTTTGTTTACAAAGACCCCCCCCGTGAAGTTTCTTTCCTCACTTGTTTTTGTTTACTTTTTTCTGGATCTCATGTTAGAGGTGCAAGTGAATCAATGAGTGACGTCAAAGTAGACGAAAAACGACGTGTAGAAGGAGCAGGTGGAGAATGACGGGAAAGAGATCGAAAAACGTTTGCATCGGGGAAGAGGTCAAGATCGCCGTTTCACTCACTCTGCAAAAGTTTAGATCCAATGAAGAGCAAAAGGGTATAATACGTGCATACTTAAAACCGAGGACGGTGATAAAGAGAAAACGCTTTAATACTTGAATTGCTTTTTGCCGAGCACAGAATTGGAGTTTCCGTCGTCGTTCGTGTCGGCCGAGAGAGCGTTCGTTCATCAGTTGGCTCATTCTCTGGGATTAAAGTCAAAGAGCAGAGGGTATAAATAAGGTTGTAAAATAAAACATACGCAAGAAAGAAACGTGTTTTATGTAGGAAGGGAGCTGGTCGGTTTCTAACTGTCTACAAGAAGGAAGGTTCGACAATCGTTCAGGCCGATGCAGTCTTCAAGTTGGCTCGTGCATCGAGGCAACAGGTTGTCACTCTTCTTCAAAGATTTCCAGTGACGAACAAAGAGAGGCAGGACCTTGTTCCGTTGTCCGAAAGAGACAGATTAGTATCCGACGAAAGTAAATCTTGCATTGATTGTGGTTTTGACTAAGAAAGTGCTTTTCAAGTATAAGTTCACGTTCGATCAGGTCGTGAATCGAGCCGTTCGACGGGAAAACTCAGTAATGGGATTCCTCAGGTGCCACCTGCAAGAGGAAATTCCGAGTATTTGGCTTTCAGAGAATCTCTTCCGATCTGGTCGATGAGAGAAGAGATCGTCTCGGTCGTAGCACAACACCAAGTCGTGTTGATTGCGGGTGAAACTGGATCTGGAAAGACAACGCAGGTTATTTAAAACGATCTAAATTTTGCGTCGTCGTCGTCGTAGTTTTTAGTTACATTTCTTGTTTAAATAGGTGCCACAATTTCTCTTGGATAGTTTCCACGCTAAAAAGAAACCCATTCGTATCATTTGTGCGCAACCGAGACGTATCGCTGCTCTGACGGTGGCCGAGAGAGTCGTCGCAGAACGAGATGAAAAGATCGGTATCACTGTCGGATATCAGATACGACTGGAGAGCAGGTTAGTTTGTTCAATTTCAAAATCATCTTTGAGGCTGTTCACATTGTTTCAGGTTGAAATCGAAGAATTTCAACTAGAAACTAGAAGAGTAAAATAGGAGAAAATATGATTATAACGTTATATGTTTAAAATAGATTTTTAAAAATAATTTGAATAGAAAATGGTTCAAAGTATATTTTAAAATATGAGTTTTATAGTTTCTTTTGGTGCACACCTTTTATTCTTCTGGTTTCTATTACTAAGCTAGTTCTCCCGTTTCTTCGAATAGAGTTTCTCCAAAGACTCTGGTGACGTTCTGCACGAATGGCGTCCTTCTTCGAACGCTGATGGGAGGAGATGCCGCTTTGGCGACGGTCACACACATCATTGTGGTCTGTAGTCTTGTCCATCCTAAGTTTGAAATTATTTTATTTCCAAATGTATTGTATCGAATTTTGTTACCAGGATGAGATCCACGAACGGGATAGATTTAGCGATTTCCTTTTGATTATCCTTCGAGATGCGATGGCAAAGTTCAGAAATCTGAAATTGATTTTAATGAGCGCTGCAATCGACATTCAGCTTTTTCTGAAATACTTCAATGGCTGTCCAGTCATCACCGGTCAGTTTGTTTATATATACGAGTCTTCGTTCGAAGTTAAATGGAAATTTCTTTTTTTTTTTGTAGTTCCCGGTAAGATGTTTGACGTTCAGGAACTTTTTCTCGAAGACGTTCTCAAATGGTTTGTAGCCGGACGAGAGGAATATCCGGTAACAGATTGTAAATATTTCATAACTCGATGTTATTTATCAGTACTGGTTACATGAGTAAAGCAATGGCTAAGTACAAATCAGAACTACACAAGAAACAGAAACAGAAAGCAAAGTTAAACGACTGGTGTTCCAAAGTGAGCGGTTCTCCGACCTTGAATTCGGCTGCCTTTTGCGAGACAAAATCTGAGGAGAACATGACTCCCACCGCCGCCTCATCCTTGTCGCCATCGAAGACCGATTCCAATTTAGCAGTCGAGATGGACAGAGAGATAAGCGAAGCGTGGCTTAACGGCAAGGAGGATGCATTCGCGAACGTTCTAACATTGATTGTTAACGAGAATGTGTCCGGTTAGAATAACTAGATACACTAAGGCCAAAACTTTTATTGTGCAGATAAAAATTGAGGAAATTGGAAATTGTTTTATTTTTAAATTGTTCATTTTTATTGCCTTTGTTTGGCCTTAGTTATGACAGATCAGTGAGAATCAATCGTGTTTTTCATTTCAAAACAGTGGATCATCGTCATTGTGACACCGGAGTAACTATTTTAATGGCGGCAGCTAGTAGAGGATATCCTGCGACGGTTGAGCAATTGCTGAACCTCGGAGCCAATATTGACGTACGTGCATCTAACGATTACACTGCACTCGACTGGGCTCGAGAATACAACAGAAACGACGTCGTCGAGATCCTCGAAGCTCACATGTATGATTTTATTTTCCCGTTTTAAAAGAATCTTTGAATATATCGTGTTTTTCTCCACAGAGCTGCTTGCGAGACGGTGTACAGCAACATGTCTGATCTTCTAAACAAGGCCGAAGGCAAAGATATGGACGAAGAGGATAAATATCTTCTGGACTTATATCATCACAGTTTTGACGACGAAAAAGTCGATATCGAACTCGTTCTGAGCCTAATACACAAGATCTGTTGTTGTAGCGAAGAAGGCGGAATTCTCGTCTTCTTACCCGGCTACGACGAGATCGTTAAGCTGAGAGACCTGATCGTAGGTGAAGACAGACGTTTTGCGGATTCTAGCAAGTATGGATTGAATTACTGTTCATGTCTGTATTTAACGTGTTATAATTTGTGTTTCTTTTGTGTTAAAAGATATCTGTTGTTCACGTTGCATTCGAGCATGCATTCGTTTGATCAGAAACGAGTGTTTCGACCGGTTTCTCATGGCGTCCGCAAAATTGTAAAACAAAATTATGATCATGTTTTCTGAAATTCTTTTCACTCCTTTTTCTGTTCTCTAAGATTCTTGCAACGAATATTGCCGAAACGAGCATAACGTTTAACGATGTCGTTTTTGTGATCGACTCCGGAAAAGTCAAAGAGGTCTCATTTCGTTTCTTTCTCAAGTTCAAGTGTGGAATTAAATCTTTTTGACGGAAAACTTACAAAAAATCGATATTTCTGCTTTGAGCTTTTTTTAATACTCTAAATTTCTCAGTCGATCAAATTGTTTGGTTTAAAATGCTCGCAGAAATCATTCGATGCCATTTCGGGAACAACGTCGTTACGGTCTGTTTGGATATCTAAGACAAGTTGCATGCAGCGTAAAGGGCGAGCGGGTCGTTGTCGTCCTGGAGTTTGCTACCATCTCTTCAGTCGAATACGCTACAAAAACATGCAAGAGTTTCAGCAGCCTGAAATATTAAGGGTTCCACTGCAGGTCCTTACATAATACATACACTAACGTGCATGTCACGTCGAAAGATGGTCGTACTAATCGAAATGTTTTCTGTTAAGGATCTCTGTCTCCACACGAAGTTGTTGGCTTCTCCGAATACTCCGATTGCGGACTTTTTGGCTAGAGCTCCCGATCCACCGGCATTCATGGCCACAAGAAACGCAGTCCAACTACTAAAGGTTTAAATTAATTTGAAGTTCCGTCCAATTCCTTCCGTTTTTCACGATTTGTTAACATTATTTCAGACAATCGATTCTCTGGATCCTTGGGAAGGACTTACCGAGTTGGGACACCACCTGTTGGATCTTCCAATTGATCCGAGACTCGGCAAAATGGTCCTCTATTCGGTCATCCTCAAGTGCCTCGATCCGATACTAACCATCGCTTGTTGTCTCGCTTTCAAAGATCCATGTAAGACGTAAATGCAAGTGATATCATATTGCAAATTTCCAATCTCACTTCCATTTTTTCTTCCGTTTGTTCGATTTCAGTCATTCTGCCGACGAGGGTGTCCGATAAAAAAATCGCAGTAATGATACGAAAGAAACTTGGAGCTTTCACGTTCAGCGATCATATGACTTTATTAAGAGCGTTTCAAGCTTGGCAGAAAGCTTGTAGCGATGGTTGCGAAAAGAGTTTCTGTGCGAAAAACTTTCTATCTTCTTCGGCTATGGAAATGATTGTTGGCACACGGTCGGACAAACGAAGAGCGCGCGTTTGACGTCGTTTTTCTAAGTAGCTTTTGGTTTGTACAGGTCACAGCTTTTGGGTCAACTGAGAGCATCTGGGTTCGTTAGAGCTCGAGGAGCCGGAGACATTCGCGATCTCAATTCTAACTCCGAGAACTGGGCCGTCGTTAAAGCGGCTCTCGTGGCCGGAACTTATCCCAATCTTATTCGCGTAGATCGAGATAGAATGCAACTCATAACACAGTTAGCATTATTACGTTCTCAATTCCAAATCTGCTTTCGTTTTCAGTTGTCATATTCTTTTTTTTTCATATCATCTTGTGTTAGAAAAGAGAGTAAAGTTCGATTTCATCCATCGTCCGTCATGGCAGAGATGCCCGACTCGACAAAGATGACCATTGCAGCTGCCCACTCACGTGTCGTAGAGAATCTTCCTTCCGATTGGCTCATCTACGAAGAGATGTCACGTACGGAACACCTCGCTTATGCGCGATGTTGTACTCTCGTTTCTCCAATCACGGTGGCTCTTTTTGCTGGTCCCTCTCGATTACCGCTCGACGCCATTTCTGACGGAGAGATAAGTAAGTATCGGTTCAAGGAAGACGACGACGAAAAAGAATGAACAGATCTGAACGAGTTCAGTGTTTTTGTAATTTAGATGTACACCCAGACGTTTACCAAGAAGAAAACAGTGACAGCGAGTTCGAGGAACGCGATGATGGACAGAGGGCGATGCTCAAACTTGACGATTGGGTGTCGTTTAGAGTCGACTCGGAAGTAAGACATTATACACGAAGGAATGCAGTTTTCAAACATTAGAAACTAGAAGGGCAAAGGAATCGCACAATTAATTTTTCACGTATCTTTTGAAAATAGCGTTCTTTGTTTTTCGGTATTTACTGAAAACGTTCGAAATTGGGGAACGCCCTAAGCTGTTTACTATTGTTTTAATAGTAAACAGCCCAGGACTTGTTTTAGAAGTGTTTTTAAAATTAGTATTGTTTACTTTTCTAGTTTTTAAACAAATTTTGAAGTTCTTTTTAAAGACCTACGATGAATTTCAGATCCTTTTTTTGGCATCAAAGTCTTAACTATAAAAACCGGTTCTAATAGGCAGCCAACTTGGCTCTTCAGTTGCGTCAAAAGTGGTATTCGTTGTTCTTACGAAGAATCAGAGCTCCGGCCAAACCGTGGTCTCAAGTGGACGAAGCGGTCGTCAGAACCATAATCAACGTAATCAGTTGCGAGGAACAGGTGCTCGGATTGCAGCAACCGTCTGGTGTCGGACAGCGACCGAGACCAGTCGGTGCGTAAAACAAAAAGTCACCACCGACTCTTCTTTTCCTTTTTCTTAACGTATTGTTTCTCTCGTTATTACATTAGCAACCGATTACTTATCTTGCATGCCTGTCGTCGTCCGCAACAATAATTCTGTCGACGTGGACAATTCGGACGACGTTTTGTTCGGAGGCGAAGTCACGCATTTTGCTCCGAGAGTGAAGCGAAAGGTTACTCCAACGGTTTCACCCAGAAGCAAAGACGGCAATAATAAATGTTTGGACGAACGTTCCGATTCGAGTTCTGTTCGTTCTACGAGCAGCATTTGCGGTAGTTCTCCCATCAGTCCGTGTCACAGTCCGACGCTATCCGCTTCTAGTTCCGAGAAAGACGGTCACTCTCATAACACGTCCAGGCACGCGACCAAGTATTTTGTCATCAAAGGAAACAGTCAGAAGACGATCGAGGCGTCTCTAAATCGTGGTATTTGGATGTTCTCGACGTCGACAGAACGCAAGCTTCAGAAGTGTTTGCAGGTCGGTTGAAAAGTTGATCTGATGATACATGGCAAAAAAGAGAACTAACTTAATTGTTTTTCGTCATTCAGGATGGAAGAAATGTGTACCTTATATTTTCCGTTCAGGGTAGCGGTCACTTTCAGGGTTACGCTCGTCTCACTGCCGAAATCGTTCAAGAAAAGATGCCAGACTTTTCACTGCCGAACTCCGGCCATGCTTACAAAATTGAATGGATCAAATGGTCATTTATTTTGCAAAACGTTTTTCTTCTTCTTCTAGAATATCAAAATCTAAAAGAGTATATTTGTGTTTTTGCAGGGCTAACATTCCGTTTCAGAGCACACGTCACTTGCAGAATCCGTGGAACGAATGTCAGAAAGTTCAAATCAGTAGAGATGGACAGGTCTTCCTTCATTTCAGGTTTTTCAAGTTAAATCGTCGTTTCAGACTAAAAATCTTCTTATTTGTGTAGGAGTTGGAGCCAACAACAGGAGAGGCCCTTTGTAAATTATGGGAGAAAGTTCCTGCTTTTGTTCCAAAACCAAATTTCTTTAGAGGCGGCCATTCGCGATCCGTCGATGATCCATCGTACGGCGGTGGCGCCGAAGGAGGAGGAGGAGGAAGAAGCCAGAGTTTTCATCCGAATGTACAGCAGCAGCAGCATTTCATGGGACGTCCTATACGTGGATATCAACATCACGGTGGAGGAGCTACTGCCGGGATGTCTATCTCTGCACCGAGTATTTCGGCCGGTTCCTTCAATAGTGCGATTGCTCGCCAAGCAACTAGAGGATCGGCGTCTCCGTTGGCCGCTTGGTCCAATCAAAGCCAACTTCAATCTTCTTCTAGTCACAACAAATAATTTTTTTTCCTTTAGCTGGAATCGATTTAATTATTCATCTATTTGTAAATTAATTTATGCTTAATTGAAATTGTGGCTTTATTAACCGTTTGTTCGTTTATTCACAATCCAAAATTAATTATTGTTAATGTATATTTTCTGTATTTTCTAGAAAAATAATCTCAGTAATTTTATGTATATTTAATTATTGATTTAAGGGCTGGTTTTTTTGTTTTGCGAGAAATGAATTGCATTTGGTTTAAACTCGTTTTAAATTTAACCCTTACTTAATTGTTTTCCTGCTCATCTGAAATGTTTTACTTTTTGAAGAAATTAAAAGTATACTAGAACCTAGAGGAGTCGAGAAGTAATTTTAAGACAATATCATACAAAATGAACTTGTGACATAAAATGATGTACTTTCTCTTTCAATACATTCGGGTAAAAGACGAAGCAAACGATTTTCAAACTGAAATAAGTTGTTGTATTTTTACAACATGTAGTTAAAAAAAATTACAGTTTCTCTTCGAATTTTAACAAAGTACAGATTTCTTTTAAAATCACTTCTGATAAACAGGGTTAGCATATCTCTAACGATGAATTTCATTGTTTATTTGTGTCACTGCTAAAGATGGCATTAAACGGTTTTTTTTCATGTCATCCGAATTGTCTAAACTTTATTTATGAAGAATAAAAGATGTTTTCAACTTGTCTTTCTCTAGTCTCCTTAACACAACATGTTCAACTTTCACAAGACAAGCAAATTTCTAAGTTAAACCGAGAATTAACGATAAGAAACAACTAAAACTGCAACTTCAAAGTATCACTGCATTTGATATCGGGGTTAAATAACCAGACATTATAATTTTACAATCGTAAAACTTTACTACTCGTAATAAGACTCTTGAAAATAGCAGACAAAAAAAAAGAAAATTTACATAATTACTTCCCTAAATCCTTTCTGAGAACGGTGACGTTAAGTTTTCACTTTGTCGAAACTCTAGTCCGTTTATTCCACGAGAAATTATCTCCGTACGATTTCTTCTTCGGAATTTGGGCTTGTTGTTCTTGAACATAACATTCCCAACCTTAAAGACATAAAATACAAAAAAAACACACATGAAAACAGGCATGGAGATGTTATTAAGCTTAAGTTCGTAAACGAGAACCGTTCTTCTCGCAGAATGCGATTGCGTCTTCCTTATCGACAAACTCGAGTTGCATATTTGAGAGCGGATCTCCACTGAAAAGAACAAAAACAACAAAGCAGTAAGAAAACTAGTTCGGATGGTGAAAAACGTAATAATAAGTACGTTGAAGCCCATCCCATAAGAGGATTCTCCCATCGTTCTCTAGTCTCGAATTCCATCATCCACTTGTGAGTGTTGTTGGATCCGGACTGCATCGCATTACGAGCCGGACTGAAAATACGGACACGACGGTTCTTGATGTGTTCCTCAGGAACGCCAGTAATCGGACTAATATCCTCCTGAAACGAAAAGCGACCGCCATTGTTAGAAAAAAACAAAACAATTGCAATGATTTCGATTGTAAAAATGACCGCTTCTGTTGTTGTAATGAGTCCTTTTAGTTGTTCTCGATGTTCTACTTCTTTAGGATCCAAAAGATAGTCAGCAACGTCTTGAATTTCGACTCCTTTTTGATTCAAAGGCGATAAAATACTGATCGACCTTCTGGAAATGAAAACAAAAAACACGATCAACTTTCTTCTGTTCATTCATTTCTAAGCAAATTACAACTGTTAAAAGACTCGAATAAATATTAAATAACAGATAAATATAATGAAATGTAATTAAAAAATTCGGTTTCTTACGTGTTTCCTAGAAAACATTGCTTGTAAATAAGCCCAAATTTACATCCACGTCCAAGAACCGACGCCATTTTTACTTCAAGATTCAAAAACTAACAACGCCATCTATTGAGCGGTAATGTAATCAAACATCACCAGCAACTCCTAAAATGAGGCAATCACTGCTAACAATAATACTATGCGGTAAAACTTAAATAAGGGTTTAAGAGCCTATATGTGTGACGCCATTTTGAATATTAGCAGATGACAATTATAGTTCCACTTTTCGCCGTTTAGTGGCGCTCCACAGCTAAGCCATTGAAACCAATGAGAAAGAGAAATTCCTATTTTAAAAATACATGGTTCAGGCAAATGTTTTGTTTTCTGCAACGAAAATTGTTATTTTCAAAATTCAAATTGCAATATGTACATAACAATATTGCTCATCTAGTGATACGTTGGTACAAGTTTATAATTAGTTTTTCTATTTTTAATTTCATTTTAAAATCTCCTATTTTTCTAGCTCATGTTAAATCCCATAGGCGACAAACGCTCCTCCGTTTATACATTTTATAGGATCTAAATTTCCCACTAACCATAAGTTTCATGATACCCTAAAATTTGACCACTAATTGTATACGACTCAAATTACTCACCATTATAGATCAAAAGTTGCTCTTCCTTTTTTCAGTAGTGCATATTTACGCAAAAAAGAGTCGTTATTAAAATATACCCACTTTTATCCATCAATAAGAGAGAAAATGGCGGACAAAAGTGTATCAAAATTGATTTTTTTTTGCCACATGTTGACGTCACAGCTACAGAAGCGCCTACATGCGAAGATTTTTTTAAGTTTTTTTCCCACGTCCATCTTGTTGTTTTGAGCAGACGACAACGAGACAAATGAGTGTTCTTATATGGTGTTACTAAAACTGCAAGAAATCGCCTCACAATCGCTCAATTAAAATACAGTAAAGCGCAAAATGCAATAAAAAGTATTGTTCTTCACGTGCTCGATTTATATAATTTTTGAAAAGGTCCTTCTATTTTTAAACAAGGTTCAAAGTCGTTCGTTTTTTCAACCCCATGTTAAATCCCATAGGATCAAAAACCGTCCCACAAACATTTGAAAAACTCTCGTTAAAACTGATTTAGAACAATAACAAAATAATTAGCACATACATTCATGTATTGGCTTCACGATGTTTCCTTTTTATAAATTTTGAAAAGGTCCTCCTATTTTTAATAACGTTTAAAATCGTACGTTTTTAAACTCCATGTTAAGTCCCATAGGACTAAAACACCGTCCAACAAAAGTTAAGAGAACTCTGATTAAAAATGATTTATAGCAATCAGAAAAATTAGCACGTACTTACATGTGTTTATTGCCTTCAGGATTATTCCTTTTTCTAAATTTGAAAAGGGATTTCTATTTTTAAATAACATTTAAAATCTTAGGTTTTTTTAACTCCATGTTAAGTCCCATAGGAGCAAAAAACCATCACCCAAACATTTGAAGAACTCCCATTAAAAACAACTCAGAACAATAACAAAATAATTATTACGTGCATTAATCTACTGGCTTCACAATGTTTTCTTTTTATAAGGTTAGCACGCGAAATTATTTTTCAATTAATTATTATGTGACTTCGAACCGGGAGAAAAAACGTTAAAAAAACCGTTTTTCAATCAACAACGATCGCAGCGCCTACATTCGGAGAAATTTTGAACTAAACGATGTATCTAGCGTCTTAAGAATTTTCTTTTTAATAGATTTTCGATCATTAAATGATGATAATGATAATATTCCCTTCTCATTCATGAAGTCAACTGAACTCTCAAAACAGGTGTTTTGTTTTTCTTATAATGTTGTAAAATATATTAAAATCTTTAATTAATTATTTAATACATTTTTTTTGTATTTTCAGATAAAATCTATATAAAATTGTAACTAATTTGTAAAAAAATATATATAACCGTAAAATTAAACATTTAATCTTATTTTACGACTGAAATTATGAAACTAACTTTCGATATTTTGTTGGTGCTTTATAACAATATTAATAAAAATTCGACAATTTCAAACTGCCATAAAACAATTATTTTTTTAATGACCTTAATCGTAAAAATTATATATGTACTTTTTGATTATTCACGTTTAAAAGTAAACTCAACGTGTTTTGCTGACACAATTTCCAGAATGAAATGTAAAATTATGAATTTTGTTAAAGTCCTAGACCTTATTAAGAATTTACACTGTATTCAAGTTAAAGACCTTACTTGAAAATTAAGAAATAAATGCTTGCTAATCATTAATTACTATTATTAAGCATTGGCAATGAATAAGACAAAAATAAATAATATGGACATTAAGACTGAAATCATTCAAGCCACATGTGTGTTTAAGTCAATGTTATACATGTATATAACTAGGACCCATACACCAATAGGCTTCTTCACAACCACCAAATGAATAGGCCCTAAGCCAAAACATGAAGTTCTGCTGAATACTCTGGTTAAACCAAGAAACTCAACATCAAGTAAAAATAAAAACATTATCAATAGTTCATTCTTTGTTGCGAATATGCTGTTGTAAGTCAACAATATGAAAGATGAAATTTACATTCGTGTTTATCTCACAATGTATGTATATGTTTGTGTGTCACATATTGCATTTGTGTCTGTTTGTGACACCTCTTAATCCAATGCACAGACCCTGCTAAAGGTTAGAAATAATTAAAAAAAAAAGAAGCTATGCATATAGTGCATTGAATGCTATAGCCGACTGTGGTCAATGGATGGAACCACTTTGACTTAGAGCTAAAGTTCTTTTTAATTAGTAATTACACCATGATTCAATAATTACACACACATAGCATATTGCCTTACTAAAGTTCACTCACACACACAACGTTATACCTCTCTCTAACATGGAGTTAAACTACCTGTATTTATATATCGTGTACTGAAAACCAACAGCTTAGCCTCATGCACACTAGGTGGCACTAAAAGAACTGTTCCTATAATTTAAATGCCTCTAGTAGTGAATGATGATGAAGGAAGGAAAAGAGAGAGAGAGAAAGAAGGGGAGGTTATTGGAAGATTGCAATAAATGTATCATTGACATTGCACGCATGGTAGCTGGGTTTGGCATGCAATGGTGCTCCTCCTCTGTTGTGGCTCAAATAGACTCAGATGGGATGGGGGACAGACAGAGAAATAGTCATACAAAAACTCTTCTTCTTCTTCTTCACACACTGTTTCCATTCTTGGAATAGAAGGAGAAGAAGAAGGAGCAACAGCTGGTGTTGTTCCCCCACTTTACATACTTCTGTGTCTATTTATGAACAGAAAAGATAGTTTAAAAAAAACCCCTTCTTGAACCAACTTTGTTGCCACTAAACGCAAGTTTTGCCACAAACTTTTTTTTTTGTTCTCTTCAAAGTGATAAAAAAAAAATAAGTTTTTTGTTTTCCAGACAAGTCTGGAGGATTAAATCCAGTTTTTAAGCTGCTTTGAGGCACCTGGAGTTCATCATTATCATCATCATGACAAATCTTAAAATTATTCAATGAATTAATAAGTAATTTTTTACAAAAAAAGATAAAAACAAACATAATGAAGCTTTCAAGATTAGTTTCACCTGTTTTCTTCCTCTTTTTTATTGTGTCTACGACTTATTTCATCACAAATGTCAGCACAGGTAAGAGAGAAAGCTTTTAATAATTTTTTTTTGTTTATTAATATTAATAAATGAAACGTTTTTTAAAATGTTGTTAACGGGTGTAAATTAACTTTTTTTTTTAAAGATAAAAAAAAAAGTTCAACAGCTTCTCATTAGAAGATATATAAATCTTAATGTATTTTATAATTGCATTTAATGTACATGTCGAGTTTGTCAATAATAAATGTACTTTGAAACTGGAACATAAAAATAAACACATCTTTTTTAAGTAGAGTGTTTGCAATGGAAAAGGAAAAAGGAAGAGTGTCCGAAAAATGGACAATGGACTACACTGTGTCCACCCCCCTCCATGTGTTTTAACTGTTTTTGTACAGAGACAGACAAAAAAAAAAAGAAAAATAGACATTCATAGAAACAAATAAGACAAATCACAAGAGATGACTCACAACAATGACAATAAACATAAAAAAGGGGTTTGGTGGTGATGATGATGGACACAATAAAACAATTTATTATACAGAAGAAAATTAAGAGAACATTCTCTAACAAGGTCATCGAAGGAAATCAGCATCACATGAGGATGCTATTTAGGTTTGAAGATTTAAAAAATACAGGATGAGCAACAATTCACTATTTAAAAAGATGAAATTTCTCTCTATATTTTACATGTTATAAGTCATTTGTATTAGATATTCAGAAACACAGTATGTCCCCATAACTAAGTATTAAATATCTCAGAAACAATTAAAAGCTGCACATTTAAAACTTAAAAAGTGGTTGCAAACAAACTTTGTTTTAATTAAATAAATTTATTTCATTTTTTTTTTGTATCATTACATTTTGATATGTTTTTCTTTTTCTTTTTTAAATCTGTAGCCTTAATATTTTCCAAAATATTCAAGTTTAAACAAGACATATCGTAACACCAAAAATTCAAAATATACTTTGATAATAAGACTGAGGTGTTAGTTCTAGGACATAACTATTTAACAGCAAATTTGCCAAAAGCATCCACATTACAAGGTTGTGAGTTACTCAGATTGACTGTACGAACAACCAATCTTAGTAACTGTGTTCCAGTATGACATGTATTGTAGGTAAAGTTTAATACCCACGTTGTTACTGATAACAACGGATAACAAACGTCACATATACTAAAGGGAGGGGTTTATTACAGTGGCGACATTTGGGAAGGTCAAAGGGCAAGGGGGAATTCGCCCCCCCCCCTATATTTTGTTTTTCAAGTCATTTAAATATTTAAAAGAATATTTTAAAATTAAATTAAAGCAAATTACATTAAAATAAATTAAAAAATTTATACAATTGTGGTCACACACTGTACAAACTCATCGTAACGCACATTTCTAAAAAAAAAAAAAAAAGACATTCAAAACCCAAAAAAAAAAGGACCATAGGAATTGAAGTTTACGACAAAAGCACTAAAAACTACCTTCCACCATCATCTTCTTTTGAAACTCATCATCGACATCACCTTCTATTCTCATAACACGGAATATTTCAATATTTTCAGAAAAGGAAAAAAAAAAAAATATCCTTTACATATGCCTTTACCTTTCAAAGTGAAAAATGAGTCATTCTGCAAATTCAATAGCCAATTTGCAAAATCATCAACTCACAAGGAAATCTGCACATTGACTAATGTTTTACAATAATTTGCAAAATATCTAAAACAACAAAACAATGCCTTAAAGCAATGTAGACATTTTTCACATTGACTACAGTCAAATGTGCATAGTTTACATTGGAATTGGCGAGTTTCGCAGATCGACATGTGAATTTACAGAATGACTTATTTCTACACTTTGACGGACATGACGTTATGACCACTGAAAAATCGTCATTCTTTAGAGAGCAATAGGAACATAAAAATGCAAATAAAACGGTCACCTGGGAATCTGAATGCAAATCAAACAAAAAAATTTCAACTTCTTTGTAACTTTTATTTCGACATCATTGAATCATACAAAATTATATAACCTCCTCCTCCCTCCTCCACTCTTGTGTCCCTCATGAGAAGTTTGAATTTAAAGAGAAAAATAAGTCAGAAAAAGAAAAATCTGGTCAAACTTTCAAATGGAGAGAGCTATAAATACACAACTAACTCTCCCTTTTTTTAAAAAAAAGCATGTTATGTGAACTTATCTCTTAGTAGTTTATTCACTGTGGAAGAAGAACATATAAAAAAAAAGTTCGAAAGAGCAGCATTCTAGAATTACTTTTTTTTTAACTTTTAAAACACAAGATTACAAAATTCTAAAACTTCAAAGTTTTTTTTTTTGTAAACATCCTTCCATTTTCTAAGTCTAGTCTATATATTTTGGTTAACTTGAATTAAGATTGAGAATGAGAATTTATTTTTTTTAAAAAAAATTCTTTAAAATAAGAAGAAAACTTTTTAAGCTTCCTCCTCCATCTTAGAATATATTTTTTTTACTTTTCTTTTTCGGAACTTTTAAAAAAGAAAAAAAAAAAAGGTTTTTCAAACTTAAAATACATCTCATCATTTTAAAGTTGTTCTCTTGTTTTGTTTTAGCATCTTTTTCTGTTACTTATTTTCATCTGTCATCTTGTCCTCAAAAAAACCAACAACCTCCTTCTTCATCCCCCTCCCTTCCTCCTTCCCGCCATCATCATTTTCTCATTCAAAATGATACAACCATGCAAATTGTTTTTATTTTTTAGAAATATCCGTGAAGAAAAAGAAGAAGAAGAAAAAAAGTCCACTCAAAAATGGTTTTTGGAACCATTACCCTAAAAATAAAATTGACTACTTTACATGTAAAGATCAAAAACATGATATATTCTGCAAGTTTGCAGTTTAAAGCCGGGTGGCGGGGGAAGGTCACATTACTCAACAAATTGTTGCAAAATGTACACAAGGCATTGATCTTTTAAAGGTGAATATACACTGTGAACGAAAAAAAAACGAACCTCTATAAATACTACAATAACATATGAAGAGGTTCGTTTTTTTTCCGTTCACAGTGTATTCAGGACACTATTTACAAGAGACATTATGTGTGTCTGTGTTTCGTGGAGAACAGGAGAGAATCCTATTTTGTTGTTGAGCAAAAGTTGTTGCAACAAACACAACCTTAAGGTTTGGTTCTACAAGTTTCACTTTCTGGAGCCTCATTACAGAAACAATTATAATATTATCACAATCATAAATTACAATGTTGATGCTTGTGTGCTATTATTTGATGACTGATATTGTTGTCAATGGCAGGCATGTGACAATATTTGTCTTAAGACTATTTTGTAATTTGCATTTGTGATTGATACAAGGTATGACAATTTACTGTCCAACGACAGTCTTATTTCCATTCTGGCCTGTGTTTTGCTATTCACAGCAAACTAAGCAAGCATGCATGACGTTTACAAGCATTTCCAACACAAACAGACATAATGTTGAAATTCCATTATTGTACATCAGTTAAAATGACATTTACGAGAGGCAGTTGAAGCCTGGAGGTTTTCAAGGTTTTCAAAAATAATTTACGAAGACTTGCACCTAAGTGGCCAGGTTGAGGTGGCTATTGTGAATATTATTAGGGATGATTTTTTAGGGAAAATACGATGTCATATAACATTCTTATTAACTTTCTGTACCAACTCTCGAGGTTACTTAGAACAATTTCATTCATTAGTTTTGATGACATAAGTATATCAAATCAGATTTGCACATTAAAGGTTGTGCAGCATTGTACTATAATTTGTTGAGTAATGTGACCCTACCTTAGAAAGCATAACATTCGTTTTTTTTTTTTCATTTACAGCACGAGTAACTACTGTTAAGCAGTAACTAAAATCATTAGAAACACCAGACAAACTCTTGAAACAAGAAGTTTCTATTTTTGTATATTATTTTTCTCCCGACCATTTTTATCCAACTGCTCATCATCGTCATCATACACATGTCACAAAACCCACAAACAAAATCATAATTTTTCAACGCTAAAAACAAAAAAAAAAAAACTCAAAATGTTAAATTTTTTTTAAAAAAAATAGTAAATACACGCATAACTTCGTTAGGAAAATCGAAACTAACGAAGTTGTGTGCAAAAAAAAGAGACAGACATTTTTTAAAGCTAAGCCTAAATTGATTTTCCTAAATGAAATGAAACTCTTTATATATGTTAATACAGATATTAATTTATAAGACAATTCTCAAAGTGCTTTTTAATAAAACTAAAATGCTTGTTCGATCACTAGAAAGGCTATTTTAATGTTTTTTTTTTTTTTGATAAAATAAATATTAGCGAAAAAACAAATTATAATTTTGCATGACGACACCACTATTAAAAATTATCAAATAACACAACAGTAGAAACCGTTTAAGTGAATTCAAGTTAAATGCGTTTAGTTGAATTATACGGAGTTCAGTTAAGGACGCGATCCAAATAAAATTGACTTTATTAACTTCAGAACAAATTGAAAACTAAAACTCGCATGATTTATCTATAAAAAAAGTTTATTTTGAAAGATATCAATATGAAAATACCCTTAAGTGATTAAACTAATCTTCTAGTTTCTTTTTTTTTACTCCTAAAAGTATTAAGACAGCTTAAAATATTCATTAACAATCAAAAGTGTTTTTAAAGGATTTTCAAATTGTTTTTTATTCAAATGTCACAACTATTTTGATTTTTTTTTTCTCATTTAAACATGGCAACCACTAAACCTGGGGTTTATATATTGCATTATAAATCTATAATAGGGATTGACGTCAGTGTGTGTGTGGCCCAGTGCCACCAAGTGTAAGATAAAGGTGTATAAGTTGACCTCCTGAGCTCCCTTCACAATGTGTCTTGTCAGTTTATTTATATTCTAAGCTCAGTACTTATGTCAATCATTATCAAAGTGTGGATTTAGATAAAATATAACTCAACCTCAAACCAGATATAAAAACACGTAGCTTTATATATACTGTATATAAATATTATTCATTGCAAAAGAATAATAATAATAAAGTTAGAAAAACCCATTCATTCTATGTAAAACTAATGTTATTTCTCAAGGTGGCTGGCTGTTCACCACCACTCAACACACAGACACAAATAAAAATACAAACGTGAGATATTCTCCATATGTGTAACTTCCATTGGCCATTGATCATCAGAGATCTCAGAGAGAAAAAACAAAACAAAAAAAGAAACCACTAATATTTTACTATAAATTCCCTTACATAAAAAACAAAGAGACTCATCATCATGACAAAAAAAAAAGAGCCCATAACATTTTTAAGACTATAGCCAATGTGTGTCTCTCATGAATTCAGTTTCAACGCAACTTCAATGTATTCACAAAGTGGCGCAAGTAATTCGCATTCAGTTCAAGGATGATAAACCGTAGCTTAAAAACTATATATATTCATAATGAGTTTAGCATTAGCTTTGACTTAGCAATCATTAAGAATACAGTCCTTAAAGCTACACATTTAATATTTAGGATACAACTGTGTAAAAACATTATAAAATCTATTTCTACAAAAATTGGAACGTAAGAAATTACAAAAGTTATTTTATTTTAAACATGACGTTTTTTCTAAAAAGCTATTTACTGGACATTTAATAAATAAAATGAAAACTCACTTAGAATAGACATTTTAAAATGTTATTAAAATAAATGTCTAACGATAATCTTAAAGAACAAGAAGAATTGAGTACATAAGCCAAAGTAACAATTCTCGGAATTGACAACTACTCCTCCTCCTCCTCCTCACAACAACTACTTTTCATTATTTTGCCATAAAGAAGCTTTTATATATTAGTAGCTTTTATTTTCCACCGACTTTGTAGTCAACAATTGTTTTCAACTTTCTAAATTGATAATAAAAGAATATTCAATTTAATACAACTGATGCTAAAAAAAATTTCTGCATAAATCTATAAATTTATTTTCGTATTTTTTCATGGGTGTCCCCAACCCAACCTACGACCCGCAGGGTGGCACAAAGCCTCTAATGCTCAGCTCTAATTAAAAACGTTATTTTTTGTAAACATCATTTTTATTTAAAATGAAAAAAAACTTTGTTAATTGTGTAAATAATTGCCAGTTTATTATTAACAACTGTTATCTAAAAATTCAAATGTTTAAAGTTAAAGTTTCCGAAATATTATTCATCTTTAAACATAGCGCGTTTTACTTGCACAACTCGATATAATATATTTTCCATGCAAATTTTGCTATATTTATGAAGAAAAGAAATACATCATAAGTTGAAGTAAAAATATGTCTGCTATTTGTTTGTCCTATAAACAAGCTTCTAATAAAAGTGTATACAAGAGTACAAAGGGGTGGGTGGAGTACAAAAATATCCAAAAAAAAAAATTACTTATAAAAATATCCATTGGTGAGGAGGAGGAAGAAGAAGCTATTTGGTAAAACAGAAAAATCCATTCCTTCAAAACTTTTCTTTTATAAGTGCAATAATTCAACTTTTATTTTATTGTAAAAATGGGAAGGTTGGGTGGGGAGAGTAAAAATGGAGAGGGAGGAAACTAGAAAAAAAAAAAGATAAAAGGTGAGTTTTAGGGGTGGCATCTAAAAGAGCATAAAAATATATATATAGTAGTGGTTATGTTATTATTGTGTTGAGCAATAGCTAAAAAGAAGAAGGTGGAAAATAGTAAAAAAAAACAGGAGGTGAGGTGAAATTTATGGAAAAATAATAGGTAATATCGAGAAGGAGAGAAGAGAAATACTTGGCCCGCGGGCCACATGTGGCCTACTAACAGTTTTACGTGGCTCACTTATTGATTTAAGTTTTTTCTTGAATTGTTTTATGTTTTATTTTTCTTTATGAAAAAGAAATCTAAACGTTATCAAATATTAAGCAAATTTCTGACCTATATTCTTCATGATACAAAACCATTGTTTTTTAAATTACAAAATTAATTTTATTAATTTTTGTGTTTATTTATTTGGAAAATTTAGAGAATTTTATATTATTAAAGTAACCATTATTATACTTTTTAAATCATATGGGTTGGTTAGAGTCTAGGAGAGATGCTAGTTTTGCTATTGACTAGAAGAAACCTTTAGCAGTGTCATGACCTTAGGACTAAGTATTAGGGTAGACGGAGCATGAGCCATACGAGTTGCTAAAAGACAGAGGATCCAAGATGAATAAGCAGTTTATCCCAGGAATGTCATGTTTCGTAATGAGAGTGTTGCCCACCGTCACGTGACAAGTACCTCTTGTCATGTTGGTCCCAAAGTTATTGCAGGCGCTCCGTCTCCCCTATTCATGGTTTAAGGTCATGACTCATGACAAATAACTTTAAAAAATAATTACTTTTTATAGTAATTTGAAAGTCATTTTGTCCCAACACTGAGCTCGAGTCTCTAAATAGAGTTCCTGTAGTAATAGGGTCGTATTCTTAATCATTTTAAGTCAAAGTTACTGCTAAACTCATCAACTTTTTTACATAAAACTTCATATCAATAGTTCTTAAGTTAAGCATTAGCTTTGACTCAGCAATCATTAAGAGTACGACCCTGATTACAATAACTATAATTCGTAAAATAACATTTTGGCCCACTTGTCATTTCTATTGTATCTATGTGGCCCTTGTGTAAAACTAACTTAAGAGACGCTATTCTCCTGACTGAAAAAAGAGAGCCACAGGCACAAGTTGCACAACCATCTTTCACCCCCTTCCGAACGTTTTTTTTTATGAAGTACTACCTCATTTCTCCCCTTAAAAACCGAGTATGATTTAGTGTTTACGGATTTCAAGCATTTTTCAATATAACAGTTGCACCTTTTTACTTCTTTTTTTTAAAAAACCTCCCCCTCCCTCCCTCAAAAAATGTGTCCTATTCTTTTCCTATAAAGCATTAAGGTAGCAAAAATCGGGATATAAATTTAAGAAACTCAAGAGAGAGAGAGAGAAGAAAAAAAAAACGTGGGAAATTTTTCACAAATAACTATAATATATCTGGATAAAAAAGAAGAATTCTTGATGGAGGTTGTTTCATATTACGGGCACTTTCAAAGTCGACTCTTTTTTTTTTTTTTGCTTTACCATTTGACAGCAACAATATTAGATGAAAATAAATGGGTTTCAAGCCAATTTTATGTCAGTCAGTCAGTCTATATTACGAGATATAAGACGCTTTCACATTAATATGTGTAAGGCCCATTCAAAGATGTTGATTCGAGCGCGAGAAAAAAGAATTTTACATTGTAAAAAAAAAGACTGTCTTGAATAAAAAAAGGAATCCTACAATAAGAAGGAATAAGAGAATGATGGAGGAAGCTCACGTTGAAAGAATATTTTGTAGTAATTTTTGTACATTCAAAAAAAGGCTTCTTTACAGTTATTTCAAGGTATATAAAAATGGGATCGAGTCACAATATTTTTTTATAGGCAACCAACAAAAAAAGAATAGTAACAGAATTGAAAAAAAAGTAGAATGGAAGAGAGTATAAAGAAATGGGTGCTAAAATGTATTTTCATAAAGATATCTTTAAAAAATAAAAAGTTTATAGGAATTTGTTTGAAAATGACAGAAATTTTCACAATTTTTTTTTGCACACTCATACTTTATTTACATTTGAAGTAAATGTGCACATTCAATTTAAATGTGTTTAGTTGAATTATACAGAGTCCGGTTAAGGACATCAACAAGATACAATTGACTTTATTATTTAATTTCTGGACAAATTTTTCTTCTTTTCCTGGACCCACGTCCCGCAATAAGCGGGGTCGGTCAAATGATGACGATAAAAATGATGAAAGATGCGACATAAGAGTCGGATTTGGCAATATGTGTTTTACCACACAGGCTGCCCTTCCTGGCGTCAAATCCTCAATGACGGAGAAATTATGAAAGACAAACGCAACAACCATGCCTCAACCGGGATTCGAAGTACCAGTACCATAAGCAGAAGCTATCTCCACTGACAGGCAATTAAAAAACGGGATGAACAGAAGTGGACTCCGCCCCTTTTATGACGAACGGCAACTTATAATTGGTTTGTTGTGTGGTTCGACGTTCGAAAAGGGCGGAGCATGTGACGTCAGACTACATAACCAACCAATTAGAAGTTGCGTTCGTCATAAAAAGGGCGGAGCCAACTTCTGTTCACATCCCGTTTGCTAATTGCCTGTTCTCCACTGTGCTACCCAGGCGTTAGCTAATTTCTGGACAAATTGAAATAATAAATTAACATTTCATTAAACTAACCCATTATATTTAAATACAAATTTGATATAATGAAATAGTGAGTCAATATATAGAGATATTAAATGAATAAATTGATTTTGACATATTGTTTGTTTGTCCTTAACAGAGCTCTCTAAAAGATGTTTAATATTATTTTAAAAGGCATTTAAATTTAATTTTTTTTTAAAATACACACCCTTGCAACTTAGTAACTTGCTTCTGTTAGCAATAATGAATTTCCTCAAATACACTAGCTATTGTTAACGATATAGTTGCCTCACCGTAAGACGAAGCTTGTGACGTCAGAGGCGTTGACAAAAAATTTCAAGACTACTTTTGTTTAAACTGTTGATAACCTCCCTTTTTCTATCAGACAAAATGCCAAAATCTTAAAAAAAAATTTGTCAACCACTGTGACGTCACAAGTTTCATCTTACAGTGAGGCAACCATAAAATCAATCAGCTAACATATAGGAAAATGTATTGTTGAATTTTTGTCTATCTTTTTTTACAACAAATCTGCTGTTCCCACTCATCATTTTATCCATAAACACGCAAACATACAATTCAACAATTTCTTACAAGAAGTCTATTTGATCACGTTATTTCTAAGGTGGCGAATCTTAATCTATAATACAGTCTATTTCAATGTACCTGGTATAATAAAAATCTAAATTCATCAGCACAATGTAAATGTATAATGCCAACTCAATATATATTCCCTGACAGTAAAATGTTGATATATATTCTAAATTACATTACATTTACTTTTTTTCTCATCAAACATGAAGATTATCTTAATTGCAATTTACCAAACAACAACACATACGAGAAACGAAATGAAAATAAAACTCCATAACCAGTCATTTCGCTTTTCTTTCTTTCTCTCTAATGACTTTCTCTCTCTCGCCACTGACCACTAAATAAATACTTCATTCTTGAGAGCTTCCTTTTCCACTTCTTCTTTCTACCTGACAACTTTGTCCTTACACTGTCAACCTACCTTACTAGAACACTAGTTATTAGTGGTTGCACCCAGGCAGGCACGTACTGGCCTGGATGGTCACTATTATATATATAATATCCCAGGTCTGTGTGTGTGTATGTGTGTGTGTGGAGTAACAAAAACCATTGAAGCATGTCGGAATTTATATAAATTTGAATAAATGAACCGTTTTTTTTCTCAAGGTCAACTATATGTTGAACTCTTCCTTTGGAAAGTGTAGAAGGGAGAAGAGAGAGAAAAGTGGGAGGGGAGAGGAGAAAAGTTTGGAAAGTGTAGAAGGGGGAGAGAGAGAAAAGTGGGAGGGGGTGAGGGGAAAAGGTTGGGAAGTGTAGAAGGGGGGAGAGAGAGAAAAGTGGGAGGGGGTGACTGAAAGGAGTAAAAAAAGGAAAAAACGACGCGCATGCGCACAATTGCCTGTGAAGTTTGCTCCCGTCATTTATGACGGGTTACCCCACTAGTATTAATATAGTAAGTATATTAATTAGTAAAGCAACCAGAATAAAATGCCACTTTCAGTAAAAAAACGACCGCAAAATTGCATTTTTTGTTTTACTTATGAATTTCAATTTTTAAAAAATGTTTTGCGAGGACGCGCGCAATATTTTGGCTCCTGGCGCCAAAAATCAACTTATGCCACTGACTTTTCTTATAGAAAAAATTAAAAAAAAAGATACAAAAACAATGAAAATCTATTATTTTATTATAAGACCCAAGAGCCATCTTTAAAATAAACACTAAACAAAACCCACACTCTTAAAAAGTTATCATCAACACGCGTTGTTTTTATTTTAGTTATTTCAACTCTTTGACTTAAAATAACTTATTTGAAATGTGCGTGTTATTAATAGATCTTTTTTATCCTTCTCATCAGAAGCGCCATATGTACACAAATATAGAGAGAGGGGGGCCCTATATGTATAACAATTGTAAACCAGGTTATAAAAGAACCACACAAACTGCGGCATTAAAACGTTCCCAGTGAGGTGCCTATTCATTTGAACCAACAGCTGTTAACGGGGAGGAGAGAGCGGGAGAGGCCCTATATAACATTGTACCGTATATATATACAGTATCTAATGTAATATTTATAATTGCAATGAAACAAGTAAATGCAATGATGGAAATCGTACACGAAGATGATCATCATCATTCCAGTCAGTCAGTCCCCTTTTTCACCTAAAGGTGGCAAAAAGGGATTCGGAAATTGACAGATCCACCTTTTCTACTATTTTTCTCTTATTTCTTTCTACCATTTAGAGGATATAGTGTTGAGTCTACACTTTGCCACTAAATCCCTTCACACCCCCTTCAAAAAAAGGGCAGTTCAATCATACCAAAAAAAAAAAAACTTAATGTAATCACGTCAAGTAATGAATTACAAGTAGTCACGAATTTTCTATTGAAATCTGTTTGCAAAAAAAAAAAATTACGACGGTAAAGTCGAAATAAAACATATTTACCCTCCCCCCATTCCCACTTCCAAATGTGTGCTGTGCTCTGTAAGAGTAATAAAAATATATAATAACGATCAAAACAATAAAATTCATATTTAAGCCGTTATTATGGGCTGCAATTGAAATGTAGACAAACATCATATAAAAAAAAGCCTGGGTTTTATATTTTATGACTAATTTTTGAACAGATATATAACTTCAAATTTTTATTAAGAAATAAATTTAAACAAGAGTCGTGAAAGAATAAGTGTAAAATAATTCCGAATTAGAAAAATGAATTAAAAATGCCATAATTTATTAAATTAATTACAAAAAAATTAATTAATTAAATTAATTTAATATTGCCAAGAAGATGGAATTCAAGTCCAGTGAATTCGGTGCGTTTTATGGGATTCATAATGTTTTACAATACATATATTATCAACGGATATCAGGTTTGACAATGCATCCATTTTGCACACTGCACTTGGACTCTTGTTCCTCTGTTATAGGCCTCCATGGCTGCTTGCAGAGTCATTTATCAAATTCAAATTCTGTTTGCACTATTCAGACAAATCACACAATTCCACAAATCTACATTTTTAGTTGCGACCAAAAGAAATATGACTCATGATAAAACTTAACCCAATTCAATAAAAAAAATAAGTCGTTACATAATATTGTCCTAACAATATTCATTTAATATACAACATCTGAAATCATATCGAATGTTAGTTAGATGTTTTTTTTTACCTCAAATGAGAACAACCAATATAGGACATGTCCATAAGAAGAAGAAGAAGAAGAAAAGAGCTGTAGAAAATTACAAGGCCTAGGGACTTATGTTACTTAGTTACAAATGACCAACAGCTGTCAGTTTTCCACATTGATGTCATACATATAAGGGTATTTTACCCGACACCACTTAAAGCCATCACTTGAGGGGGGAGGGAAGAAAAAACGAAGTAGACGAGGGGCTGGAGGTGACCCGTAAGGGTAACAACATACAGTAAGCAAGAAGCCTTCTGGAAATAAACCCCATAAGTCTTATCTTAAACACTAAACAAGATGACAAAAATATCTATTAACTTAACCTCTTATAAGCCCTGTTTCCATTAGGTCAAAATTGGAGGTTAAAGTGAATTTTGATCGGGTCAATTTTCAAGGAATTTCAATATAAACCAACTTTAAGAAATTACCAAATCACAATTTGAGTTCACCTCTTATCTTCACCTAATAGAAACATGATTTTAAAAGTCTAAACTAGACATTTTGCAGATTGTCAAGAACATTTTTAAGAAAATGTGGTTTTATGAAAAATAAAAAATTCTGAACAGTTGCGACCAAAGTAACTTATTTAGCATTTTATACAAGCTTTTCGAAGTTGAAATCGTCATGTCTTAACCTAAGTAAATGTACTTAAGAACTTAACTCAACAGTAGGTCTCAGGTCTACTTGATAAAACTTCCGATTTAAAAGAAGTTAAAATGCATTTGGCAGTTTTGCTTTGACACAAAAGAAGTTAAATAACATTTGCCTCAGAATGTCCCACATGTTGCAGTACATTTCAAAAAACAAACAACAGATATCAGTAAATAAAAAATACATTGCAACTTGTGATGCAATGTACTGTCAGGAAATCAACTTAATACTTCCAAACTGTAAAACTCCCTACAGTTGTGCCACATGGCCAGAAAAGAGATCATTCCTGAACTACATTTGATATCAACAGCGAAAAGTTCAATTGTTTGTTGGTAAGAACCTATTGCTGGTGTTGTTTATATCGATAATCAACTTTTGCATATAATATATTTTTTGGTAACAATAGACAATTTTCTTCTGAATATATGATGTAGAATCCATATTCAGTGTAATACATAAGACCTTAGAAAAAAAGCCAATTGAATTCATTCCCATTTGACTTCAATAATAATAATAGTAATAAGCATATTGACTGGAGGTAGAAAATAACATGAGAAAAAAATTCAAGTCACTATACATATAATTTGACAAAATTCTTGTTTTTTTATATATATATATCTTACCTATATATTTAGCTAAATTTTGCAAATAGAGAATAAGTAAAAGCTCGAAGCTGAATATCCACGATGCATATTGGAAGTGAAATAAAGAACATTTCATATATACATGTAATATATTGATCCATGAAGAAAATAACAAAAATACATATAATGTATATACAAGCACAAAAGGATTTCTTGTTAGACTTGAAGGCAAAGCCATACATAACATTGCTGATTTATTCATCATGCAAGGTAATCATTCATATGCATCGGTGAAGATATGGAGGATGAAGGAGGGGGCAATGGAGGTGGGCCGCCACCTCCCCTTTTTCTATGTATATGAATGGTACAAATAGACAACAACATGTCATATCTCTTAGTTTATTTTTATAAAAACTTTATCAACTCTTTGACTGTCTTCTTCATATACCAATTGAGTTCAATAAAAAGAAGTGGCTGCTCTGTTTACTACCTTATATTTGAGATATCCTTTAACTTAGAAAGATTCAATTTGAAAAAGCTTAATTAAATCACCTTTTATAATTTATTATCTTAAAAGTTGTGGTTTGTACAGATAAACTCAAGTAAACCGGATTTGACCAGTCCGAATGGCTCAAAAGTAATTTCTAAGGGTAGGTAGTATTCTTAATGATTGCTAAGTAAAAGGACAGATAAAAATTTCCTATCAAAAATATTAGTGATTACTGATTAGTGAACAAAGTGAATTTAAACTTTTTTCAAAAGTATATCACTAAGAATTCAATGTGCTAAAAGTAATTTAATAACGAAATCTTTAAAAATAAGCAATTTACCAAAATTTAAAAATTATTAATCACTAAAAATGTCGCAAAAAAAACATGAAATTTGATTATTTCCATTTAACCTGCTATAAAAAGTTTATTTTAAACGAAATAATCAGAGCACATTCAAATGCTATTCTAGTTTATAAAAAAAATACTTAAAAAATCGTTAATGATGCCAGAAAAGAAAATAGAATTCACTTTATTCACTTAGAAATTAGTTTTGAGCCACCTGAACAAATGTGCAAATTGCGCGTACTAACAAGAATTCTTAAGGCACATGTAATACATTTCATTAAGATGATATTTAAATTAGAACTTTCTAACTTAAACGGTTTCAAAGATATAATCTCAACAACAAAAAAACAAAGAGACCCTTTTTCTTAACCAAAATGTCTCCAGTTATATATTATTTTAAATGTTTATTTGATATGGATCTACTTCGAAACGCACCCAGTATATGTAATTTCTGTGATAAAATGAATAACAAATTATACTAAAACAGCTTGATATATAAGCTAAACAAAATGCACACCTTCTACTAAAAGTTTTCTTGTACAAATGTCAAATTCAATTTCGAAAAATCAATACTGATAAATCAATATAAATACACAAAAACAACAACAACAACAGGAACAAGAACAACAATAACAAATAACAGGAGAAGTTAAAAGCTCTAATTGGCAGTTATCCCTCTCAACACAAAACATTACATTAAACCTGACAGAAAAACTATTAAGAGAAACATTTCAAACGTTTTGTTTGTTTCATTATAGATTAGGATTTACTTTTTATATTTTCATTTATGAAAAAGCACAAAAGAGGGACAGAATGTGAGCAATTATAGCTATCATTGGAACAAATTAAACGTCACTTATAAAACAGAACCATATTATATTGGCAAACATGTGTACATGTATGGAATCTGCACGTTTTTATTCCATGTTATTATTATAAATTATTACATGATTTTGTATCGAGTAGTTTAGTGTATATTCTAAAAGTGTCTGTCACATCCAAATGAAAGACATGAAACATTGCATCAAAATCATGCATCAAAAATTCAGTGTTGGAACAAATTACTTTTTTAAAGTTGTTAATTAGAAAAGACTAATTACATTGATGAAAAACTACAATTACTATGAGATGATAGATAAAAAGAGTATGACATCATCAAATGCAAAAAACATTAAAAAAAAAACAATAATTACAGAAGTGAATGTCGAAACTCATGCTCAAATGCACATCAGTCTTTTTTGACAATAATCAGGAATTTATCAACGCAATTTACGAGTAGTTTGAAAACAAAAGTTAGTTTAAAATATGAAAAAAAAAAAGATATTTAATTAGAAAAAAATAATTAATTTAAAACTATGAATAAGTGACCTACTAGTGAACCACTAACCTATTATTAGTAGTTATACCTATTAGTGAACTACTAATGATTTGAATAAAATAATTACAATAATTCACTACATATGACAAATTTCTTCCCAATATTGTAAAAATTGTAAAAGATGCAAATGAAGATGAAATCACATTCTAAATTTCTGAATCAACAATTAAGAATTCGAAAGGTTTTTTTTATAAAGAAGAAGAATAACCAAATCACAACTGAATAACTGGATATTCTTAAGTTGATTTTTTTTAAATATATAAATAATAATATATATTGCTATTTGAAATATTTATAAAAATGTTATAGTAGTTTGAATTTTTTTTAATTATAATATACTTATGATACTCTTTTTTTATTTTTGCGTTTCGAAGAGAATTTGAGAACCGAGACTTTTAAACTCGCGAGACCTACATTTTTTTAAAGAAAAACTGAGCCCCAGTACAGCACGGCCCATTCCACAAAACATAATAGTGAGCACAACCAAAAATGGACCATAAGGGGTACAAAGCCCAAGAGGCCCACAAAACCCACTAGACCTAAGAATCCCCATAAAGCCCATGCGGCCCACGTAGTCCGTAGACGTTTTAATAAAATTGCCAGCTCAGGCTGAAAATAGCACAAGAGCTGAGCTTTTGCACAAATCTTTCCAGCTTTTGAGCTTTATGTAGAGAGAAACTACACTTCAAACTTTTAAACAAAGTTTATTTTAAATTTATCAACATGGTGGACATACACGCAATAAGTGACTCACTTATTCTTGCAGTTTTTAAAGTTTATTTTTGTTCTGAAAACACAGAATAAATAATGTTCTAGTTTTTCATTTACATATTTTGCAATGGCTACTTCTATTTTATCGCAAGATATAAATCTTACGATAAAAAATATTTAATATAAAAAAATCATTTTAAAAAATGTGGAATGTTGTAAAGTAACTTTTTCATCAAAATGTTGTTTTTTTTCATCCCATATATGGACATAAATAAATACACGTGATATATAAACACATAAGATTTGAAGAAAGAAAAAAAACAAACAATACATTTTATATAGAAAGACATTTTAAAAAAGAGTCCAAAAATAATAGAATGAGGAAGTTTGCAGTATATAAAAATGAGGGAGTGAACAGAAGACAAAATATATATATGAAATTTAATTTAATTCACGTCGGCAGCTTCTGCTCTTAATAAAAATACCATCTTTTGGAAAAAATACCGCTGAGTTGAATGCCATGCTTCATTTAAAATTACCTCCATTAAACATCGGGTGGTTTTTCATGTCAATATGAATGATTTAAATAAATAAAGAAGAAAGAGAAGAAGAAGAAAAAAACAATCATGGAAAAGCTAGAAAACTAGAATACAGCATAAAAAGAAGAAAAATTCCTTATATTTTTCTACTGCATTTTCTATGTTAACTTTTCTAACATGAGAGAGAGAGAGAAAGATAGAAAATAAAACGAAAAGTTGTCATAAAAGAGCCTAAAGTATAATACACATAAATCCTGCATAATTTTTCAATGTAGAACACGTCACCTGATTATCATAGTCAAAAATCTGGCGCATGTTCAATAATATACAGTATTTACTAAGTGGCGCAGATAAAACGCGTGTTCTCATTCAAAAATGAAATAACGTTTTGAACATTTTAGGTAATTGCTAGCAATTTAACAACATTTATATGTTGATATTTTAATTTCTTAACAGTAATACAGAATATGAGTTTGAGCAGGGCCGTAACAATAGTGGACTTTACTTCTAGCCTTTCTTCAGGGGATGGGGGAAATGACAGCACAAAATATTAATGCAGAAAATGTTTCAACAAAAATTTATAAAGGTCTTTAAACATTTTATAATTTACAATTTTTTTTAAACATAAATTGCAACAATCAAAATTAATTTGATAAACATTTTTGCATCAAGATAAAAATAACATTCACAAACAATTGAATTTTTTTTAATTGTTTGTGAGATTATTGTGAATGTTTAATTACAATTGGAAGAAAGTCAAAAAAGAGTAGAAAGGGGGGGGGTCCTACAATGTACTTTGGATCAGGGCCTTGCATGAAGTGTCACTATGTGCAGATCAATTGAAATATACACTATATTATCATAGCTTGCAGCTTGAATCACAGCTTGGCTGGCTCTTGACTCGCTCCCGCACTACATTTTTCAGCCTAAGACATTCATCAGCTTCAAATAGTACACACGTTTTACCTGAGCCACTCGGTATATTCTATTGTCTAAATATATACAGAGTTTAGCAACAAAAAAAATACCTCAGCAGCAAACACCACTCACCCCCACAGACCCCCTAATTAATTCTTCGATGTTATTCATGGGATCTTTTTTTTCTATCGTGAGTGGGAGTTAAAATTAGAGAATTTGGGTTGAACAACCCCTCTCCATTTCTCTTTTCCTCTCTCTCTCTCTCAAGCTCAACTTAAGTTCAGTTCAACACAAAAAAAAAATAAAGAATCCTCTGACAGATTCTTAACTTATGATCCACTCAAAAAAATGTACATAAAAGTTATTATATGCCTGCAATCTATATAGTCATACTTTTTTAGTAGTACTACTACTTCTCTAATGAAGGTTTCTGAGTGAGAAATTATGTTTTAATAACACTATAACTCTCTCATTTTAGATCATTTAACTCCTTTAACGATCATGACGTTCCAATAAGATAACATCTCAAAAATTTAAATGCCATTTCCCTCTCTCTCTCTCTATTATTTATATATACAATATATATATATATATACACGTGTGAGACAGAAAGATAGAAAATGAATTTATTTAGAAAATTTTTGAAAAAGGAGAGAGAGAGAGACCCAAAATGTATAAATAAAACAAGAAGCTTGCATGAGATTACAAACGAGTATAAAGTGAGATTACAATTCGTTTGTGTCATTTTATCATGCTTCAATACATTGCATGAATATAAATAAAGCAAAAGCCATATAATGCATAATACAAAATTAAGACTTGAAAGCAAAACCCTCTTTTTTCTCTCTCTCCCCAATGACCTCCCCCTCCCCAACTCTCAATCCATCCTCAACATACCATGTAATAAAAATAAATTCCAAAAACACAGTCGGAAAAATAACTTTCAAGCAAGCTAATTGTTTCTAATTAGTCAAGTGATGGTGGTAACATTTTATTTCGTCGATTTTGCAAAACAGATTACACAATAAAATTGCAAACTATGAAACACAAGTGGAGTTTGATGAGAATTAGAGAGAAGATAGAGAGGGGAGGGGTCAGGAGAGAGAGAGAGAGAGAGAGATTTTCATTCAAGTTTTAGTATGCAACATATTGCACAACATAATACGAAATAAGTTTCAAATACTTGTTCAACATATAAACTCGCCATAAGAGGAGCGTGTCTACACAAAATAAACTTTAAGAGGGGTTTTAGAGGAGAGAAAAAATTAAGGGGAGAAATAGAGGAGGGGGGGGGGGGGTTGGGGCAAAATAAGGGGAGGTGGTGCCTGGTTTACATCAGGCTAAAACAAAATGTTCATAACTTTTTTATCGTTCAACCTCAAAGTTTTTTTTTTCAGTGTGTGTGAGAGAAGCGCGTGGGTGGATGTCAGAATTCGTTACATTTACAATTTCTAATTGTACATAAATACAATCAACAATATATATCCCCCCCCCACTCCCTTTTTTTTAAATAAATAAACTGGCGCGCACTTGTCATGACTATTATTGCAAATTAAATATGGCGTGGGTTGGACATTTGTTGTCTCTGGTGCCCATGTGGTTTTGGTTCAAGAGTTTTCGAAATTAGAAAGTATCGCCGCCACTGGGTGCATTCGATAACGCATAAGTGTACAACTGATACGATTGTGTTGCGTAAAAGTACGTTTCCACTCAAAAGAGTCATACAGTAGTATACACGAGTCAGCAACATAACTTTGACAACTTAAAAATGTGACACGACTGGCCCACCTCTCGTACCTTTGGCTCCGCTACCGACGACGCGGGAGGAACTTCGTCCTCGTTGACGACGTTGTTCCCTCTGCTCAGTCGGTGGTGCCGGGGTCGACTCTGTTGTCGACTGCTGCGGACCAGCCTCTATTGCTGTTGAACCTCTGGGGGTTGGGTTCACCGGGCGCGACATTTACTATGCCTTGCCTGGCACGGCCCACAAAAAGACCGTCTTTCCTAGGGATCTTTGGTATAGGCGTGACGATGCCGAAGAAACTCTAGTCCTCTTTGGTTGAGTTGCTGGAGGCTCCAGGCAGAGGGACTCAGGCTGTGTCTGAGTACCTTCTGCTGGATACTCCTCTATTTTAGGAGTACAGAACTCAATACAATCCAAAATACACAATATGACACTGGTTGATGTATTCTGGACAAAACTCTTTACTTGCTCTTGATTACATAATTATTATCACTTTTACATAATAATGTTCTCTAAGTCAGATCTTTCTAACTGAACTCTAGGCTCTAGTTCAGTGTACTTCTTGAATTCTCAAGACCAACTCTAAACAAGACTTACTCGTTTTAACTCTAAATTCTGACTGTCCTCACACTCAAGTCTCAGGCTCACTTGTCCGGTCTCCTGGGAGGGGCAACTGTCACCTCAGGGCGTAATGATTGACCAACTGGGCCAATCATTGCCCTGAGCCGGGGATATTAAATCATAATCAGAAATATTCTTGGAACTTATTTCCAATTTTCTCACGGTCGGACCTGGTTCCACGAATTCTCTAGAATTCGGGCCACCCATGTCCGAACATCTGTGCACCAAGGGGTGCCTTACTGTCAAAACTGAATTTTTGACTTAAGTGTTTCACCTTCTGTTTCTACAGGGTGTCACACACCCCCCTTCTTTGAAGGAGGCACGTCCCTGGGCCTCTAAATTTTGACTCTTTTAAACCCCCTTTCCCTTAGCCTTCCTCTGCCTACGGGACCTCGGAACGTACACGTGAGACTTGTGTGTTTCCAATCATTATAACAAATGATAGAAACAAAAACTCTTAAAACGAAATTAAAACAAAATACTTAATTTTGATCGTTAACTAGAATACGACTGATTCTGACTATGCGGCGGAGCTACGCAGAGCTCACTAAACACCGCTTCTTTGGTTAAGCCTTAAACGAAATCTTTATATAAAAGAAATAAAATAAAAACAAAATACTCAATTTTGCATGCTTCTATGGACTCTACTGGTCCCTACTATGTGGCGAAAGCTATGACAAGCTTGGACTATGCCACCTCTTTGGCTTAAGCTGTAAATTAAAATATAAAAATAATACGAAACTCTTTATGAGTATTATTAAAATATCAACTTATAAAAATATTACAAAAATATTATTACATGTATAAAAATACTTAATTTTGATCGTTAACTAGAATACGACTGATTCTGACTATGCGGCGGAGCTACGCAGAGCTCACTAAACACCGCTTCTTTGGTTAAGCCTTAAACGAAATCTTTATATAAAAGAAATAAAATAAAAACAAAATACTCAATTTTGCATGCTTCTATGGACTCTACTGGTCCCTACTATGTGGCGAAAGCTATGACAAGCTTGGACTATGCCACCTCTTTGGCTTAAGCTGTAAATTAAAATATAAAAATAATACGAAACCCTTTATGAGTATTATTAAAATATCAACTTATAAAAATATTACAAAAATATTATTACATGTATAAAAATACAAAACTAAACTTCTCGAAAGAAGAACTCTATCTCTGAAAACTCTTTAAAAAAAATATTACTAAAATATTAAAACACTCTTTAACAAAAATTTCGACTCTACATAAAATTTTTGGCACTCGATAAAAATACTAAATTTTTAATCTCTTTAAGATCTCTTAAGAGGTAACGAACTCTACCTCTTTTCATGCGGATCCACGAAAGGATTCTCTTTTATTACGCATGCTTTAAAAGGAACTTAAAATTAAGAAGAACTTAAAATTAAAATGTTCTCTCGACGAGAATGTTCTCTTTTAACTCACTGGTGCTCGCTGGTGATCGGTGTATCTCACAATCCATTAAAGAAGAGTCTCACCTTTGGAAAAACGCGAAGTAGTTCCGAAGGGGCTTTTGAACGCGAAAAACACTTCACACACTCTGGCACTTTGGGACTAGACGTGCCAAGTTGGCTGGTCTAGTGCCCTTCGCTCTTTTTCTCTTTTCTCTCGTTTGACTATTACGGTTAAACACGATGTAAACCCGTTAAAACTCTTGAATCCGAAGCACATTATTACTACGGGTAGGGATCGCGCACATCAGCCCATCCACGGTGGGGCGCCTCTGCTGCCCTCATGATCATTCGGAGTGTCGTCGAGATGAGACAGTCTCTCCCGATGATTTCTCTCAGGGGCATATCCCCCATAATTGCGTGGGTTACGGCATCGTACAAAAGTATGATGCGGCCGGCGATACCTCCTCCTGTAAACCTCAGATCCATGTACTCTATGGCCACTTCGTGCGTTGGTCCCGGCTGCAACAGATCGCCGAGGAACAGCTGCACGTTCTCTATCTCTTTTGACACGTCCCAACCCTCCGGGAAATAGTAGACGGTGCACTGTAGCGTCGTCCGGCATATCCGCACGATGGCGACGTCTCCTTTGGCCCTTAACGTGAGCAGGTACTCGCGACACGTTTTCGACATGGCTACCCGCGATATCCGCTTATGGGGGTTAAAACAACCTAGGTATTGCACCGACCTAGGCGCCTGGTGTCTGTACCAACGCACAATTAGGTTGTTCAACAGAATGGGCCCCATTTTGATTTCGCGGTCTATGTCTCTTTTTGGTGCTTCCTCTTGCGGTCGAACTGGGGATGCGGGGCCTACTACTGGCTTCGGAGGAAGTATCGGGCGGGCGATCACTTGATCCCGCTGTCTGCCGATCTCTTCGTGGCTGCTGCTGGTGGCCACGGCCTCCTCCGCTCCCCGCTGTGTGGCACTGGTGGTGCACACCTTCTGTGGGTTACCCCTTTCGTCCCTAATTTTTGGTCGAGCTCCAGCTTCTGCCCGAAGAGTCTCCGGTAGCGGGAGTGGAGATCCGCTTTCTTGCACCGCTGGGTTAAATCTCACCCGCCTCTGGCTGGATGCCTCTATGTCCCTCTCTTGGTCTCGGGAGGCTCCCGGCTCTCTCTGCCCTCTGTCGTCCCTTCGAGTGTCGGGGACGATGATGGTAGCCCTCTCCGATGTCCTGCTCCGGTCGGCCGGGACTGGCGGTCGTTCGGGGCGGCTCGTTCGGGACTGAGGAGGTAGTGGCCAGGATTCGGGGTCACTTGGATGGTGTCTACCCCCCTCTTGTGGTTGCTGCTCCTTGGCCGAGGACACCAACATCGTTCTTTGTCCTCCTTCCTCCTCTTCCTCTTCTTGTCCCCTTTCTCTAGTTCCTGGTGGACAAGAAGGCTCTTCCTGGGATGGAACGGCCCTTCGTTCCATCGCTTGCTCTTCTGGTGGTAGCCTATGGACGGATAGACTACCACTCTTCTCGGTTATGTTCTTCGTGAGGCTGCTTAAACCGATCTTGACAATTCGACTTAATTCTTTCAAGACTTTCACTCCGATAATGGTGAGTATGATTAAAAGAATGAGAACCAAGGTGACGATATTTATTGAATTTCTCTTCTCATTGGGAAAATGTGTCTCTCGCCCTGTTGTGGTCAGATGACCATTTTCGGGGGTCCTGTTTCCATTTTTCTGTTTATTTACTTTAACAGAGACGAAGGATTGTTTCTCCTCCATCTTTACTAAGGTGGCAGTCATCTGAACTCCGACCTGTCTAATGGAAATTCGTCCTAAATCTTGGTTCCTATTGTCAGAAGGTGTCAATTGACGTCTGATTCTTCTGTCCGTCCCTTCTTGGGGCTCTCGTCTGCCTTCGCTACAAGTGGTGACGGCTACTCTTTCTCGGGAATCAGAGTCGTCTTGACCTCTGGCCTCGTCGTGTATAACTTCTGTATACATTGTTGTTTTTATTGCCTTGTGGGTGGGCTTTGTAAACCTCTTGTTTAATAAAAACATTTCTCTTGTTTCAATTCTGCGTTTGTGTTTTCTTTGTGAATTGATACCTCGATGACTCATGCTAGAATTTTGCTCATAAGTTGGTTTGATAGGCTTCTCTATGGCGTCGTCTACACCCTCTAAAACTTCATCTATCTCTTGTTCACTTATGTAGCCTATGATGTCATCATCGTCTTCAACACCTCTATTGAACGATGAGTCGTCGTTCTCTGCTGTTGAAAGTACAGGTAAGTATTTGTGATACTCGCTAACCCTCTTTGATGTCTTCGATTTCTTCTTCACGTTTGTGGATACTTCGTGATGGACATCTCTCTCTTTACTTCTGGATGCTGCTTGCTGAACATCTCGCTTGATTTGGGTGGATGCCTCTTTCTGGACATCTCCGCTGTAGCTCTTCGATGCTGACTTCTGAACATCGTTCTTATCGCTCTTAGATGCTGTCTTCTGAACATCTTTTTCGTTACTCTTAGATGCTGTCTTCTGAGCATCTTCTTCGTTACTCTTAGATGCTGTCTTCTGAGCACCTGCTTCGACCGGGGAATCGACCTTACTCTTCTTCGAAGGTATTCTCTTCGTGAAGGGCGGTGGGCCCCTTTTCACCGCCACCCTCATTAGTTTAAATGTTGTTGTTGGGCTTCGACGGGGAAATAGGTCGTCTGTCCGTTGACTAACACGGCTACGTACTGTTTTCCATCAGGCCCTGTGGAAACAGCTGACTCTTGACTCGTTATATTGCCGACTATAGATGCCTGTCGTCTATCGGGCTGTGGGCAATTTCTACCAAAATGACCTTTTTGGCGGCAGTTATAGCAAATGACCTCCTCTAGAGGCACTTTAGGCTTCTGCCCTCTATTTCTCGGTGATCTCTGTCTATTTCTCTGAGATCTCTGGCCCTGTTGCTTCTTCTGCTGAGATTGCAACTGCTGTTGGCCAGAATTCGGAGCATTGCTCTGCGCAACGACGGCGTATACTCTGTCGTCGTAAGCTCCTTTCGCTTGGTTCTTTTTATTCCTATTACTCTGGTTCTGCTGACCAGACTGCTTTTGGGGTTGGAAGGGTTGAAGCGCGCTCTGCTCCACGATCTCCCACTCTTCATCCATAATTAAAATTGACTCCACTCGATTTATAAATTGGACGAACTCTTTTGTGTCCGCGATTGGACACGTCTTGGTGTGCTGTCGAATAATTGGGTGCAATGTTTTGCGCAAATTCGACACTCTAACTGGCTCTGGGATGTTAGGGCATAACAGGTATGACATGCGCAAGTAATTTTGCATATAAACTGCTGAATTCTCACCCTTTCGTTGTCTCATCCTTTCGAATTCTCCTTGAATTCGAACTGCGTCATCTGCTTTTCCGAACGCGTCTACTAACGCTCGGCGCAGCTCTGTCCACGTTGGTTTCTTGTGCTCTCTCGAAAAACCAGCTAACCACTCCTGGGCATAGCCTATGAACGCGGTCTTGGCGAAGTACAGTCTATGTACGTCGTTCCACTCTTGTATATCTGCAATGTCCTCGAAACGTTGCAGAAACTCGTGCACTGACATGATGCCATCGAAACGTTGGAGCGTTTCGAGCGGATGGCGACCATGGTATCTCTTAACTAACTCTTGGCATGATGGCGCGTCAGCGTTGTCATTTAACGTGATGGCTTGAATGTTCATGCTTGACTCTGGGTTTGGCGTGTCCCTTGCTCTTGGGCGCGCCTCTTGAAATTCGCTTTGAATATCATAAACGGATGCAAACTCACTCATTTGGGTTGTGTCCGCTTTACTGGTGAATCCAAACACGTTGAGCATGGACTCCTTCTGCTTCTTGGTCCGTAGACTGGCCAGGTACTCTGTGGCGACTTGCTTCTTGATCTGGGCAGTTAACTTCAGGACCTCTTCGGACGTTACTCTTGGCGTCCTCTTTGCAGGTCTCGGTGTGGCTGAAGCTCCTCCAGTAGCTTCATCTTCGTCTTCGGTGTCATTATTGGCACTATACCCCGCACCTCCACCATTTTGTGACACGACTGGCCCACCTCTCGTACCTTTGGCTCCGCTACCGACGACGCGGGAGGAACTTCGTCCTCGTTGACGACGTTGTTCCCTCTGCTGAGTCGGTGGTGCCGGGGTCGACTCTGTTGTCGACTGCTGCGGACCAGCCTCTATTGCTGTTGAACCTCTGGGGGTTGGGTTCACCGGGCGCGACATTTACTATGCCTTGCCTGGCACGGCCCACAAAAAGACCGTCTTTCCTAGGGATCTTTGGTATAGGCGTGACGATGCCGAAGAAACTCTAGTCCTCTTTGGTTGAGTTGCTGGAGGCTCCAGGCAGAGGGACTCAGGCTGTGTCTGAGTACCTTCTGCTGGATACTCCTCTATTTTAGGAGTACAGAACTCAATACAATCCAAAATACACAATATGACACTGGTTGATGTATTCTGGACAAAACTCTTTACTTGCTCTTGATTACATAATTATTATCACTTTTACATAATAATGTTCTCTAAGTCAGATCTTTCTAACTGAACTCTAGGCTCTAGTTCAGTGTACTTCTTGAATTCTCAAGACCAACTCTAAACAAGACTTACTCGTTTTAACTCTAAATTCTGACTGTCCTCACACTCAAGTCTCAGGCTCACTTGTCCGGTCTCCTGGGAGGGGCAACTGTCACCTCAGGGCGTAATGATTGACCAACTGGGCCAATCATTGCCCTGAGCCGGGGATATTAAATCATAATCAGAAATATTCTTGGAACTTATTTCCAATTTTCTCACGGTCGGACCTGGTTCCACGAATTCTCTAGAATTCGGGCCACCCATGTCCGAACATCTGTGCACCAAGGGGTGCCTTACTGTCAAAACTGAATTTTTGACTTAAGTGTTTCACCTTCTGTTTCTACAGGGTGTCACAAAAATGTTGCAAGATCAGTTCAAATGTTTACAAGCTCAAGTTGTATATGTACAAAAACATTTATGTTGCTTCATAAACAAATGTGCTGAAAAGGGACAAAAAAAACAACAAGTCAATGTGCATATAAATACGAGAGAAGAAAGAAAAAAACATGCACCTTCATCTTGAAGAAATCACTAGAATTTGCATTTGTTTATCACTGCAACATGTTGTAGTGGAAACGCAAAATAATAATTGTATAATACATGTATCTGGACTCTTGTACTATATGTTTACAGAGTCATAAAGAAAACATGCTTAAGAAGCATTTGAAACCATTGGACAGTTTGTTTGAAATTGACTCCAGTCACTTCTTGTAATTTCTAAATTTATTTGAACATACATTGATACATTGTACTACAGTACATCTGAAACTATACATAACTAAACACTTAAAACTAACACCCTCTATAGGAAGTATAATGTATAATCATTTTAATATTACAGCCATTTTTAACGATGCAACTGTTGCGATTTTTATACAATACTATTTTTAGAAGCACTATAGTAGGCGCAATTCAGCCGTTCTCAAATGCACCCTTGGTAATGCACCCTTGGAGAAAGGGCCTCAAGATAAAATTATGAAAATGACGACTAGGATTTTTTTCTTTTCTTCAAAGGGCCAATTTGTATTTCGCACAGCCACAATGTGATAAATCCTCATAGGATTATTTATATTAACTTGACAATTGAAAAGCCATTTTCGTTTAGTCGAATTTAACAATTTTAATCATGCAACATAAAATTGAAAAATGTGCAATTAGAAGAAAGAGGCCACAAAATTTGAACATAAACCTGACCTAAGGTTACAAAAATGCAACTCAAGATCTATAAGTAAGATTTGTGGTTGTTATAATACCCTGCCAGGGCTGAAGAGGAACACACAAGCAAGAGAGAGAGAGAGAGAGAAAAAAAAAAGAATGTAAAAAAAATCTGGTCAATATCCCATTTGAAATGTTGTGCTCGTTATACACTCATTGAAACTAACAGAAAAAAAGTATTTCGGAGCCATTGGAAATGTCTAGTACCTTACTGCCTCAACACTGAAGACGGTCTCTGTTAGTACCACCACCACCACCACCCTTTCTCCTTGCACTCCCCCCTCCTATAATAAGTAACAACAACAGCTGCATCCATTACAATGTCTTAACAACGAAAATTCCCTTTCCCATTTACTAAATAACTTCCAAAAAAATGTTCTCTCATCTTTTTTTGTTTCTCTTCAAAACAACAATTTGAGATTTTCAAGATTTTTCAATTTGAAAAGTTATAATCTTCTAGAATCTAGGAGGAGGAGGCGGAGGAAGTGGAGTTTATTAATTAAGTCAATGAAATCAAGATTAATTTTCTAACTCCAACCAACTCTTTCCTCAAAATTCATCTCTAAACTTCCATCTATACTATTTATCAAATTCAAGAATACTGTTTTAAATTATTTAAATAATCATTGTTAAAGTGTTGTGAGTCACATTGTTAAAGGTAAATTCACATTATTCAACAATTTGTTGCACGGTTGTCATTATAGAATCAAAATGATTAAATTATGATTACATCGCTGAGTTATGAGCATTCATTAAATCATGTTTTAACTTTTAATTAGAATTCCAATGCAATTAATTAATTGCTTAGTTTTGTTTTGCAAATATCATGTAGATGTCATAAATAAATTCCTTTTGAGTTCACAACTTCCAACAAAGCTGTGTTATATCAAAGTCGTATTCAAAGTCAAGCTATGAAGACGCTGTGCTTAGATTTTAATAAAGAAATGAAATTGCTAATAAATTATAAGTTTTCTTGTTAATTTGTTAAAAAAATATCAAGTCTAAATACAAAAATATTTAACAATAAATCAATAGCTAGTATTTGATAATCATAAATTCATAAGTCTTCTTGAGATGACTATTAAATTTCTTGTTTCTATAAATAAGATTATGATGATAATCAGAACCTCTTTTATTTAAGAACCTCTTATAATAATATTATATTATTGTCAACTTTATCGACTGATAATTACTAATTACTATATTCTTGGTGGAACTCAAGTACGATTTTTATGTTCTTTTTTCTGTAAACTTGCCGCAGAATGAATGGATAAATCTTGGCACACCTAACAAAAATCACGGCACACTAGTGTGCCATTACATAGCTCACCCTTTGGGAACCACTTTTTTCACGGCTTAAATATAGTGTAATAGGAAAGTTTTATTTATTTTGCTTCGTTTCCACAATAATGTGAAAATTTAATTGAAAATATTAAATTTTATTAATACAAGTCAAATGCAATATCCAAATTTTGGCGGCACACCTAGCTAGTAAAACTCACGGCCCACCCTTTGGAAACCACTGCTATAGAGATGAAGTGTCGTACATAATAACAAAGATACATTTTTATATTCTGAATTCCTTTTCTTATAACTTGAAAATCATCATTTTTTTAGTAAAAAAGTTTTTCAATTTCATCAACCGAAATATTTTATTTATGAAATTGTGGACTTCACTTTCTTCTACCTTATTACTTGTTCTTCCCTAACGGAAACTTGAAATTAATCCTTAACAAAAAAAAAAGTTTTAAGAACTGAACGGTCATTGAACAGATTTCATATCAGAAGCAAAAGAAGAAATTCTTAAGAGAGTGAGGAGACGCGCCAACCCCAAGTGAATTGGAAGCCAAATTCTGAAGATGATACAGTCTCTTTTGTTGCCATGACAACCAAGAAAAAGCACCCCTCCCCCCAAATAAGCAATGCCATCTCTTCATGTGAAGATCTTTCATCTTCCCCCTCCTCCTCTCTCTTTTTGCGCGAAAATACTTTTTATTTCAGAATGTCCTGAATAAATCTCGACTTTTTTTTTCATCCCAGACGAATTCCATGAATATAGGCGGCCTACTTGAGTCTATTCAGCACTTTTGCAGAAAATGTTTCCCTAACACACATTCACATCCAAACACAAAAAGAAATTCGTTTCCTGAATTACAGGAAATTTCACCTAAAAAGTATTCATCACTTTTGCAGGATCTCACCATAAACCTTAAATAACTTTAGTCTATTCCTTTGTGAATTTAAATGTATTCAAGTGGAATGAACATAAGACATTTGAGTTTTTCTTTTTAAATTAAGTGTTGTCAAGGTGCACAAATGTCTTGTCTTTCTAAAATAAATACATTTTAAGTACACCTTTAAGTTGAAAAAAAAAATACTACAAACACTCAAATACACTTTAGGTTTGGAAAACAACTTTTAAAAAACTTGAAAGTGTTTTATAAACTAGAAGTGTAACAAACTCAGGTGAAGAGATTTTTTTATGTTGATCTGACATTATTTTCTAATTGTGCCCATATTTAAAGTGGAAAAAAAATGTAAAAACATCTCCTTTCATGGGGTAAAAACATAGTGGAGCATAAACTAAAGCAATAACTAAAACCAAATGGGGAAGTATGGTTGCAAAACTAAAAACTTAAAAGGAACTGATGGAAAAACGCCACCAGGAGTGGAGCCTGTGACTTAAATTGACTCAACCAGACTGGACACTGCAAGGATTGACAAATTGAAAGCTCTTTCATGATTTCCCGTGGTACCTTTCCATGGACTATAGTAAATTATCGACTCTCGGCATAAAGAATTTAACAAAGCATCGAGAATCTATAAAGAAAACAAGCGTGTTTTTCTCCTGTAAATGCTTTGGTTGATGGCCATTTTCACAGTGTGCCAACATATGTTCATTTTTCTATTGTTTAGCAACATCATCTTCATTTGTAAACGTCACTTTTCACTCTCCCTTTCTTGAAAAAAAAAATGCTAGAGTGGATGCTCAACTATGACCACTTTAATGCAACTATAAAGTCAACTAAATTTTTACTTTTTGTGTTTAAAACACTCATCTTATTAATGTTGCTTCTGTAATGCAGAATTACCACAGTTTTATTTCACTGTTCCAATTCATTTGCATATAAGCTTACATTATTTTTCAATGGCAACGTATAAATTTATAAAATGGGCGAATGCGAGGATGCAACCATGTTACCAACCTAAAATGTTTAAAAGGGAATTTTAACACTAATTCAGTGAGTGTCACTCTGCACAGAATTGGAAAAATTCATTGTAAATTTTAAACTTTTCTAAAAATTTCAAAGAGCAACTTAAGAATTATAGTTTAGAAACTAGAATTTGGCATTTCTCCCCCCCCCCTCAGAATTGCAATACGAAGTTTATTTTTAAAGCAATCAGAGCATCGAATACCATTCATTTTTCTACTTGACTCTTCTAGTTTCTATAAAACTTTGAAGTTTGATTTCACTTGATTGTAACATTTTCTGCTGTAAATTAAAGTAAGACTCAAATTCAAAACTGAACTGGAAACCTGAACTTGGAACCCTCCAAGTATATATAAATCCTGTTCAAGGGTGCTCAAAACAAAGGGCGTTCAACAGTTGAAACTCAAGTGCTAAGTTTTATTATTGAATTTGGGGTTAAATGTTCAGTTTAAAGTTTCATGTAGCTTTTATTCACATCTAAGTTTTATCAGATTTACCTTTAAAGGTAAAAAAAAAGAAATAGGAAATTTAAGTACGGGGTCACCAAGGGTACACCTGAAACAAGATTCTTCTTACTGCCGGGCACATTTTAATAGGCTTTTCATTTCTACTTGTATCTGAAATGTAATTACAAGGGTATTTTCTATTCGTGTAAACATAAAAATAAATGGCAACCAAAAGCAAGATAGAAGAGTGTATGATGATTATGCTGTTCTTGCTCTTATTCTCTGTACTTGTTTCATCTTTATGACCTTTTTTCTAACTTCTGGCTGTGTGTTAAAACTCTAAGAAACAACCTTTTCACAATAAGTAAAGTTCAGTGCACAAACTGTTGCATTTTTCAACTTTTTTTTATGAGATCCGTTTTTCTGTCTTTACAATTACCAGACCACAATAACATGCCTACTAGCCTATAGCAAAAAAAGATCATCATCATCATCTCTCATGATGATGTTGATGATGATGAGCAAGCATCTTATTACATGAGAGGAAATAGGAAGAATATATAACGAACTAACAACAGCCCTAATAAAAAAGGGGTGAAGGAAGGGCCAGACAGTACATATGTGGCAGTAAATTCTGCTATTTTACTTAATGCAAGCCTACGTAGTACATGCATTTCGCCTTTCTGCTTGCCGTTATTCTAACAAAGTTGCCTACAAACCTATCCGTCTGCAGTCCGTTCACGGAGGACGTGCAAAAATGGAGAGATGTGGTTGACGTCAAGCATCCTCCGGAAAACTCATAACGACACCTTGCGTACAGGAATAGAAAATAAAAAACAACTTTGCAGTTGTTTTACTAACGTCAATGAGGTCAGCACACAGAAGCTGGCAAACATGCCAAATAGCAAATCTCACTGATAACAACAGCATTTTCGACCACAAAATATAAAATATAAAAAAATTTCTACAAGATTTAATCATTTAGCGCATTAGTCACAAATCCATTTGATCTTTTAACCTCTTATGTTTTCAAAGACATTGGAATGAAGTCCCAATATTAATAATTATGCATTTATAACCCATATTACAAGATTATCACGAGCTGATAAAAATTGCCAAATATGTTCGTTTATATAACTTCACTTTAGAACATAAATCTTTAACATAAAGAACTTGAGAAAGTCTAAAGAAAAATGTAAATTATGAGCAATTATTTTGACACATTTTGGAGCAAATGTGTTGGGTTGTCTTGAGTAGACCTATTTTACAGCATTTGTCAGAGATACCATCAAAAGAGTCTTGGTGTTTTTTGAAAGAGATGCTATATATACATTCATGGTAGTATATGGCCAGAGGGACAAATGCAAACTGCCTAATTAATAAGCTACAATTACATTAGTTAACCCTAGGCCTACATTTCCACTTTTTATATAATGTATATTAAATTAAAAAAAAAGTGAGTCTTACTTTTCCAACCACTAATCGTTTAAGAATGGAGAGTGTAATTTAATGTTAACTTTTAATACTTGAAAATAAAAAAAACCCTACGACGACCACCATCACCACACTTAATTCACACAGATAAGAACAATTTTATTAACAAAAAAAAAGTCTAGTTAATGATGCTACTAAGGGTGTTGTTTATTATTGTTTAACTTTCTTTATAGGAGTTGTTTTGATGCTTTTCTCTTGTTTAAACTGTCTCATAAATTATTTGTTTACATAAAAAATATATTTAGACCCACAAGGACAATAAGAAAAAGAATGAAGAAGGGACTATAAACAAAAAAACAACAACAAAACAACAACAAAAGAATACAAGTTTTTCTTTCCTCTTCTTCTTTTTTATTTATTTCAAAAGACATTCTGTTATTTGTTTTAAAAAATTCGTCAAATTTCCTTTTGTTTTTTTATATCATAACATTATCCTAATTTTTGTTATTTCTTAACAAACAAAAAAATAAATGTTTTTGTTTAAAAAAAAATAAGCGGTTGAAGAGAGATAGAAAAAAAAAGTATATTTATAAATTTGTATATACAGTAAAACATTATATTAAGTAAATGACATTCAGAAATTCTAAGTCCATAAATTTGTGTTATTTTTTGTTGTTGTTGTTGTTGTTGTTGTTGTTAGTGCTGCTGCCAAATTGTGTTCTTCAAGAAAGAATTCACCATGCATTACATTTCAATTGGTTACTACTGTAAAATACAGAGAAAATAGTAAAAAAAAGGGGTTGATTTTCGTCTCACTTCACCCTTTTTTTTTGCTGCAATTTCTTCCATCATTATGCTACAGTTTGGTGCAAAATAAAAAAAAATTCCCTTGAAGACAAAATGACAAAAGGGTGGGGCGGCTAAAAGTGCATACATTAGGAAATGAGAAAAGAGGGTTAAAATAATATACAAGCGTGAATGCACAAATGTATAGCTTTAGCTTTACACCAACATTCTAGTTAATAGAGTTTGAGCTAAACTTATTTAAAGGAGGCTTCAAGCATTCAAGAATAAAAACTACCACTGTCGAAATGCTACAAAAATCACTGCCATTGCGAGCTTAAAAAGGACCAACAGAAATTAAAACTTTAGGTGATTTTGAAAAAAAAAATAATTAAATAGAAATTATGAAGAGACCATTACATGTACCGCCAGAAATATCTTTTTCAAAATATTGTCAAAACTTACCCAACGATTGTCAAAACGATTCTTAAATTTTAAAATAAGTCAATAAAACCATAAAAAAGTTAAAAATGAAGTGACTTTTCCTGAGTCACCGCCAAACGACGCCATTTTAAATTTCCAAAAACGAAAGTCTCCCCACCCCCTATTTTTGTAACAAAGGTTGTCACCTCACATTTCCAGAATTCCTTAATCAAATCTATGTATTCCCTATTCATATTCAACTGAATACAACCTTCCATGTGGAATAATTCAAATATTAAATCCACAGTACTTTGAAATGAAAGTAATGTGAGCTGGTGACAACACATCAGAATTCGAGTAGAGGAGTATACTTTGGAGGGGTTTTGTTGCCAATGTCTGTTGTTTGGTGGCACATCTATCTGATAAAGTTCATTTACATGAAGTCAACTGATTTTTAATTTTTTAAATTATATTAATGACTTATTTTAAATTTTAAAATTCGTTTTGGTAATCATTCAATTTGACAAGACATTTCTGGAGGTAATGGTCTCTTTAAAGCTTAAATTGAAAGAACTAATTCTTTTGGAGAGTAAAGCAGAGCAATTCAAGGACTATTACTAGTTTTCCTTGTTATATTTCTGAAATGGGATGACAAAGGAAAGTTATTTCATACTTGTACTGCCATATCTATGCTTCGAAATGGATGTGGTAAAATTGCAACAACTGTTTACCAAGAATATCACAAATTTAAAAAAGTGTGCAAATGCACTCTTTCGCCCCACTATAGAGGGCAAAATGGGGTATTTTTTCTTTTCATTGCAAAACCCAGTAATTTCATATAAAAAGATCGATTATTTATTTTAAACGTTTGAACCATTTAATTTCCAATGTAGCCTACGTGAACTGCAGCCGAAATTGACAATTATGACCTGTTTTAGGAATTAGTCTTACACCGAGAATTCAAAACTTTCCGTGCCAAGCCAATGCAATATACATATATATTTGAAATAATGTCAAAATGAATTTGAATGTTACCTTACTGACAATTTCACCAATAACTTTTTAATATTGTTTCCTTTTTAAAAACATTTTCATCCCTATGTATGGTATACCCCGTTAATAGTCCCAATTTGTCCCAAATTACCCCACATTCTTCAACAGAATGACCATGTAAGAAAACGTTCAGTAAAATATGCTCCACATTTGAATAATTCAATCCAACCAGAAAACTTGCACTGAGAAATAAATAAGATGAGAGTTAACTACAATTTCTATGAAGTTAAAAATGAAATAAGAGTTGATTCTTCCAATTTGATTTAGATCAGCATGTTGCTGTCATTCATTTTCAACTATACGGCTGTTCGTTAGACCAGATTTTTCGTTTTGTGAAGTGTTTTTTTTTCTTTCCCTAAACTTTTTTTGTAGCACACGACACATATCTATTTTTTTCATGATTCATGAAATTTGAGGAATTTCTACATCAATTCAAAAATCCAGAAACGCACATACAAAATGCTTTTACTTATAAGAAAGACATGGAGGAGGAGGAGTGCGGGGATTTGAGCAAGATAAAGAGAAAGATAGGAACTTGGCTTCAAAAATATAATCATGAAATCAATGTGTACACAAACACAAAGTACATCTCAACATATTAATTAAAGAAGTAAGGTTAGAAATGTCAACACATGTACACTTCTACTATAAAAGGTACATGTTTAAATTAAAAAATATACACGACGACGTTATTTCATGAGGATGTTTATTTTGTATGCAAAAGAAGCTACCATCACCACCGCCACCACCACCACCACTGTTAATGTGATTTTGTTTGTCAACTTAAGAAAATATAATACAAAAAAAAAGACAAAATTAAAAAATAGGGTGATTGAAAAATGAAAATGCTCACAGGCATTAATAGATGGTAGACATGTCTTTTTTTTACTCCCTAAAAATACAATAGAGAGCCATTTTGTAAAGTATAGACAAAAAGTTTTTTCTTTTAAGAAAAAAATCATCTGACAATTCTGACAAGATTTAAGATTGGAAAATAAAGGCGAAAAAAAAATCAATTCCCTACTGTGTATTGAGCTTCACCTCCCCCCCCCCCAATCCTACTCCATAAGGAATACTTGAGGAAATATTTCGAACTTAATCGTTTTCGTTTAAAATGACACGTTGGTACTTATTCAAAATGATAATGCCGAAAAAGAGAAATTACTTTTGTTAGGGTCTCAATATAAAAGCTAAATTGAATAAATGCTACAAAAAAAAGCGCTACATAAATAGCTGTATTTGATGCTAATCTGAATTATTGTTAAATTGGAAGAAAATAACGTTAATATGAACATCAAACGCCTGAATCCCACATACGTGAAAAAAGAAGAAAATACATGCAGAATCGGAATAAAAATCTCATCTTCATTTCTGCTTTCACCTCGCGTTCTTTCCAATGTAATTTATAAAAGAGAGGGTGGGGGGGGGGGGATAGGAAGTGAAGAAGCCATAAAGAATCATGTGGCTGAAATACGCCTTCTTATTGGCTGATAAAATGTAATTCTTTGTTGCAGAAAGAAACAATCAGTTTTTTTTCTTTCTGTTTTTCTGTTCCTTTCTAATCGCATTTTCTGTTGGCTTTTTCTGCACGTGGAAACTCTGCCTTACTTTTCTAGTTTTTTTTAACTATTGCTGTGGTTTTTCTGAGTATCTGGAGTTCTAGTGACGTTTTGACATTAAATAACTTAGACTCAATTGAATAAGACCTAAAACAAATGCTAATTTGAATGTGCAAATCTGAATAAACAATGAGATAAATTTAATTTGAAACGTCACATCCTAAATACATTAAATTACCCTCTGGGCCGCTTGTAGAATATTTTTTGTTCTTCTCGAATTCTAATTTTAATAAGCAACAAAAAAAAAATGAAAACACAAGACAAAACAAAAACGGAAATTAAACTGGGTTCATATTCTGCGTTTGCGTTGTAGAGTTAAAACTAACTAAAAATTGAAAATATTTTAGAAAAAATAGTGACAGAAATTAGAATTGCACATTACCAACATACATTAAAAGCTGGTTTTAAAGTGTAAATGGGAGCCCTTAAAACTCTGGTTATTCTGTCTTTCAGAAGTAAAATTAAAGGAAACTTGAAACATGTTTCAGAAACTAGAAGGGCCATAAAACTAGTGAAGAACCACCAATGCACTTTGACATGTTTCCTATTAATTCTCCAGCAATGGAGCTCATGGGCTTTAGGTAGGATTTTACTTTAGAAAGTCGTTACAGCAGTTCACTTCAGTGACTCACACAGTTTCTATTAGATATTTGCTTTTAATTCAATATATTTCGAGATACACATTCCCACCTTGCCGAAATTAATACATGTTTATCCCTTTACCTTCCGTTTTTCTAACGTTGTCACTATTAGTCGCCTATAGTGCAAATATTTTACAGGCATTGTCACGATACACTTTAAAATAACGGAAAAAATTAATTTAATTTTAATATTTAAAAATGCTATTTTCTTAGTGGTAACTCCAGTAACATTCAATTGTATTTTTTTTGTGTGTATCGCATGTAAGTTTTAAAAATTTGCAAATATTCCAAACGACCTATTGTGCAATAATATAGAAATGTTGCCTAGTTTTTGCTACAAAGTCTTATTTTATTAAACAAAAAAAGTGCGAATACTATTGATTGTGTTATTTTTTTACAATCATCATTACTTCGATACAATACAGCTGTCAGTTTTATAATTTAGTGTTGCATGATGCACATGTATATGTAGCACTTAGCGTATGTTTCCAATATGGCTAGCACTTTTAAGTGCTATATAGTGTTTGTGTTCCAAAAACAACAGAATCTGACTCAACATCAATATTTAAGAATCATTTTCAATTAATGATGATGATTTCAATGGTATTATAGAGCCAAAATGTAGATGTTGTCAATAAGATTAATGTAATATTGGGTGGTGCTCCAACAATAACAACAACAGACACACACAAAAAAAAACCTCTCAATACTTTAAATATTCGGTCTTATTCGAGAGAGTCAGTACAGCGCGGTACTACTACATTAGGTGTATTGAGTATGGTTTGTGTCCCACACCCTTAATTTCATATTACTTATTTAACTGTCAAAAGCAGCTGTGTCATGGCACAACTAAACATATGGACAATATTTTCTTTCTCTCTAAAAAAAATCAAAAAAACATTTTTTTCCAGAATAAAATCTTACGGAAAACAAAACAAATTGATAAACGTGACTAAAACAGCAAAGTATTGCAACCAATTCAGTTTTCTGAAGTGGGTAATAGCCAATTCAGTTTGCTGATCCTTTAAACAACACCAGTACAGACTAAGGCCAAGGACCCACACGCACAAAACGGTGACTGAAAATAGTTTGTTTTTTTGTTGCAAAAACTTGTAATAAATTCAGGTTCTTTTCTACTTTCTGCTTTGCTTTACTTCGTTCTGTTCGCACTTAATCTAATGTCACCTTCAAGCCTCAGGGCCGGCCTGAGAAAAATTACTTGCACGGCCCAAAAGAGTAAGCAACTCCCAAAATGTCTAAAACTCCGCCCCCTTTTTTTTTCAAAATTACACTTGGTTCTTCCTTTGGGTTTTCATTTCGCCCACAATAAAAGTGTCAATTTCTTACTTTGAACAAACGTTTCGCGAGCATAGCGAGCAAATTTTTTAAAGAGATGTTTGAAACCAGCAAAAGTATTTTTCTTTCTAATACATTTTTGTTGTTTTCATTCTTTTTCCTTCAAAAATGTCTCATTTTCCTTTTTATTTGGATTTTCTGTTATTAAAAAAACACTAGCTTTCTGATTTTTTTTCTTGTGCGATTTTTTAATCGAGTTTCATGAATAAAACCGGCGCTCTAATGGAAAAAAAAACAGCCCAGTGGAAAAATGCCCGATTGCCTGATAGGCCAGTCCGCCGCTGGTCACCTTGGCGCGCTTGCCAAATAAAAAAAAGAGGCTGAAAAATGATAAATTTGCACATCAGGAGTCAAAATGTTTTAAGTTGTGTTACTGATTAACATAATAATAATGATAATATACATTTCATTTTTGTAGCCACAACTTAACTACACCAGCTTCACAAACTATTTTGAAACATTCTGAAAATATTGTCGTCATCATCAAAGTCCACATAAAACCCAACGCACAAAAAAGTATTATGAGCCAAAAAATAAGTATTTTGTTAACATTCAAGATGTGTATTCGTTTTCTGTTAACAATGGTTGGGGTTGGTAGAAAAATGTTTCTAATAAAGATTCTAACAACCGTATCAACAGTAGGATGTTATTATTATTATTATTATTATTATTATGATACACGAAAACCCATCACCGCCACCACAAGTAGGACCAACATGATGATGCAATTGAGAATGAGAAGAAGTCCCGTAGAGAAAAGCTGTTCTTTGCTTATTATGGTTATGGGGTGGACCTTATGTGTCCCATCTGTTAAACCCATTAAAAGCAACAATGTTATTGAAAACTATTTGCTCCACCCAGTCCACATTAATTCTTAAAGGTGTACTGGCGTCGTTATTACACAGTTCACTCAGTCGGCATGGGGCACCCCATGCTGAGTGTTTAAGAACGTGTTACCATTAAGGACTTTATGGTGTTAACTGATAGAAAACAGAACTGTTGGAGTTGGAGTAATAGTAGTACATGTAGTAGGAAAACATGTTATGGTGAGGGGGAGTGTGAGTCTCAGTTTGGATATCTAGTTCTTCAAAATTGCTCCCCTTGGACTTGTGCGGTTTAGAATGACATTAAAATGGATGACCGGAACTTGGAAGTTATAACAGGATCAGTTACAAACATTTTTCCTTTTTTTTTTTACTTCACAACTAAGTAAACCCCTCCAGTCTTATCTATGTACTAAATCCATTTTGGTAGCCCTGTTTAAAATGAAGCTAACGTATTTTTTTGGACTAATGAGTTGAATAGCTAACATAGAATACACATTTTGCTTAGTATAGGCGGTAATGCTCATTTTTAAAATTAATTAAAATGGAAACACCACTGCAAATGAGCCAATTTCTAACGAATCTACTTTACCTTTACCTTGCTTTTAATGTCAGTAAAACAGAACTAGACAAGTGCATAGGTTACTTTAACTTATCTACTGTATATGCAATTTGTTTTTAATCTTTTGTTTGAACACTGTACAGTTTTTCAGTTTTGTCGCATTACACTGCATAGTTTCAAATTTGTCGCTTGCTTATTAGTAATTACAATAGCTTCGTATTTGTCACTTGCTCATTGCATACTTTCAAGTTTGTCATTTGTACACAGTTTACAGAATAGTCAGCTTGAAGATTGTCTGATGTACTCCTTGCAGCTTCGTGTTTGTCACTAAATGACAATCATTTATGATTGGGAATTTCGTTTACCTACGCAACATGGTTCTCGATCTGATCGAAGGTGTTGCTCAGTTGAAGTAAACTGAATACGAATCGAACTTCTGACAAATGCAAACAATGGATAGCTTCAAGATAGTCACTTGAACACATTCTACACCGTTCAAAGTTTGTCATTCTTACACTGCAGTTTTTAGAATTCGATATAAGCACGTACTGTTTCTTTTAGCGTTTGTTTCTACCAATAGAATACAATAAAAGGCGCACCCTGTAGTACAGATCTGTAATAGAAAACAGTTGATCAATTCCAACAATTGCTTTTTTTTTTAAAAAAAAATTCCTCTTCCTCAATTTAAGTAAAGAAATACAATACATCTTTTGAATTGAAGAAGTTGGAAGAAGAAAAAAATAAATAACTGCCAGCTAAATTTATAAATCTTTATTTTTTGTTTCTTCAGTCCTTATTTTTTTAAAAAAAAATATACAGTATATTTATGCCAACATACTAAGCATGTTATTAAAATGTATAAATAACGCTTTTCTATTGTGAGGACGCCTTTTGCCTAATCCAAAATAAAGATAAGAATCATGATTTGGAAAAAGAAATCGATTTCAAAAAAGGCTTCTCCTACCAAAGTATTATTATTATTATTATTATTATTATTATTATTAGCTTCAATTTTTGAGCACGACAACAAAAGCTAGAAGAGCACAAACTGTTTCACTTCTTCTTTCAAGAAATTCATTATTTTTTATTTACTATTTTCAAATAAGAATACTAAGAGATTATGTCAAATGTTATCCAAAGTAAACTACAATGTATCTTTGAGATGCATTTTTGTCATATAAAATATAGTCTCTTTCAGTCAAATGTTATTCATAAACGCAAGAAGGGTTCAAATATAAGCACTTTGAATTTTTTTCTCTCCTTTTACTTTTCTGCATCTAATGATGTAATCAAGAAACAAAAGAAATTTTCAAAGCGGATCAGCAGCAGCTTTTGTATAAAACTAAACAATTTTTTCTCAAAGTGTACAATAGCACCCCTTTTTTTTAGAAAAAATAAATAAACAGCAATTTTTTTGTGAATTTGTGACAATCAGCATTTTTTCTTTTTTTTTAAAAAAAGGAAAATCTGAATGACAAACATTGAGCGTGGTTACACACTGGAGTACTACAGAATCGAATTATATCTTCCTACGGAAGCTCCACACGCCATGTATAAACTACAGCAGAAAACGCGAATCTATCGCTTATATAATACAATATGTTGTTTCTAGATAAGGCAGCAAGTTCCCAGCAAGGGTGTGCCATGAGTTTTTCTAGGTGTGTCACGAAATTTTGAATGTGTTAATATAATTTAATTTTTTAATAAATTTTATATTTATTGTAAAAAAAAAAGGTATACAAACAAAACTTTCATATTACACTTAAACATTAAACCAGTGGTTTCCAAAGGGCAAATCAAATGTCGATATGAAGTATTAGTTAGGTTTTGTCAATGCATTTCGCACTGCTGAATTTGGACTCTTGTCCCTCTACCACAGGCTATTTGCAGAGTAATTTTTCAAGTTCAAATTCAATTCACACATTGCAATAGAAGGGATACAATTTGATGTTGAAAAACATGATTGGATAAAAAGACAAAACAAATGCTTATACAATATTTCCCTTTAGGGTAAACCATATATCAGGAAAATGAAACTCACATGTAAACCATGAAGGAGTTCTCTTAAGTTATGAAATTTAAACAGTATTAACCACTTTAGATTATTCATATTGTATCGCTACAAGAAAAATGATGTCACTTTCGATATTATATACAGTATATTGTCGTGTGATGTAAGGATGCCTATACAATAGGTTTGGAGCCTGAATAGGAGAACACATACTTCTATCGTTGTATATAATGTACTACCGTGTAATCTCCCTCATTGGAAAAAACAACAACATCAAACATACAAAAGACTAATGTATGCATAAAGTTAAAATATTCTTGCTTTTGTAGGTTACATAATAAACCTCAACAAAAGATGCATCTCATTAAAAAATGAGAATACAACTTTACTTGTTAACCAAAGCAACTCAACCAACTTATTACCTCGTCCTATTTTTCCTTTTTTGTTTTTGTTTTATTTAAGTTTGCTATTTCATGTGTGTCCGACAAACGAGCTTGTAATCCATCACCGTCAGTTGTGTGACAGCTTTTTCGAGAAGAATTACACTACTAAGTGGCAACGTTTATAGATTGATACTCTGTAAAGCCACAAAGCTAACTTAAAGAAAGGGCTATCAAAAGATGATGCCAAAAAAGCTCAAGAGATATAAAAGAAAAGGGTGGTCAACATTTTCTTAGAAATGTGCCAATTCAATTCAGTTCAAATCAACACAAATGCACTCTAGCCATGTGACAGGTTAAGAGATAACTCCCAATCATAAATGATTAGACGAAGTCCAGACATCATCGTCAAATCAAAATCGTTCTAACAAAGGAAGAGAATTCCATAATATACATACATTCGAAACAAAAATATACATCAGTTTTAGCTCTCTAGGTTTTGAATGGGTCCTGTCTACATACTGTCTATTTGGATTTCTATATTTAGTACGAATGCTATCTAAAAGCTGGTGACACATGGTGCAATTTACACACAACAAAACCAATTGTAGCAACTGCGGTTTCCCCATTTGTTGCTAGCAACTCTTATGACAAAAGCAACAACTATGTTTCTTGCAATTGTTAAATGCAACAGCCAGTAAACAATGAGTGTTTGCTTTTGTGCGAAAATGAGGTCAAGGTGGTGATAGTCATTGTCTTTTTCCCCCTTCAGTTGTAGCCACGCGACTCTAAAACAAGTTTTTCATTGATAATTGCATAAAACAATTGCTTAAAAATAGAACCAAGTTATATTCGAACATTCTCTTGCTTCTGTGTTGTGTGCAACAATCGTGTGTGTTGCTATAGAAAATAAGATATGATACATGTTTCAACATACACGGAACAATGGAGCAACAAACTACTGTTGCTCCAAAATTGCTTGAAAATTGAATCGTGTGTCATCGCCTTAACAACGCAACGTTTCCTGCAACCAGCAATCGTTCGAGAAGGGCAAGCCTTTGCAAGCTTAAATACTAATGCTAGCAATGGCCACAATTTTACTAATATTTTTAAATGTTTTTTTTCTAATAAAGAATAAAAAAATTCTTTTTTAAAGTTAGTTAGTTGCTTTTAAAAAAGGCTCATTAAGGCTCGACGCAAATTAAGCAACAACGCAAGCTTGCAATCAACAATGGTAGCATGCAACAGTAACAAGTGAAGGTTGCCTCTGCTCTAAATTAAGATCTTTGATCAGATCACAACCACCAACCAACGCAAAAAAAAAAAACCATTGCCGCAAACAAATTCAGCTCAAAAGCTGTAAACTTTTAAAAACTCATCGCAAGCAATAAACGAATTGATGCTGATTTTTCTACACGAGCATTTCTTCATCCATGAAATCATAATCATCACCCCCATCATCATCATCATCATCTATTTACCACAGCATCCCATTAAATGATGCTACACCTACACACTTGAATATTATATAAAACAACACATATAAGAGGAGAGCTCTTATACGTTAAGTTAATGGACTTTTCGCTTATTTGCACACAAATATAATAATTATCTTCACAAAGATCAATTTCTACCAAGTGAAAGATTTGTTTGAGAATTCAGGAAAAAAATATGTGCCAACAATATTTCCTAAATGTTAAGTTTTAGTTCTAAAATACAAAAGCAAGTTGACAGAAAGAACAGAAAGAAAAAAAAATTAAATAACAATTCAACTGTGGTCATGTCAAACACATGTCAAAAACATTACACGTAAAATACTTGTTTTGTACATGAGTGAAAAAACAAAAACATAGCGTTACACCAAAACCTCCTTTTCATTCATCCCCTCAAGAATAAAAACCGAATTAGGCCTATTAAAAAAAGTTTAAGGTATTTTTTTTTCTTTTCAAACATTTCAAATTACTTCCTATTGCTTTGCAATTATTGTAAAACAACAGGAGGTCTTTTTTTTCAAAATAACTTCTAAACAAAAATTGTTTTCAAGAAAACTAACAACTAAGAAATTAATTGCCTTTCTAAATTTAAAAAAAATGTATTTTCTCTTCTCCCTGAAGCATTATTCCTTATTTAAAATGAGGTAGATTGAATAAGAAGCAAATTATGCAAATCGAAAAAGTTCAGAGAAAAAAAAAACACAACAACATAAAATTGCAATTTTAATTGAAAACTAAATTCTGTCGAAAATACATTTGATGAATTTCTTATTTTTTCTTTCTCTATTGTTATATATATATACAGGGTGGTCACAACATATTGTTACCACCTCAACCCCATCTAATTTCGTTTCTATTTTTCGGCTTATTTTCTTAATAAACCTTTTACAGTAAGCTGATATTGAATATTATAAAAAAACTTTTAAATTTTAAAAAGATGAAACGCTAACAATTATTTTCATGTCGATAAATTTTGTTCCAAGGCGAAACTGATGTTAATTTCAAATTTTCCATTTTTGTTTTTCAATTTGGTTCACACAGAGACTAATAATGTGGTCATTTTCAAACTGACAAAAGCTCATTTTAAGGATATATGATTCGACTACTCTTCTATTCTGTAAAACAATTTCAATTACTCTTCTATTTTGTAAAACAATTTTATTTTTTCCCCTACAGTTAATGTAAAAATTCGATATATTCAAGAATTCAAGTGACTTTTTTACTTTTAATTTCAGAAAACATTGCAATTAATTATCAAACACACACACACTGTGACACACCGACACACATAAAATAGGCTACTCTAGGTTTCTAAGAGTTGTCACTCCTACCTATATACCTGAAAGACTGCGAATCGACCCACCTGTGTGATATTTCCCAGAAACAAATATTTGTATCCACGTTCAAAGAATTAACTAAATGAGCACTGTGGAGATTCCACATGGTTCCAGTTGTACCTACACAGATAAGGAGACACCAAAGTTTTTTGTGAGATTTTACAAATACTGGGGAGATCCATTAATATAACTTTGTAATATTAGTATTTATTGTCCAGTAAATTTATTGTCTAGTAAAAAGGAGCCACACACTGTTAATGATATTCAAATTAACAAAAGTTATATTTCTTCTTCCATAAAAGAATGTTAAATATTAAATATGATTTTTTTTTGGCAAAACAACTTCAAAGCAGTCAAAAACAAGCAACAAAACTAACCAAAAACGTTTGAATAAATAAAACGAAAATTAAAACACGCTTTTCCTGTACAATAACATCCAATATGTGCATATATTAGACAGAAACATCCAATGTTAAAATAAAAAAAGAGTAACTCATAAAAAAGGAAGAGGGGAAGTTATGAATAATAAAACATTTATAGATCTGTCGAAAGTGTGATAGTCATTGCAAATTGCAAACTGTCAAAATTTTAACATTTATGACTATATATATATATATATATATATATATATATATATATATATATATATATATATATATACACATACGTACATATACAGATAGATGAGAGAGATATGAGAGAACGGCTAAGTGTAGCAGAAATGCAGAAATAGCGGCAGATTTTAGTAATGGTCCTAATGGAGTTTCCAACCCCAAAGAAAAAAATGTCTTGCACTTCCAATTATGCATTCAATGGCAACAAAATGACATCTGTGGAAAATCAGACAAAAAGAGAAATAAAAAAAACTCTCCCACTCGCTTATAATATCGATTACATTAATCAAAATATTCTAAAATGGGATTCAGAGTAAAATCTCGAGGTGTTTTTTTTACTATTCCTCAGTAATTTGAACTTTATTTTTCAATATAAGTAAAAAAATTTTTAAAAAAAAAAAACTATTTTCTTAATTGAATTTATATCACACGGTTTCAATTTTGCCATTTTTTTCCCTTCTCTTTTTTTTCTTCCTTTGAAATATTTAAGAAGCACACAACATAACAAAAAAATATGTGTAAGCCAGCTGACAAATTTTCCGTAATATAATTTTACACAATTGTATGACATAAGAGTTTGCTTCAGTGTATGAATTTATTTCATTAAAAAGTGAAAAATCAGTTATTCTGCACACTTATCATAAAATTAGTAGTAAATCTGCATAATTCATAACTTTTTATTTAATTTGTAAATTGTGTTGTTGTTTTAGGCATTCTGCATATTGCCTAAATACATAGTATTTAATATTATAGTATGTCACGGAACTAGTAATTATATTATCAACGCACACAACGAGTGTCACAGTTAAATCGTATAAAATAAAATATTTCAGAAACTATAAATGCGACACATTTACGATTTTAACTGACTGTTAGCAACATAACAAAATGAGATTGTACAAAAATAAAACAAATTATATTACTAACTTAAAAAAAAATATTGGGATTTTAAACGATTTGTTACTGGTGGTTCTGGAATATGCTGCACATTACTAGTAATTGCATAAAATAACTTACTTTCAACTTTGGCTTCTTTCATATCTATCTTTAACTTTCTATGTTTTAATTGTGTAAAATACATTTGTGTGCAGAACTATGTATTCTAATTGAAATATTAAAAAACCGTAAATCTCCTTTGTCTTTTAACCTTGCGTTGTTTCAAAATCTTTTAAAGTAGCATTTAATACATTAGAGCGTTGTGTGATTGCCTATTTCAAGGGGTTACAAGGTCAATGTAAAAGACAAAAAGGGAAAAGGGGGGGAGATCATTGTACAAAAAGTGAGGGTGGGGATGGGGGTAAAAACCCTTCCCTCCCTTAGTTAATATGCTCGTTTAATAATATTGTTGATTTAAGGCGTGATTCCATGGAAACCATCACTGATAATAAATAGTCAAGATGTTATCCTCCAATTAATCAAAAACGAATATGCGTGAGCACACACACACATATAACACTATATTGCATTTTCATATTATATTATTCGATGGCGAGTTTAGAGGAAATTACTTTGTAGTCGTCCAGTTTCATATTTAGAATCATAATTTACCTAATAAATTAACAAAGAGCACACACAATTCACTCTTTGTATTAACCGATTGCAAAAAAAAATGTTACTTTGTAAATATAATATTTCAATGATTTCTTAAAGATGTTTAAAAAATAATATTACGGGCTTTTACGTTTCAAAATTATTATTTGTATTAAGATGTTAAAACAATCTTTTAATGTTAAACAATAAAACTAAATGTTAATAATGAATTGTTTAAATCTATTCAAAAGGAACCTTAAAACAGGTTAAAAGTTTATTTTTAGATTCAAGTGTTTTGATTCATGTAGTTTTTAACAAGTCTAATACCTAGTACACACCTGATAATTTGAATGTATTAAATAAACGTATTCTACAGAGCCCTGTGAAGGACAAACAAACAATATGTCGAATTCAATTTAATTCAGTTAATTAATCTGAAAATATTGAGTTAATACTTAAATATAATTATATAAACTATTGACAAAATATTGATTTATAGTATTTCAATTTAAAGTATTCATAATAAAGTCAAGTTTTATTTGGTTCATGTCCTTAACTGGATTCGGTATAATTCACACCTAAACACATTTAATTTGAATGCATTTAACTCATGTGTGTACAAGGTATAAGGCAGAAATACACAAAAGCATCTGAACAGGATTAAAAGTTCTAAAATAGTAAAAAAAAAATATTTTAATGAATACCCTTGAGTAGATTTTTTTTTGTGTTAAAACCTTGTTCAGAGAGTTCAATTTGAACTTTAAGTGACAAGTTTCCTTCTAAAATAATGGATTTAGAAGCAACTTTTATTAAAAAAAAATCAAAATTTGTTCAAAAGTAGAAAAAAACTAATATTTTAATTTGTTCATCTATTTTTTAGAAGAAAAAAAAACCCAGACGCAATTGGAATAAAGACAATTTGTCTGTTTTTCAATGGTTTTTATTAACCAACTTTAAAGAAGGGGGGGAAAAAACCCTAATTAACATTTTAAAACTGAAACAACATTTTTTTTCTATATTAGATATCAAAATATTCTACTTTCAAAATTTGAATCTCTTTTAAAATGTTGCCTCAAGATGTTTATCTGTATTTTTAAATTTATTTTTATTACGCTTTTTTATATTTTAAGAAATATATTTCATAATAATAATGTTAACAATTCTAATAACAATTATAATAGTAATTGTAGATATAATGTCAAAATTTCTACATTCAACTTAGCATTAATTAAAAAAAAACTAGATCCAAAAATTAATTAGAAAGTTAATGAAATTCTCAAAATTCAAATTGTGTAACTAGAGAATATTTTGAGAAGGTGGAATTTTTTTTTCTCGGATAGAGGGTAAAAAAAGGGGAGGGGGTTGGAGGAGGAGGAGGAGAAGGAGGTTAGCTTATTAAACTTGATTGTTTTGCTGCAGGGCCCTCCACCCCCTTAATGTTACTTTATATATCAGCTTTAACTATGAAACTTAAAAGTTCATTTGCATATTAGATTAAGATAATATTTGGGTCATCACGTCAACTGAATTAGATAGTCTGATGATGCCAAAGTGCAATTAGAATTAATTGCCATTTCCAATGTGTTGATTTTATCGTACTTTGTTAGTATTCTACTGCATACTTCTACTTTTTAACTGTTTCATAATTCTAATCGCAACCAATAAAAAAGTAGAAAAGGTCCTATGTGTGTATGGTTCTTTTTTTTTTTGTATGTGTGTTTGTTCCTTTCTTTATAAACAACTGTGTAATTGCCAAAAAATACCTACTCGTGATAATTTAATTTTGTTATCAAGATTTGAACAAAAAATGTAAAACGTCAAATGGTATCGAATATCAAATTAATTTAGAAATCTTGTTTCAATATTTTTCAAGCTTCATATAAAATAACATTTATAATGGTATCATTTTTTTTCTTCTCAAAAATGATAATATTTCTTATAAGACCAACCCGAGGACGGGCGGAGGAGGAAATCAAATACAATATGTAGCATTTTTTTTAGTTTAGTTTAAAAAAAAAACACAATTGAAATTCCTAAACAAATTTCAAGTTTCCCATTATTTTTCTACTGCACTTGAAAAACTTTTTGCTTGTTATTATTATTATTATTATTATTACTAAATATTTCGAATAACATAAATTCGCAAATAAATTGTTTTCTTCAAATACAATTTGTGTGTTCAAATTTGAAATATATTACAATAGTTGAATAAAATCATAAGAGAAAAAACCTATGAACAGAGAGAGAGAAAAGAAGATTATGCAAAACTAGATTTTTGCCTCCTTTTTGCAACAACCCCTGAAAAAAATAAATAAAACTTCCTTTCGTTGAAACTTTCAAAAATAGGATTAAAATATTATTACAAAAGAAGAATCAAACAAAAGAAAAGGAAACAAAAGATGTTTGTTTGTGTTTTAATGCATATATAACTTCACATTATAAACTTCTCCTCCTCCTCCTCCCCCAAACACCATCCTTTGTAGACAAAATTATTAACACTATCAAATAATTGATCACACATCTTATTAATGTGAAAAATATAACGAGATAACGAAAATAATGTCAGACAAATAAAATTAATGAAATTTTCTTTCTTTTTTATTTCTTCTAAAATTCTAAAGTTCAAATTCATTTGAATTTCAACTTGGAACAACTCAAAACATGGTTTTCTTCTCATAGTAATTACGGTTAAAAAAGATTTTCTACCCTGTTTAAGTGGGTTCAAAATTGAAGTTCAAGTGTCCATTTTTACATCTTGAATTTGCATTTAAACGAACAAATAAATGACTATGTAAACAACCTTTCCCCCCCCCCCTCATTAATGAATAATCATTATAAGAAAGTTGTTTACAAACACATTTTTGTTCATTTTTATGCCATTGGTGTACAGTGGGTTATGAAAAGACATTAAAACTAATAAAACCATGATTTGTGAGATGAATTTTAAATAAGTTTTTTTTTCTTCTTCTAAAAACATTCGAATGAATTAGAACGTTATAATTATGTAAATAAATTTAATGAGTGTATGATTTAATTAATTAAAACAATTTATAACGTTTTATTTCTTTGGAAAGTTTTTACAAGATGGAAACATAAAAGAAATTTGTATTTTCAATACAAGAACGTCAAATTTTTATTGTATTTTATAGGTAATTAAAATGGACAGCTTAATTTCTAAAAGCTCAATTTTTAAGTTTGTTAAAAAAAAATAGAATTGTAAATAAATTTTCTAAATTTTTTTTCAAAAATAAACTAATTGTTTTGTATGAAAATTATAAAAAAAAAAATTCACATTTTGACAATTTCAAATATTACAAAAAAAAGTTTAGTTTTAAGAATATAAATTTTATTCCATTAAATGTTGTCTTGGTCACTTTGAAGATTTTCTCTTCTAAGCTACTTAACTTCTTTTATATTTTTGTATTTTTGTTCAGCAAAAAACAAACACAAACAGAATATTTGAAAGGTGCAGCTTATGAAAAGAATTCCATACATATTATTTTGAAACTAGAAGAGTAAACGAAAGAATGCAGAAAATTTTCATTATAATATCTTTAAAAGTAAATATTCTATAATTTTTTCGAGCCATATATAAAAATTAAAAATTTCATCTTATTAAATTTGATTCTAAAACATTATACAGTTGTATATATATATATATATATATATATATATATATATATATATATATATATATATATATATATGTTTCTGTGTTTCTTTCCTTTTGTCTATGAGTAACGCTGTACAAACAATTAAGGACAAAAACCTTGAACCACGTCGGAATTTATATAAATTTAAATGAATAAATGAATCGCTTTTTTTTCTCAAGGTCAACTATATGTTGCCCTCTTCCCATCCAAGAACCCCACGATATTAAATTGGAGAGGAGAAAAGGTTTGGAAAGTGTAGAGGGGGAAAGAGAGAGAAACGTGGAGAGGGGAAAAAGGGGGAGGGGGAAACTGAAATTAAAATGAAAGGAGTAAAAAAAGGAACAAACGACGCGCATGCGCACACCAGAGAAAATGAAACGCTCATTTTCTCTTTCAAATATATAAAATGGGGAGGAAATAATAGTAGCAAAATTAAACTAGAATTTATCACGGGCAATTGTGCCCAGCATTAGAATTTCTTTTGCTCAGCCCTTTTATGAACGTCATCAATTTCTAATTGGGTTTGTTACTTGGTCTGACGGCATAAAAGGGCGGAGGAAAACAAATTCTAATGCTGGGCACAATTGCCTGTGAATTTTTCTCCCGTCATTTATGACGGGAGAACTAGTTTATTAATAATGAAACATTAAAAATTAAATTTAAAAAAATCTAGGCCTTGAATACGATTCATTTCAAATAGAAACGACGGCCTTTCTTTAATTTCTACTTAATTTTACTTAATTTTTACTTCCTTCAATGAGACATGTGTAAATTAAATGGAATAAAAATCTCAACAAAAAAAAAGTTAGTTCTGATTAGTTGATGTACTCAAGTTTTTTTTAAAAAATACTACTTCATGTTATTATAAATGACAATTTGAAAGACTGGCCCATTAAATGAAACCAATCAAAAGATTATCAGTTTTATCACTAATAAGAAAATCTCTCGCAAATTCTAGTAAAGAATAATAAGACATTTTTAGAGCCTACCATAAAAGCATCCCTTATTTATAATGAAGTGCACCACTACACATATATTGCACGCGAATGCATAATATTGTGTATCAAAAGGTGCATTGATAGCACCACACACAGCCTGTTATTTGATTGGACCTATAATCTCTTTAGAATAATATAAGAAAAGAAATGGATAGAAAAATAACGAAGATAATGGGAGGGTTAAGGGGGGGGGGCCGTGGTGTCTATTCTTAATGACGTTTACTTGTTTGACTAATGACAAACAAAAAAAATCTTAGAATACATGTGGAAGACAATCTACCTAATCAGAAGAATCAGCTATCTTGCGTACTGCTGCTAGCCTCCGCGTACACCTTTTTCGCCTTACTGCGTGCCAAAACTAACTATTGTCTTTGAGTAAGAGGCTTCCAGTAGGTCAAATGACGACTTTGTCTGATAGCTTCGTTCTCTACGACAAACATACTGTATATATCAGTTGGCGCGGATAAAACGCGTTTAAGTATATAGATACGAGCGTATTTGCCGAATGTGCTCGGTTGTACCGTTTTCTGATAAAATACGAGGCGACAAAAGTCACATGTAAAAGAAACCCATAATGCAAAAAAGTCACGTCAACATAAACATACTTCACTTTCTGGCTTTCATACGCAATTTTCCCTACTCAATTTTCTTTTCTTAAGAAAGCAAGCATGTGAATGAGATGAGTGTTTTCTTGAGAAACATAGTCACAGCAAAGAACACTACTTTTCTATAACTTTTTTTTCCCGGTTGTTTACCAATATAATTCTAACTTTAGTACATACAAAGTTTGTTTAGTTTTTATAGTTTCTGATATACATGTATATTCATTTTTAAACAGAACACATTTAACCTGCGCCACTCGGTATATACCGATTTCCCCATAGTCGCGAGGGCAATTTAATTTTTATGATGAAAATCTTCTAGAAAAGTGAGAATACTTATTGGGTTGGAAAATAAAGAAAGGGAAAAGGTGGAGGGAGAAACGGGGGGAAATAAAATAGGGGAGAGGGAGGTGTGGAAGAGGTCGTCTATGAAGAGTTAGTCGCATTAAAATTAGGAATAACAATCGAAAAAAGAGTATCTTAATGCAAAAAGGTGAGAAGAAGAAGAATAGAATTTCCATTCTTTCTCTCTCTTTAGAAAATGAAATCTTTTAGACCTCACTCTTGTTATTCCTCCTTTTACTCCACCCAAAAAATTCTCAATTCATGCAAATTTTCTTCTTCTTTCAAAACTCCTATCGTTGTCTACCTTATTTTAATCATTATCTCAATCCCCCTCCCACCACCTCAGAAAAAAAAATACATTTTCTTATATTAATACAGTAGAAACCAAACACTGATGCATTGTATATGCAATGCACATTATATGTGAAGAGTTTTTTGGGGGGGTGATTGGTGTGAAAAAAAATAAAAGCCGCCTAAATAGAAATTGTCATAATATTATGTGGCACAAGTAAAATGTCTTCTGTTAAAAACTGATACAAACTTAGGCTTAAGTAAAACCATGCGTTAACAACATATTTAAATTTATTTATTATACAAATAAAAAGTTCAACAATTACTGAAGTTACTTTAATTCAAAAAGGCATTACAACTCTGTTTATTTTGCATTTTGAAAACAATTTAAAAAGAAAGTTGAAATTATTTTAAAAACTAGAAGAGTAACGGAAGCATTTAAAAAGTATGTTCATGTTGTTATCTTTAAAAAAAATAAGCTTTTTATGACAGCTTTAAAAAATTATCAGACATTTTTTTATTACTTTTGGCTCAATTTAAAATTTAAAATTACCATAAAAAGTTCAATTTTGAGATATTAACATGAAAATGCGAAGAAAAAAAAAGTAATTCGATTACTTTTCTAGTTTCTTAAATACAAGATTATTCTTAAAGTTCCTTCTGAAATGCAGAAGAATAACCAAAATTATATTCTGTTGTTCTTCTATACCCTGAACCACGTGTCTCGCAGAATGTTTGGTCGGTCAACGATCACAAAGAATGATGATGGGCCATTCGGCAAGTCAACTCCGTAATGCCGGAGAAATTATGAAAGGCAAACACTACAACCGGTATTCGAACCCGAGACCCCCCCCCCCCTCCTCCCTCACCAGTACCACAAATGGTGATTATAACATGCACTCAGCCACCGGGGCGTTTGTAGTTATATTCCTCTGTTCTTATTCATTTAAATATTCTGTAATGGCTGCTTATCTTATTATTACTGAATGTTGAAATTGATATTTTATTTATATAAGAATTATCAGCAATTTTTTCTAAACCTTTTTTTCATATTCAATAACATTCCTAACTCTTAAACAATCAAACAATCTGTTATTTTTTTTAATATAAATAAATTAGAATACGTTTGTTAACGACCAACTCAAATTTGAAATGTGTACCCTTAATATTTTATGAGATTATATTATATCTTTAAAAACGGCTGACGTTTTACCAGCGCCATCATCCTTTATAATCCCATATTGATGGCGATGAATGAGAGGAAGAAGGTAGTCAGTCAAAAATGCTCCAATCCCTCCCTGTACATACGTGATATATTCTAACGTAACCCATCCTTGTCTAGTGTTTTTATATCTAGGAAGAATGTGTATGTATTATAAATGCACTGAAGCACATCATCAACGTGAATGAAGAAATGAATTGATCTTCCGCGTGCGCGTTTGTGCTTTTTGAGCTCCTTCCTCTCCACTCATCAACCAACAAGCTCTTTAACACTTGACTGTACACCTGGGATTCTCAAGTCTCTTTTTTCTTCCTCTATTCAGACACGAACCTGATTTTAAATTCTAACCGTAGAATAAATTTAGTGTCACCGTACAGTAACGTTTATTTAAAACTTTCAATTAAAATGCGTTAAAAATGTGAACATTTAAATTTAAGCTAAATTGCTTCAAAGTTCATAGTTGTACAGAGTGTTAAAGAAAGGTGAAACTGAATCAGTTTCATCTTTCTTTGTTTGAACGCAAACGAGGAAGGGTAAGAACACACGAATGTTTTAGTGTGTACGTTCATCTGGGGCAATCCAAAATGGCCTCAGGTCATGCGAATTCGCTGCGAATCCGAGCCACTGCCGCGCCAGCGAGCAAAAAACCATCCAATGCCAAATTTTTTTGGCATTGGATGGTTTTTTGCTCGCTGGCGCGGCAGCTGCCTCAACTCGAGGCAATTGAGTTCACTGTACGCAAACAAGTTACCAGTTTGGCAAACAAGCGTATTTGCAAATGATGAAAGTTTACAGAATAATGGGAGGTGTCCATAACAAATGGATCGCTGCCTCTTTTACTGATTCATTCAGAATGAACATAAACACACATAAAGCATGCGTGGGTCCTCATTCTTCGTCGTTCGCGTTCGTGCTCAAATGTATACGAAACTTTCAGCCTTTGTTCATTTTCCAAGTAGAGAAGAGGCTAGGAACCAACTAAGTCAGGCAGTTGAAAATAACTATAGATATCAAACGGGGCATATGATATGTTTCGTCCATACTGTGTTGTAGACGTTTAGAAAGAACTAAGGGTGTAGTAACTATTTGAAAGTAATACATTTACCATAGTATTTTGGAAATACACACCAGTTATGCATTTTATTTTTAAATATGCCACAAAACCTTTTTTATATCCTTCTAATCTATTTATATCCTTGTAATCAGTACCACCTTTCACGAACACCCTGTAATTATGGTTGGAAAATAAAATAAGAAAAGCATTTATGGTTACATTTTTACATTTATAATAAGAAAACTTAACAAAATGTGTGCAACGTTAAGCAATTAGTGAGGAGCTAGCTTCCTTTTCTAACTTCTCAATTATAAAATACACTTGTTGTGGACTCAAAAAACAGAGAGAGAGAGAGAGAACAAAGATCTCGTTGGAAAAAGTACATCCAATTTTCATCATCAAAAGATGTCATGGACTTGTTGTACAACACATGTATATATGCATAATTTCTATGATAATGTCGTGTCACCCCCATGTCTTACAACCTCCCACCCCTCCTCAAAAAAAGTTCCATGTTAACTATGAAATGATATTTAGACTACAACATTTGCATATGCAAATTTCACGCAGCGTTAATCCAAGATCTTATTTAGTCTCAGTCATATATCCTTTCGTATAGCCTATTAATTTGTTAAGAGCCAACACCATTATGTATTTATATATATCATGTACTGCTGCTGCTGCTGCTGTACACAACATGAAATTCTATGATAAAAATTTGCATAAAAAATACGGCCGTCGTCGTGGACGTCCACATTGGGATGTCGTTGAGTATCCACAATATTTTTCCCCTTCCTTTCTTTTTGCCAACGACATCAAAAAAAGCAAGCAGTAATCAACATCTTAGGATGTCTTGACAATCTTAATTACTTAAAACGCGACAAAAATGAACACTTTTTTGTTGTTGTTGTTTTTGTAAAAATTTAAGTGGATCTGTAAGACTCGAAATAATAACCTCCTAAGACAAAGTAATTTGCTGCTAAACAATGAAAGCAGCTAACTTAATAATTAAGCCTAATTAAAATGACGGTGGATACAAAAAAAAACTGTTGATGTTTGTATTTAGTTGTTGCAACATCACAACACACACAGCTTGTGCAGACGCTGGTTTTTTTTTGGTTTCTGCTGAATATTCAAAGTGTTTCTCACATTATAATCTTATTAATCTAATAATTTACTACATGGTGCTAGATTGGCATCGCTAACTTCTAGAATATCATAATTCTAAAACCATAATACAGCTGAACATGATGATAAATACTTCGAGAACAATCTGATTTATTGGAAGTAACAGTGTCAAAAACCATGATGATAGATTGACTTAAATCAATGATAAGTCCAAAATCATAAAAGCAATAAAAATGTCTTCATTCAAAGAATGTGCTCAATGCGTCCACCATTGTTTGTAATACAGTAAGTCCTCAACTTTCACGGTTTAATTCGTTCTGGAGGTTTCCACGTAAGTTGAATGCCATTATAAGTCCCTATGTATTTTAATTGGGTTTACAGAGCTAATCGATAAGTGACATTGCTAATGTAAGGTGAAGTACTGCAAATCACGTATCTATGAAATCGCCTTAAGTTGAATCCGTGTAAGTCGGAGACTTACTGAAGTGTGTAAGGGTTTACAGTCAGCAAAGCACTGGGTGAATGATACCCTTTATAAGTGATTGAGTTACCTTTCTAGTTTCTAAAACACGATCAAGTTGAAAGACAGAGAGAAAATAATCAAGAGTTTGAGAGGCGTTTACACTTTAAGATCAACTTAAATGCGCCAATGTGAATGATTCCAGACGTATGGGACACTACCTGTAGCAGTGTCGCAACTAAGAATTTTGCGCTCGGAGACTACATTACTGTGGACGCCCTAAAGGCTACTCACAAATTTGAGTAGTTTGCATAGTGTGAATACATGGGAAATTATAGGCTAAGAAGTGCTTGCTTAAAATGAAAAACTACTATATTCTCTTTAGTATAGGTATTGCTTATAAGTTATAGCAGTGTACAACTTTTTGTAAATTTTGCAAATTTCACGACGGGTTTACTAGTGTAAATAATGTGTACAATACATGAAAACTACTAAATTAACGTGCAATAAGAAAAATAGTGGGGGAAAAAAAAGTAGAATTTCAAAATTTATAAGTCTTTTTTTAATTTCTAAACGTTTGGCGCCCCTGTTTGTTAGAGCCCAGAGATTAACTTTCCCCCATCCTCCTCGTTGTTGCGCCACTGCCCTGTAGGATTGTAACTGGTAATCTTGCCAATTTTGCAAATTATATTTACAAGTCTGTCTGTCCCTCACCTAATGACACTGTCATATTTTAAATTAAGTTTAAGCGAAGATCATGTTCAATTTCCAAAAGGATCAAACTTGACATAAAACTGATATATAGAAATAAATCTCAAAGACATCTGTTTTGCATACTTTTTTTTTTAAAAAATCTTGTTTAGTCTTAACATTCAACCAAATGTAGAGACAGAAAATCTTCCAGATTTCATTCATATTTGTAAGACCTTGCACTTTTTCTCTATTCACACGTACACCAAATCTGAAGCAATTTATTTTATTATACATGCAAAGTGCTGGTCCCAGCTGTCACGTCAATTACACTAATATACATTTATTTAGCCATGTTGCCTTTTTTTTCTTAGAAAAAAAAAACTTCATTACACAAAACACAGCCTTGCATATAAATTATATCATAAAAATATTTTTAAAGTATTTAATATTATGATCTAACGCCTCTTTATATAACAATATAATATTTAAAAAAAAATTGTATGTTAACAATTAACATACAATGATTGACATAATTAAAACTTCCATAAATAAATATTATTGGGTGAAACTTTTAAAGAGTTTCTTTCCTCTTTAGAATATGAATAAAAGCAATAAGCAATTTCATTTTTTTAATTTGAAAAAAAAAAAAAGAAAAATTTCAATATATTTCATCCTTATATCATAATTTAATTATTCACTTATACTTATATGACGTATAAAATTTGAGTTATTCATTTTCTCATGATATAAATGAAAAGATTGAAGATATGAAAATGCAAAGGAAATAAAAAAATCATTTCAATATGTCTCGTTTATTTTGTATTATGGTGGTGATTTAAAAGAAATAGAAGCCATGTCTCTTCTTATACAATGTATATATAGTTAATTTAATATATATCTTGAAGCTATATCTTACTCTGACTTTGACTATCAAAACGTTTTTCTAACGACAAAAAAAATGAAAACTGTTTTTGAAAAGTTTGGTTTGAAATTACTTAGCCTCATAGGTTTTTGAGTTTATAAACGATAAGATATTCTTTCAAAGTAAGAAGAAGAAAAATTACTACGGTATTTTTTTCTTCTTCTAGTGTTCGAAGTCATAATCAAAATCTGAAACTCTCTGACATATGCGAAGAAAATTACTCATGTGCTGCTTTTTTACAGCTCTCTATGGATGCATTTATCTCATTGAAAATTGCATGATACAAAAGTGTATCAGATTGTTAGAAAGCAATTTTAGACCACCCACAGACAGAAACAGATTCGACAACATCAACTTAAATACCTTTTAATATATCCTCCTATCGTCAACCACCACCACCTCACATTCGATTCACACAGAATTAGAAATAAATTTGTAGTCAAAATAAGAGGAGGGAATGTGCATTCTCAACTGACAAACAAGGTGAACAAAATCGAGACCGAAATGGGCTCCCATGATTCCCCCATCACTGAAGAATACCCATCCCATGGGATGAGACAAAACCAATATACATGCAGATGGGGCCAATGGGACTGATGGGATGGGTGGGTGCATGGGACTCGTAGAATGGACGGGATCGGTGGGACCAATGGGAATGACGGAATCCATGGGATGAAACCGACATGGAACGAGATGGGGTAGGACTAACATTTATCGAGCTACTTAACAGTCTCTAGAACAAAACATACTGTAGTTTTGACATAAGAGACAGTATTTCAACATTTTCCTGTTTGATTATTGCACGTGCACATCCATATTGCACATGGATGAATTTTACATGGATGGTTGCACATTGCATTTCCATACAAACAGTCATACATTGTGTACTTTTATATAAGTTCACAATGCACTGTTTTTGTTTTTTTAAAAAAGGTAACATTGACAATGCAAGAGGTAGTAGCTTATTTTTACTAACTTTATGGTGTCTGTATAATAATATAATCATGTGTAGAAAATATATGTACAGTATGTCTCAGAATCAACGATCCAATGTCTTACAAAAGTATTGAATGGCTCACATACTGTAGCTAAATCGTTTAAAATTCAATATTTCAGAAATTAAGACTTATTAAGTGACACATATTTCAAACTTTAGTTGATTGTCAACAATATATAATCAAAATGTGGTTGTATAAAAAATGAAACAAACTTCTAAAGAATTAAAAAAGTTATTGCAAAATCTAATTCCCTAGGAAGTTATTTCATTTTTGGTACAACTGTTGTCAACGACAATCTTAAGTTTTAAATGTATAGTAACATTTTAGTGTTCTTGAGATATTTAATTTTAAACAATAGACTGTGCCACGCAAGTATAAGCCTACTGATAGACTGAGACGTTCGTTCTGTGACATACTGTATACAATATGTGTGTTTATTTTAGTGTTGAATTTTTGCTGTAGCCAAGTTTGTATTTGTAGTTTTGCTGCAGTTCTTTAAAAAAAGGGTTGGTTTTTCATACGAAAAGTTATGCATTGTTGCCTCCACAGTTGGAGGTCGCGTTTATGTATAAAGTAAGATTATGACAAACACATCTATACATATATACACAGTATAATAAACAGCACATATATATGCATATAAAGGGTACATTATGTATGGGACCTGTACACCCAATGAATATTTGTAGGAAAGTATTCCTCGTGATGCTGTATAATATGTAAAGTATGAATATTATATATGTATATATATATATATATATATATATATATATATATATATATATATATATTTATATATATACCTATACAATGACATACACAGGCATATTGTGATTGTTGGGTAGCACCATGTGCCTTATATTGCCTTAAGAATGGCATCCGTTAGAATCTGTCATCCGAAAAATTCAATATGCCACCCAGGCAAGATCAATAGAGAAATGCAAAGAACTTGGAGCTTGGTAACACATTTGCATGTAGCCCTTATATGTATGTATTGTTACACCATATATACACACATATTGGCATACATAATACATACTGTATAATGTATGTGTGATAGAAAATACTGCTATCCACAGAGACAGCTGTTGTTTGTGTCATTCTAGCCTCCATCTGAATGCTTCAAGACAGTGTGAATTTGTGACCAACAACCGGATACCAACTCTCCCAATAAGACATTTGGCCTAATGAATTTACTTACCATTTGGTACACTTAGAAACAGACTGGCCTATCGGGCAATTAGACATTTTCCCGATGGACCGCTTACTTTGAGGGCCGATTTTATGATGAAACTCGATAAAAGTTGAAAGTTTGTGTAAAATAGAAAAACCCAAATTCACATGTTTATTGTATGTATACGCAAAAGTGATATTTTGATAATTTTTATAAAAAAATTTAAAGGGGACGGAGTTCTAAGCATTTTTGGAGTTTCTTATTCTTTAAAGCATGGGCACATTTATAAGATTAACAATGGATTTTCGTTGCCTAATAAAAAGAAAGACCTTTACACAGAGGCTAGATATAACTCAAATAGCAGTTGTCTCTAGATAATATACATTTTCTACTGCAAATATACTAAGGAGGCCTGCATAGCATATTTTGTCCTACCAAACACACGCACATATCCATATAAATACACACACCAATGTGTCTCTTTTCCCCCCAATCTGTCACATTTGCCTTTAAACGATGCACTTTCGCATGTATCGACTTAAAATAAAACCTATAAAAGACGGATAATGTAGGTATGCGCGCGCGCGCGAGTGTGTGTACACACATTGGATATGACCCTTCAATATATAATGGATGACTATACGTGCAAGCATATATACACATTGCATATATGTATTTTTCAAAGATAAAGATTTGAAGGAAAAAAAAAAAAAGATTGGGAATAAGGTTGGAGCCAACACATTTTCTGGTACCTTTGTATTATTTGTATAGGATCGAATTTAACACTTTTTTATATATATATATGTAATGTATATATATATAAACTACATATAAAAAAGATATCTGATTACTACTTTGTAAGTGAAAAGAAAAAAAATGTTCAACAAAGAAATTTGGTCGAAATTGCATGGAAAAAAAATTGAGGTTCTTTTGTAAAAAAAAAAACGTTGCTATTCAAATTCTTAAATTACAAGAAAACAGAAATTGAACTCACCAATTTTTTTTGCTTTCAACACAAAAAATAACCTTTTTTATGTCATCAAAGGTGATTGATTGATTATGTAGACAAGGAACTCAATACCATTTTAGAAATAAATAAACATCTCGAGCTTCATATTAAAAAAAACCTGCAATGAAAACAATAATTTCAATTAAAGTACGTTGTTTCACATTTCAAATACTTTCCTTATTTTGTATTTTAACAACAACAAAAGAACACTGAAAGAGTTTCAAAAACTAGAACAGTAATTAAAATCATGTACCGGTAAGAAATATATCTTCATGTTTAATCTTTAAAAATAAACTTTTTATATAGTAATTTCAAATTCGCCATTTTTGTTTTCTTCACTTCAAGTTGGTCCAAAAATTTGTCTGATCAATAATAACGTTCAAAAACAAAAAAAATGTGGTCTTATTTAAACTGCCATTAAAAGAATACTTTTAAAAATGTCAACCTGAAAATACCTCTTAGGTGATTCAGTTAATCTTCTAATTACTAAACGACTATCAAGTTTTTCTCTAAAAATATTTTCAAATTTGACATGAAAAGTTACCTATAATAATAACAAAAAAAGTCAATTACGAATGTTTTTTTAAACTTTGACCTCAGTCGTGATTTAATGCGAATTACATTTCACCACATTTATTTAATCGTTTTAATTCTGTACGACTGAGTGAACAGGTTGTTCTAATTAAAACCGACAATTAAATGTCCAGGTCTTGACCAAACTATTAAAATTGAAAGTTCATCTTGTAATAATATCCAAACAAATCTAATGGGGTTACATTATAGCAACATTTAAATAATTAAATGTGTGAATTTCTTTTTTTTTTTACTGAATTTTTCTTTGATGTCTCACAAGTGAAATAATCTAGTCAATAAAATTCGCTTTTATATTTATTTTTGTAAAAAAAAAGTCGTCTGAAAATTGAGATGTGCGTATTCGGTAATCTAAACTTCATATAAATTCGTGCTAGCAATTCAAGATGAAAAGCCATATACAGAAAACGTGTACACAACTTGTAAATACATAATTTGACAGCAGCAATACCAAATTCCCATACATAAATTCAAGAAGAGTTAGTTGTTAACAACATTGATCATGCTCTGATAGGCGTCGTCGGTAAGTTTACTCAAAAAACTTTCTTTAGTCAACTTTTTAGAAGCAACTTCAAGAACAAAAAAGTGTTTTGGAAAACAGAAAAGGAGTTTGTACCCAGTAACACAGGTTCGGTCTATTTAACCAGGGTGAAAATACATTGAATTTCTATGAACGCGTTGAACATATAGTTGATTTTTTAAAAAATTCTAGCTAGCCATCAAAAATAATATAATTAATAGTATTTTAAGGGGTATTTTTTATAGAAAAGAGAAATTTATAGGAAGTTTTAATGTTTCTAACTTAGAAATAATTATAATAGGAACATACAACTAAATAGAAAGTTCAGCAGAATAAACATAATTATTAAGTCTTCTTTAAAGAAAATTACCCACTTCCGGTTTTAGAGACAGCAAAGTGTGCCAGAAACGCCATTGTGTATAATAAAACCACTTGTAGGCCTACTTGGGTTTATTTTATTCATCTTTGCTAACTTTATAGTTAGGCCTACATACAACAGGGTGTATATTACCTGAAATGTTATAATGTTCTAACAATGATTTCCAATGTTATACTATATATAACATTACATCAATATGGAATAAAATAGCATTACTAAACACTTAACACATCAAACATACCTTCTAATTTAGACAAAGTTAAAACGAAATTGTTAATATACAAGTTGTAATAAGGGTGTAAATTCAGAAGTGAAGGTACCTTACCTATACACAAAAATCAGTTCAAAATTGTTGACAGCATCATTTGACATCTCTCTAGAGAGACAGAGGCTAGTATAGTATATATAGTAAAGAGATATCCACTATATACGGAATACATTATTTCCTTCAAAACTGTCCTAAATTTTTAATACAAAATTCCGGTACAGTTTGAACTTTTAATGCTATTTCTGGATCTCCTGAAATGCATATAAATAAATACATTTTTATTCCTTGTAAAAGAAAGTAGTTACTCCTTTTAAGCTACAAATTGAGTTTAGATTTTCGTCTTTGCTGCATCAAAGAAAATGGTTGCAATGTGAAGAAAATAAAATTCTCCATACTCCATATGAGTAAAAGATATTCGGAGAAGAAAGAGGAGGAGGAGGAGGAGGACAAAATTATATGCAATTCCAATAAAATTGAAGAAGGGAAGGAGGAAAAGGAGGCGAAGATCACATCATAATAAATTTATACACCATGTAGTAAAATAAATGCAAGGAGCCAAATATATGCCGAATGGCTCACATAAAACGTCTCCACATTAAAATATGAATAATATTATCTCAGAAACTATAGAAGTTGCAAACTGAAATTATTTTAGGTAATTGTTAAAAAAAATATTCAAATTTATATATAACATTACCTCTAAAAACAATACCTTGCCATAATATAGTTAACCAAACTCTACAGTTTTGTACAATTGTCAGAAATGCATCATTATCGTTAAACGAGGTAAGACTAAACTAAGTTAATACAGCCTCGTTAGAGCTGCTTAGACCTCAGAAAGAAAAAAAAAGCTTTTCGTAACGTTTAAATTCAAATATAATTAATTTTGTTAAATTTTCATCAATACGTTTCAGTTTCTGTGAAAATACATTTTGGTATGTTGGTGAAAACATTTTAAAAATATAGCTTTTATAAAATGAGTTTCTGAGCTTTAAAACGAGAACGTTTTATCCGCGCCATTCAAATATATGTTTGCTCCACTTAATAGGAGTGGGCATTGGCAATTATTATATTGAGATGTTGAGTTGAGAAGAAAATTCGAGAGATAAAAAGGGGGGGGGGGAGATGGAGAATATTCGACAATCATCCAGAATCAGTCAAATACCAATTTAGTAAAATGCAACAAAGAAATCAAAGCAAAAAGTTAAAAAAAGGGCAGAAGAAGAAGAAGTATCGTTGTATAAAATCATTAGCATAAAAATAAAAGTTAGTTTAGTGGCAAAACACAAATTGAATCTCAGGATGAGTCACATACAAGACTGTCATCATTTTTTCTTCTTCTTCTTCCAAAAGAAGATGATTTCATCTTTTTTCAACCAAAAAAAAAAGAGACTTGTAAAAGATCTATAAAAAAGTTGTCACGCTTGGTATAAACTCAAGCACAAGTTTAGTACAATGTTATGTGTATGTCGTATGTGATGATGATGATGATGAGTGTGGTTGGTTGCTTTTTCAGTGTAAATAGAAAGCATTGTTGTAGTTAGATCCAAAGAAAAAAGAACTTCTCTGAATTTTGTCTGTCAACTCCTATAAAATTTTTTTGATTCAAACCATGGCCAACTTATTTTGCTTCTTATTATTGCTATTTGCTTATAAATAAGTAAAAAAAAATACCAAGTATCTTCATGAAGCAATGTTTGTTTGTCACAAGTTGGGCCACCATCGTGTTATGAATGTAAATATGACATACAAATTCAAATAAACACTACTAATGGGCAAGAATAGCAAGTTGTAGTAACATACAATTGAAGCAAAGTATTACAAGTTTCTTTTTTTTTCAGATAATATTTCCTTAACATAAAAGAAATCATTGCGGAAATACAATTTAAATTTGAATATATACAGTATAAAATATGTATATATGTGCACCACATACGTATACACTGCAGAATGAAATACTGAACGAAAAAAAAAATCAACAACATAAAAAACCTCAAATTTTAAGAGAGAGAGAGAGAGAAGAAAAAAAAGATGGTGGAAAAAAAAGTTTGGCGACAGCAATATCTTAAATTGCGACAAATGAAACAAATCCTAATATTTATATTATGTACAAGAGGACTAGTCTACAAACATTCTAGAATAAACTTCCAAATGAGCACCAACACATTTTAGAATGCAATCGTAGCTGGATGAATGATGTAATCCATACTTGGAGAAGGATGCAAAAATTGAATTCAAATCAACTGAGTACACCTGAAAAATCAGCTCGATGACATGCAAATAGCAAGGGTGTGATAACTTCCAAATCCATAAATGGTTGTTATTTAGACAAAAGTTTAGACGCCATTCACTGTCTGACTGAAATTATGCTAACAATTAAAGAACAATCAACATACAGAAGAAAATTATTCTAGTCTAAATACATTTGAGAAGAAGCCTGAGCAAAAATATGCAGTAAATATGCAGGCTTTAAAATGCCCATATTCACTTAAGCGGAGATTTCTCGTTAGGAAACCATTTAGTTCCAAACCAAAAAGGTTAAGTTTACCGCAATGGTATGACATTTGTCGCATATTATGGTTGTCTGTTAATAAGAGGAGTCAATTTCAGCAGGATTCAAGATTTAATTTATAACTGTAGGCTAAGAACTGATGCCATATTTGTGATCTTTTTTTTTTAAATGTATTTAAACTTTGGAATTTTCTTCCTTCAGTTAGTGTTCGGACGAATGCAATTTAACGATAATGTCTAAACTTTGTCTAAATGGCAATAATTTGTTTCCTCTGAAATATGACACTTGAGATGACTGAAAAGTGTACCGAGTTGAACTGAATTGACTAAAGACTCACATATACATATTTTAAGGAGCAACATTAAGAAAAAAATTCAAACTTTTATTAGAAACTAAACATGCAATGAAGTATTTTCATGACGACATTCTTAAAAATAAACTTTTTATACAATTTTACTTTGAGAATTTACTATTTTATGGATTTTACTTGTAAAAAAACATCATAAAAAGAGGAAATTTACTACTTTTTTGTGCGTTTGTGCATGTTGAAGCACGAGCAAGCGTATATCCTCCCATTTTTGACATGGGTCCTAGCTATATTGTTTTTTGTGTGCTTTGATTGTGAGTGAACTCGAGTTGTACAATGACAAAAGAAATGCACTTGATACCAAACAAACTGAAGAAGAAGAAGAAGAAAAAAAAAACCCAGAGCTTTGATAATCCCCAGAAAAACCATGTGATTCACAAGTCTGATCTTCAAAGAATCTACTTTCCCTTTGACTTCCAAATTGTCCATTACATACACATATATACTGATATTTTTCTTGCCCCTGTGCACCATTTCATGCACATAGACACATGCATATAATATGATGACCTTTTCGTATTATTCCCCTGTGTCAACCCCACCTCCACCACCACCACGACCATCACCAATTTCTATTGCTTTCAAGTTGCTAACAAAGAAATGCCAGATAAAAAAAAGAGGAAAAGGAAGTTGTACAACCCCATACTAAGAAAATCCCTCAGCTGTGGCCCATATATTACAAATATTACCCTTACTTCCCTGACTCTTTCTACTAAACATTGATCTTCAAAACAGAAAATAAGACTGTAAAATAACCATTGGTTTTCAATATCACACTGTGTGTGTGTGTTTGTGCGCACATGTGCACACATTGTCTATGACTCCCTAACTGACACTTTTCTTTTTACTATTCTTTGGTCACATATGAACCTGAATGTCAAACCAAACCCTGACCACACATGTCTCAATTGAAACCTACCTAAAATGTATTTCTACATTACATTTTATTTGAAAAAAAAAAGAAGCAAAACCAAACTTAGTAGCAAGGTGCCTCTCTCTCTCTCCCTCTCTCTTTTGTAGAAAGAAACATTTTGAAATTTGTGTGCCATGTCATCAATTGTGCATTTAGTTCCTTCTACTTTTGTAATATATTCCTATTGTTTTCTCTCTTATTTTTCAACAAGGAATATTACTCTAGAAAAACCACAAACCCATTTATAAGCAGACTATGAAGAAAAAAAAACACTTTATATAAGCTTTAGACTAGAGGTCTCCATTTACATGTGAAATAATGTGAAGAATGTCTATATAGTCAAGTGCATTCACACTATATTTAGTACAGATAATGAAGCCTATGTTTATCTATTTAGAATCATATCATATGAGTCTAATCAACATTGAAGATAAAATTGATGCCAAATCAAAAAGTAAAAGCGTTTTTTTTTAATAAAACTACATCAAACTGAAACTAAAAAGTTTATTTTTAACGACACCAACATGAAAAAGTGTCCTGAAGTGATTCACACGCTCTTCTAGTTTACTAAAACGCTTTCAAGTTTCTCTTAACTTTAAACTTGAAAGACATAATAACCAGAAAGTTTTAGGGGTGTTTCCACTTTAAAACGAGCTTAAGTAATTAATAATTAATTAAAATAATTCATAAATCATTTTTGTTGACAATGATTGGCATTACCATTCAACATCAAACTTGATGGTAGGCGTTCGAGAAAAACAGACAGAATTAGAATTAGAGAGAAAAAAGGAGATTTGGGATGAAATTTTTTAACAGAATATTTGAAGCGTTTCTAACGACTTGTCACAGTGTCCATTTGGGAAAAAAGATCTCTTTTGGTATGGGATTATATACAATTTATATATAGACAAATATACACCCACAAAGTACCAAGAAAGGGTGGTTATTGGTGGGGAGAAAGGGGAGGGAGGGGGGCTATTATTAAGGCCAGTGGTCATCGAAGCAAAACCGAATGAAGTTATGAACATATAACGTAGTATATATAGCCAAGTGTGGTAGTAGGCCCTTTGTGGGATATTGTTATCTATCTTTCTATACTAATTCATAGGATTATACTTCAGTGCTTGGACACTCATTGTACAGAGTAATTTCCTGGTGATGGTCACGATGAAAAATAGAATGTGAGAGATAGAAAGAAGAACATCCCAGTTTATGGTGGGCAAAAGACACTCTCACTCACTCACTGCACCGTTTTTTTTTGTAAGGACCAGTAATTGGTCAAACAGAAGAAAAAAATAACGAAGAAATTTCGGACATTTCTTATACACTGTAATAGTTCCAGCTCTCTCTCTCTCTCTCTCTCTGTCTCTTATGAGATAGTGTGGGTGGGATCACGTCCTGAGAGTTAGCCAGATGCTTTTAAAAGACTTGAGAGAAAAAATATAAAAAAGGAAGAATAATAATAGGAGAGAGGAGATAGTGAGGTGACAAGACACTAAAAAACATTGAAGATTACGGACAGAGAAAAACATTTTCTATCAGTTAGTTAGTTTTAGAAACAGGAAATAGAAAAAAAAAAATAACATCGCCGAAAAAAGTTTATAAAAGTTTTTATTGCTAAGACTCTCATTTCTTTCTATGGCTATGAAAATATAAATCCAAAATTCATTATGGAAACTTGTTACATGAACCCTTTCAGCAGGTTTAAACCATAGAAAACACCCTGTTTAAGAATACTCAATGAAACATGCTTATTCTATGTTGGAATCCTGTTCAGAGAGAATTCAAGTTGCAATTCAATTGCAAATTTTTCTACTTGAAATTAGGCATTTGTCCTTTACTTTCCATTTATTGGTTATCTCGACCACCACGTGACTGAACTGCTAGCATGCTCAAACAAACATGTTACTTAAACAAATTTCAAGCTAAAGCACATTATGCTAGCTTTTAGCTTGTCATCTTTTATTCAATTGTTGGAAAAGCTTCCATATGCAGTTTCAGCTTTATGCACTGAATGCACCAATTGCAGCATTCAAATTTGGAGAGGAAAACTTAAATAACTTTCAATTTTTATTGCAAAATTTTGAAAAAACAAACAAACAAATAGGCTTAAAATTAATACTTTTCAAAGAACAATACAAGCTTTATTTAAAAATGCTTTATGTGGTTTGTCTTATTAACATGGATTTTTGTTAAAGAAGGATTTAATAAAGCAACTTTGCGTTTAAACTTCAATATCAGGTTGTTTTTATTTCGCTAGTTTTTAAGTTTGTTCAAGTCAAATATTGTTTAGAGACCCACCAACATGATGTTTAGAATTTTTATCTCTACATCAGAGAAACAAAAAAAAAAGCCAGCCTATTATTAAATTGTGGATTTGCCTGTCCCATCTGGCCTATTATACATTTTTTTTAGCTTTTTTTTAAACAAAATAAAGGGAGAGATAGGAAAGAAAGGAACAACAGTTTAAATTCCCAAATACATTTTATTCATAACACGTTGAGATGGGATGCGAATGACCGTTAAAGTGTTCCATTTGACCACAATGTTAGATTACAACAAAAAAAAACCGATTGTATAAAAAGCCTACAATTGTAGAAAAAAAGGAACAAGAAATAAGATTTCAGAGGAATGAAAAAACGGATGGGAGACAGAAAGAGAAAGAGAGAGAGAGAGAGGTTGGAATGAAATTCTCAGTTATACTAAATCTTTAATAAATTGATCCAATCTGGTTGAGTGATTTTGAGGCAAAAGGTTTTGAACTTGTCATTCAAAAGTGTCCGTTCTATTATCAACTAAAGTAGATTTATTATTACTCTTGTGTGTCCAATACAAGTTGTTTCATTCCTTCTCTCCTTGCTTTGTTATATATACGTAGTTAAAGTAGACAGTTTCCATAAGGCAGTTTTAAGTTAGTTGCTGTTCAACTTCAACTATATCCGTGACACGTGCACGAAATACATAAAAAGTCTAAAATCTATAATTTGGAAGTTGAAAGAAAGGGTAGAAGGAAGATGGATGGAGGGGAATTCAAGTTACTATATTTTGAAGAGTTGAGAAAAACAAAAGCAACAGCATCTCATCTATTTCAACATCCTATACTATGGGCTGTCTGTGTCCGGAAACTAAAGAAAACATAACTTAACTACACTAGCTCTGCCATCCTTCTCAAGAAAACATTAGTCGTCTTATCTACGCACTTGTTTTCTCGAGAAAATTAAACTAAATATAGTCAGTATTTCATTGAAACGGTCAGAAAATGAAAAAAAAAAAAAACAAGCATATCCGGAAATTGTCTAAAAAGCAGAAAGCAATCTTACTTCTAGATTCTTTAGAAATTGTAACTCTTCTGGTTCATTTGCAAATTCGTCATAGACTTTTGGGCGTTTTGACTTTATATAACTTTTGTTGCGTGAAAATGGACTAAGTTTGATGTAAATGTTATTTTTATTGCAAGATGAGTTTCACGCCTATGTATGCCGTTTTCTTTTGAATTTTTATTATTACCACCATCATTCATCATCATTAGAATAACTTTTGATTCGAGAACGGCACACACACACAGTTCATAAACCATAACCATTTTTTTCTAACTATAACCATAACAATTTGAACATGGTTATAACTTATAACCGTTCCCAATTTACCCCTTTACAAGTTTACGGTTAACCAGTTACGAATTTCGTAACAGTGCAGACCTTTATTTAGAGTCTTAAAGAAATAGCAGGCTTTAGTTTCCGGACACAGCCAATATAGATATCTTTCTTTTTTTAAAAAAAAAAAAATTATCTTCAGAATTCATTGACGAACATGAATTGAACGAATGTCTTGATATTGATATACGATATAACTATACCGACATTAACAAAAATGCGGAGTTTCCAACTTCTTCAATTTTTAGTTTCAAAGAATATTTGTTTACATCAAGTTGAACCAAAAAATTGCATTTGCACTCGAATTACTTGTATTTTGAACACATAAAATAGTGAAGTGAAGTGAAAAGTTAAAAGATCTTTTAAAAATTCTTCCTATCTATTTTCCTTTTTATATTTCTAGCTTTATTATGTGTGTATTTTGGAATTGATGAATAAAAGAAACAGTTAAAAACTCAATATTTGACAAAATTCAAGAAACCTCCCTCTAATATCAGCTAAAACAGTACAGAAATAAATATAAGGGTTTTCTTTGGAAATATCTTAAATAGTAGTAATGGATTTGACTTTTGGGCATGTCATCACAATCTTCAAATGTTATCTACATTTCAGGGGCTTAGGACCATATAGACCTGTAGGTAGAATTACTAAGCAGGATTAATCTCGATTCACGAAAAACCAGTATGAAAATCAAGCAATCTATTTTCTCTGACTTTCCATAACCATCCTTGGTTTATTTCCCCTAAACAAATGCAATTATATTTTTGCTTTGCATAAACTTTAAAATGAATGGACGTGTAATCCCAGGAAATATGAAAAATGCTACAGGTTACTAAAACCTTGTAAATAATTTGAATGAAAAATGCTTCAGTCAAAAATTCGGGTTTACTTGTAGAATTGAATCACTCTGTAAAAATAATAAGAAAAAATCTTAAGCCTGGAATTGCTTGTATTTTTTTTTTTCATTCTTCGTTCTCCTTTTTCTTTTGCTACATTATTTCGTATAAAGAGAAAACTTTTTTTTTATCATTTACGAATGTTGTATTGGGTTATATGTGGCTAAAAAAAAGTATGGAATATATGGGATATAATGTATATATATGGTTGAATGTGCTGCAGATGATGGTTGTTTCACCTGACGGCGCTAGAAAATTGGCCATCATAACGAAACAAGCGACAATCTTTTCCGAGCAAAGACTTCAAAAAGTATATAGTGATGGTGCCATATATATGCATTAGCTTTCGAGAATATGAACAATATAGGGAAACATCCATGTAGCAAAGAAGATGCTCATCATGTGACAAACTTTTGCAGATGGATGAAAAAAGAGCTAAATAAAAAAGAAAGTACTAAAGAAGCAGTAAAAGTAATAGAAAAAGTAGCTCTCCAGAAATTGCAGCTAGATTTGCTCAGCTTTCTATAAGACATAGCTATAGCTTTGATCACTGAGCTTTGACTCTAGACAATGCTCATGACTAATGTGGTAATTGGCTGAAATATAAAGAAACACTGACAATGTAGTAGCAGCTGCTTGTTTGGTAACAAGCATTGCATTGTGGTACACACTACGCAGCATTGTGTGTAACGTCATTTTGAAGTTATTGCCGCACGCACTGCATTAGTCGTATCATCGTAACCAGCCCTTTAAGGCACATTGCAGCTACCAAAATTTCGATTTTATGCTCTTAAGGAAATTACCTGGGGATGTTCAAACTTCTCGCTCACAACATGGTTACAGCTAGATCTATTTACTCTAGTAATCTGAGAAAATCTAGCTAATTAGTCTGGATAGCTATTTTTTCGACCACATTTATAGACATAAAATTGGATCACTACTTTTTTTGGGCTATAGATTTTCTGATGTGTTCAGAAAGTTGTGAAAAAAAGACAGAAAAAAAAGACAGTGTGTTATTATCTTCAAGATAAGATTAAGAAAATTAAGACTAGAGAGTATCACATTTAAACGTTTGTAATAATATCACAAAATATAATTGACGGTTTCATTGTTTGACAGCAGAAGAAATATAAAAAAAGACAAAAGAAAAAAGTTTCTTTTTCTTCAACAATTGAAAGAAAACGATATCTTATTTTTTTTATAGAAAACCAATACAACATTTTTCCCCATTTGTTTTTAAGACTGTATTGTTGGACCAAACTTTTTCACTTAAAAATGAAATTAACTTTGTAATTGTATACAACCACGATAACCTTTTCACTATCACATTTCATATTAAAGTTTTTTTAGATAGATTTTTTTAACCGTTTAAGTTGTGCATTAATGGCATTATAAGTTTTAGGAAACAAAAAAACTCTACAAATTCATCATGTTTTATTGTTGGAATACACAGCCCAAGTTTTGACCACTTTTATACTGCAAAATGAAGTCGAAAGTGGTTGGGCTGTGGTTGCAATGTATTTTCTATGGAAAGACTCAAGGTGGTCAGTTTTTGGCGACCACTTTATTTTGTAGTCGAAAACTGGTTAAAAAGTAGTCTGTGTGGAAAACAGGGCCTTAAAGTGGTTTATATTCATTGAGTGTTGTTTCTCCTCTCTGCGTCTAGATTACAAAATTTACAACAATGAAATCTTTTTTTAAAAAAACAAAAAAACAATTTCAAGTGGCGTTTCCTCAGATGTAGTCACCAGCTAGCTCCCCCCTCCCTTTTTCCTCCACCCATGTGTTTTCATTATTTTTAACAACAACTAAACAAACAAACAAAATAAGATTTTTCATTCTCCCCAATCCCCATCCCTTGTCGAGTGACATTTAAGTTTGAAAACTTCGATCTAGCAACATGAAAAATGCTATGCTTTAACTTTTTTAGTCTAAGCTAAAAAAAAAAAAACCTGCAAACAATTGTATTATTTATCTTGTTTCAGTTTCTTTTTTGTATGAAATCGTACTTTTGGTTTCAGAAGAAGAAGAAGAAGAATAAGAAGAACTTATCTTCTGAAATTCTCTGGAGAACATTCTCTTAACAAATAGAAAGCGAACATTTCATTGATAAAAACAACCTTAAGGTTTTATCCATTTCTTCTATTAAGTTGGCTGCCACACATGGTATAATAATGCAACCGTGTGAATCAAAAATATTTCTTTTGAAATAACAGTTGAAGTCACATCATCAATAATTTTTATTGTCTCAAGTTTCTAAATACAATACGTATACGAGAGTATATCGTACCTGTTTGCTTACAAATAACATGTCTAAAGTTGGGTTTATGTATACATAAGTGCACAATGTTTGCACATTTTTTTTAGATATTTTAATTTGAAAAATAACTTTGCAATTCAAAAGCATCAGTGAACTACAACGTCCTTTGCAGAAGCTGCAACATTGGATTGATTTTGCTTACTGCTTTCGTTATATGTTCCTTCCACAGCGTATCTTTGGCTAGAGTTAAACAGCCACTAAGGTAATTAAAGGTATCACAACATGATCCTATAGAATATGTGCCATTTCATAAACTGCCTTATTTGAACAACGTTTAACTGGAAACATGCCACTGAGAACGCCATGCTTAAACACATGTTCCTAAATTACTTACAAAATCCCTTTGAAATAGCTTGAACATCACTGTTACTTTTAATTTCCCTATATATAATAGCATCGTTAGAAAATAATCGGATTGGGCTGTTGAAATTATTAGGTAGATCGTTTTTGAACAAAATAAGGACAACATGCTACAAAGTTTGTTAATAGCACAAAATAAAAGATGACTGTTTTGATGGTAATTATACTTATTTGTGCATAGATCCATTTCTAAAAGCCAATTCCTAGAGAATCTAGACAAGGCAGGCTTCAAACATAGAGAAACCTAATTCAACTATTATTCCTTTAATACCATATTTTCAACTATTGCAATCACAAAGCCACAATTAATTGATGATTGCCTGTTTTTCTTTTTAAATATCAAGAAATGTCTCCTAATTTTGATTGTATTTCAACAAAAAAATACCTGGAAATACAATTATGATTTGTTAATAGAAAATAAAATGTGGAATTGCCAAGAATATTCAATTTAGCACTTAAAAACAATTATACTGGACTACTAGTATGTTTAGCATTTAGAAAATGAAATTCGTTTAGCTATTTTAACATGCCTTAGCTATTCTAACATATATGACATTATAGGTCTCTACTATTTATTGAAATTATATTGAGCTAAAAACCATTAGCTATGAACTTTTGATAAATTGTTTCTGAAAACACACAGGTGAAGAATCGTTTGGTTTTGGTTGACATTTCAAAAAAGTGACATTATCTTGGCTAAAAAAAAAGTAGGGTTTTTGAGACGTGAAAAAAAAAAAGAATTAGAAACGGGAGATTTGTCAATACACCCAAAGTATAGAAAAGCAACACAAACTTTCAGAAGATATTTGATGACCCATATTGGTTTGACTTTTTGGTAACTGACAAGTCACAAAAAAAAAGTAACAAAATACGGATTGAATTCAAGTGTAACAAAAAAGGGAAGAAGAAAATAAAATAGAGATCAACTAACATGGTCATTTTGAAGTTTCTGAAAACTTTTCTTTATACACAATCGTTTCTTGTGTGGGAAAAGATGTCGTTAAAGGCCACATGTTTCCACTTTGGATAGGGAAAAAAAAATTGGCAACTAAAGTCTATTGCATACACACACTTTGATGCTGTATTTATATAGGTCCATATACTATATATATATATATATATATATATATATATATATATATATATATACTATATATATATATATATATATATATATATATATATATATATATATATATATACATGAGAGAGAAAGAAACGACGGTAGATCATTACCATCTTTCTCAATCTTATAGTCTATTGCTCCTTCCGACCACGACCTCAGAGAGTCTCATCGTTGATCACTGGCCACCACATTCAACAAAAGTGGCCGCTCAACGATTACATGACCAATGGTCGACGCCTATGTCCTTCTCTTATACTAACATCACACATATACAGACTACTAACCCATTACATTGATTTTGTAGTCTCTCTTGAGTCCAACACTTTTTTTTTTCATAAAAGACTTGTATGTCTAATGTAGAGGTCCTTCAATACCTTTTTTTTGTGTGCCTCTTGTTCTGTGGTTGAAGGTAGACACATTTTTATGTGGCGCCCTTTTTTCAAAGACAATAAATCAACTAAATCTGTTACTGTTTTATCTGTATTTTTATTGACATCTTCAATGATAGGGCCCAATGATGGGAAATATACATTTGAAGTTTGAAAAGGAAATTGAACTACCTTTTTTTACTCTCTCTCTCTCTCTCTCTTTTTGAAATTAGCACATTGTGACACTTGAGTTGTCATTGTGTGGAGAGTGAAATCAAACTCCATTTCATCAGTTTTTATGCATTTGTGCTATTGTTGTTATAGTCTATTGTATGCATAATGTGTAAAGGTGGGGTCACATTATTGAACATTTTGTGGTAAATTGCATAGGAATGTCGCATGGCATCACTAGCAGCATATATATGCACTGTGGAATAATCCGACAGAGTTTATATAGAAGTTTTGCAACCAATAGAAATAAACATTTTTCCAGATTGATGGCTTGCTACAGAGGATGCTACTGGATTGAGGAAGGTGACTACTAATTACAGTAAATAGGTGCTTTTATGTTGCATTGCAATGTACACCAACAATTTGATGAGTAATGTGACCCTGACTTGGCTTAATGTGTAGAATACACACGTGTGTAGAGTACACACAATTGTAACAATAGATAAGCAACAACGAAGTATACACTACACTTCCTCAATAATTAGTTGTAAATTGCATAATGGTGTCATGATGTGTATTAGGGTTGTAATCTTAATTGGAATCTCACTTTTAGGCAACAACAGCTTTTTTCTCTTTCTCATTTTCCGTTATGAACTTCAACTGTAGTAGTCCTAGTAATTTGTTGTCAGTCTCACTCAACTTCTTTTGTTTTTACGCTTAAATACTTCGTTCAATATTTCGGTTTCACGGTTGTAATGACTAGCAAAATGCTTTTTACAAGGGAAATTCATAATTTGCACTTATGTTGTGTGTGTGTATAGCTCTCTCCTCAAATGTGACTTATAAATTTATCAATGCTTTCAAATATAATTCATTGTAAATACATGATATTAAATTTTGAAAGAGTTTCTTTTAAGTTATTAAGGAAGTTCTATCAATCTACTGAGTAAGTTTTCCTTTTCTTGAGAAATTTTCAAGTCACATTTTGTGTCTCCATATTTGAGTAAGATGAAATCCATAAAAATAAAATCAAAATTCGATTTATTTCAGTCAGAATATTTTAAGATAGTTTGAAATTCTGTACCAGTATCCAGACAACCTTATTTCAGTGAGTGATAAATAAGACATAAAAATCAGATTTTTTTTCCCTTCTCTAGTTTTGAAAAAGTACTAAAAAAATTTGAAAAAAAAAAATGATGGCTGAAAAGTAATATTGGGCATAGAGACGTCATATGATTTCTTTCAAGAGCAATATTAAGAGAAAAAAATTGAAAATTTATTAGAAATTAAACTGAGATGATGATTATGACAGTAGTGTTTTAATGAAAGACAACCTTCAAAAACAAACTGTTCATCAAAGTTTGAAAACTCAGATTTTTAGTTTTTAGACTTTTGACCCAACTTGTAAGTGAAAAATAAAAAAATCTAGTAGACGAAATTGCCATAAAAAGTTTATTTTAAAAGATAATGGACATATTAGTCCTTTTACGTAATTTGTTTACTCTTCTAGTTTCCAAAACATTTTCAATTTTCTTTTTAATTTTGTTTTTTAAAGGGCAGAATAACCAGAATGCATACTTTGCAATGGGTTCTCATTTAGTATTACAATTTTGATGTCACAACGACTCATTATGATTTTCTAATACATGTAGATCAAACTTGATTGATTTCAATTACTTGATTTAAACTATATTTTTATTTTTAAAAAATCTGATTTGTGTTCAAATTATTTTTAAAGTTGTAGCAGGATTGAAATATAGTTAACCTACGAGCATTTAATTTTTAAATTTTAATGTATTTTTTTTAAAAAAAAATTCATACTTTAAATAAAAAAGCCGGTATCTTTTAATAAAATCATAATTTTTTTTCCCGTTTTATAATAAGAGACCTACTTTCACAACTTACGTCAATAGTCTCTCTCTCTCTTTAAATGTATCTAGTCCACTGAAGACTCTAAACCACATGCAAATTTGTGGTATTTATAGAGACCATATAAGAATATATAGCTCGAGAAAGAAATATATTTGCATTGGTAACAGTAAATCACTGTTTTAAATATATATATACAGTCTGCGTATAGACAAATTAATCTACCACCCCCTCCTCCTCCTCCTCCTATTATTCAACCCTTGAATCCTCCTATTTATCAAATGTTATATAGTTAAAGAAAACGTGTAAAAAAAAATTATTTTTTCTCCTTATTCTTCTTTACAATTAACAAAACTTTTAAGAAAAAAAAAACAACCCTCGTTCTCCACCATTTGACAATGATAAACTATAGGCAACAATGATGTTGCATGTAATTAAACAATACAAATGATACCTGTGTGTTAAGTTCTTTTTTTTTGTTTGCAATATTAGACACAAATAAAGTATTTCCGAGCATCTTGTTTTTACGGTTTACTACTTTATATTATAAATACTCTCCTCCTGATTCACACCACCTACTCTGACTTTTTTTTTCCCCAATTCAAACCCGGTTCAATGAAAATCCGATTTGTCATCCATTCAACTCATATATTTACAATGACATAATTACTGCCTTTATTCACCATAAAGACAGTATATATTGTAGTAGGGTCTATTGGAGGTGTGTTCCATCTTGCACGACTCCATCTCATACGAAACCATAAAGAGAGGCTAGACGTGCTTCTAGTTATTCTAGTTAATGGAATGATAATTTGTTTTCCAGTGCAAAAGGGGGAAGGGGGGGGGGGGGTTGCACACTCGGTATTCCAATGTAAATTTACTTCTAAAAGCTAGCCTCCACTTCCAACCCTTGTCGTCGTGCAAGATGGATTCGTGTGAAATGGGTTACACAACCCTAGTGGAAAGTATATTGTTGAAAGAATAACTTTCTACACAAAAGCCACACACTATAAATTAACCTTTTTAATTTCGATTTACTTTTAAGTTTAGTATGTATAAAAGCTTAGTTTGTAACACACCCATCTAATGATTACCTATAATCAACCAGAAATAATGGATGAGGGAAAAACAAGAACCTTGTCAAAAAAACAAACTAAAATCAATTTTACTTATGTAAGGTTAACACTTGTCTGAATTTAATTTACAGCATTAACACCTTTAGAATTTTAATCAATATTTAATAACGGAAATGCAGATAGAAAAAAAAAGGTTCTCTGAATTTAAAGTACAGTAAGGAACCAAGAAAACTCTGGTTATTCTGCGTTTTCAAATAATTTTAAATTTAAAAAAGTGTTACATAAACTAGAAGGGTAAAAGTGCATTCTTAGACATTAAGTAGTGTAATGCAAATTTATACAAAGAAAATTTTATGGTTTTTTTTTTCTTCCAGTAATGTATTTTAAAAACTTAAGATATAAAACATTCATTTTGAAAGATATTTTTGTTGAAATCCCTTTTGTAAATACTTTATTCTTCTAGTTTCTAATCAAGTTTGAATTTCTCTTTAAAACTCACTTCGTATAGGGCCACACACCACTCTAGTCTAGACCATACTCTTTAAACAGCACTTCCAGCTGTAACGTGAAATCTTTCAGGTAAAAATTCAATGACCATTCATTCATCCATTCTACTTGAAAAAAGAACAAAAAAAAAATCCCGAACAACATATGCTGTGATTCTACAAAGTAACACAGGGGAAAAATGTACAGACATAAAGCGAAAGAAAAAAGTTTTACACATGAAACAAATAGGATTTTCTGATAGATTTTTCTTGTACATCAACCAACAAAAAAAAACAACACAGAATGTCCAAATTGTCCATTACGCTGGTGATCAGTGATCACTAGCAACATAAATATTGCTACCTATAGATCTACAGCTAATCAATGATGTGAACAAAGTGGAGATCTACTTTTGAACCAGAAAAAAATTCCTATCCCCTCCCGTCACAAAAAAATTGCCTTTCATTGCATCCTGACACACAGGAGGAGATTATTTGCGATTCGCCTTAGACTTTTTCTTAAGGCGTAAGAAAAAGTCTAAGGCCTGGATCCCACATGCGTGAAAAAACGCAAAAAAATAAATAAATAAAAGCAGAAAAAAGTTCCCTCTGCTTTTCTGTTTTTCATTGTGTTCAAGGGGCTCCTCACATAAAATTTAATTATCTCCTTTTTCTGCCTTCTTTCTCCCCAAATAAAAGGAATAGAATTATTGATATTGGACATTCTATTTTCAGTCGCATTTTTAGTTGGTATTTTCTGCATGTGGGACCTTGGCCTAAAAAGGTTTCTCTTCCGTATACAACAATAAGTATCTTTTGTACATACTTGTAAGTAATGATTTTCCCATATTTTACACATTAAAAGAGATCTCTTAAAGATTGTAAGAAATGGGTCTCTTGAAACCTAAACTAAAATTAATCAGGATTATTGTTTCTTTAGGTCTATTGGCGTTTTTCAGGAGATCTAATACAAAGACTTCAACTGAAAAATAGTTAACACAGTTAAAACATGAAATTTTCAACTGCGAAATTTTGAACTGGATGAATTTAGCTGATGCATTTCCATTTACAACAAACTGAAATATCTGATCGCATCAGATATTTCAGCTCAACAAACATTCAGCTAAAACGTTCTGCTCCAGTTAGAACTTTCCATTTCAGCCAAAACATTTCATCTTCACCTCACAAATTAATGCACTATTTCAAAATTAACAATCTTAGCTGATAGCCTGATACAATCACCTTTCATCTTCAGCTACAAACTGTTCACCCATCAGCGTGCTATTGTAAACTAGGCCTGCCCATTTTGTAATTTGTGGCATTATTATTATAACTTCCAGAAAACGAGATCTTCATTAACATAAAACAACCAGTAATCTCTAGTTAACAAATAGTGTAAATTTCTTATTAAATAACTGCTGAGAACTCCACTAAAACCTGATTGATCAATTGCAAAATGCAATAAACTTAATAGAAAGAAAACAGAATTCAAAATGGCATTTCTTCAATGTTAAAAAAAGGAACCATTTCAATGATAAATATAGAACAGTTAAGTTTTCTAAAAGCACCACTGACAACCAGGATAGAAAAATCTAACCCCATGTTGTGAACTAAAGTAAAGAAGAGATATTTATGGCAGTATTTTTTTTTTTACTTTTATGACAAGTCAAAAATACTCGTTTTTTTGACATTTTTCTTTTCTTTTGTTCCCATCTGAAGAGATAGAGACGAAGCCATTCTGAATTTCTTGTGTCATTTTTTTGTCGTTGTTGTTTTGCAGGAATTAATGTCGAGTTCATTCCTGAATATAATAATATACACTATATTGCGAACATTTTTTTTTTCTTCTAACGACAGACAATAAAACTTAACTAAAAGTTTCGTCCCTTCAGAGATTAAAACTGTTTCAAAAACAGTTTAAAGACGTCTTTTACTAATTACATTTTGCAGTAAAACTCAAGTTTTACGAGAAAATAAAAAAAAATTCAAGTAAAGAACCTAAAAAAAACCACACACGAAGTGCCGTAAAAAAATGCACATACCCAACATAAGACCAAAAATATACATTCTTCTGTTATACAAAGACTAAAAACCACATTAAATTCACCCAAACACCAATGATGCGCATTGTATTTCTTTTAGCTTTTTATTATAAAATATAAGCCTGCGACAAACTACTCAACAAATTGTAGTATAATGAATGCCACACATCCAGGTAGTGTGCAACCTGAAAATATACACAACTAACTACTCAATAATTTTTCTATAAAACAGAAGCATCATTTTAGCCAAACCTAAAAGTTTAATGTTGTCTTCATGAGAGAAACATCCGTGTGTTGCAGGTTTTGTAGTGTACTGTTGCACTACACTTAACAATGTGTCGAGTAGTGTGACCCCAGCTTAAGACTTGGTATTAAAATAAGGAAACGTCTTTTTATACTTCTACAGGCGACTAAATGTTTTTTCTTATTATATTCTTTTTTGTTCGTAACTTGAACGTAAAAATACAAATAAGACAAAGCAATAAAGTGTTAAATAAAGGCAAAAAGGGAGAGAAAGAGATAGAAGAGAATCTAAAATGTTTGTCTACATTCTTTAGTTTCGAGTTTTAAACGAATTGTATATAGTAATAGTTAAACATCTTCTATTCTGAGTAACTATTATGTACTGACAAAGTTGCAAGCTACAAAAAAAGTTTAGGAAAAGGAGTGACGTCATTGAAACGGTTGGTGGGTAATAACGAGGCTATTTTCTATGCATTCATTCTTAAGGCATATGACGTCACTAATCCGTATGCAGCAAACTGTTAAGAGCCTAGATACATCGTTTAGTTCAAAATTTCTCCGAATGTAGGCGCTGCGATCGTTGTTGATTGAAAAACGGTTTTTTAACGTTTTTTCTCCCGGTTTCAAGTCACATAATAATTAATAGAAAAATAATTTCGCGTGCTGATCTTATACAAAGAAAACATGGTGAAGCCAATAGATTAATGCACGTGCTAATTTTTGTGTGATTCTTCTAAGTCGTTTTTAATGGGAGTTCTTCAAATGTTTGGGTGACGGTTTTTTGCTCCTATGGGACTTAACATGGAGTTTAAAAACGTACGATTTTAAACGTTATTAAAAATAGATGGACCTTTTCAAAATTTATAAAAAGGAAACGTCGTGAAGCCAATACATGAATGTATGTGCTAATTATTTTGTTATTGTTCTAAATCAGTTTTAACGAGAGTTTTTCAAATGTTTGTGGGACGGTTTTGGGGCCAATGGGATTTAACATGGGGTTGAAAAAAGGAACGACTTTGAACCTTGTTTAAAAATAGAAGGACCTTTTCAAAAATTATATAAATAGAGCACGTGAAGAACAATACATTTTATTGCATTTTGCGCTTTACTGTATTTGAATTGAGCGATTGTGAGGCGATTTCTTTCAGTTTTAGTAACACCATATAAGAACACTCATTTGTCTCGTTGTCGTCTGCTCAAAACAACAAGATGGACGTGGATCTAGGCTCTTAAGAATTATTCCCATATACTTCACCATAGTACACACATGTCACACAAACTTTTTTTAAGTTAAAATTCAAATTGTTTTAAAATCTAGTATACAAGTAGCAGGTGATGACAATTTAATCAAAGTTGTTTGATGACAAAATATTTTAAAATAAACTTTTAATGATTTTTTTTCTTCCTTTTTTAAACCTGCTGTAAAAAGTTTATTTTCTAAGAGAATATCGTCATGAATTTTTCTCTTTAATTAGTCTCTAAAGCACATTAATTGTATTTTAATGTTACACCTGAAAAAAGGTTTTGAACGAAGAATGTCAATTTTGTCAGAAATGCGTAACATGCAACTCTTCAAAGTTAAATTTTCTTTTCTTCTTCTTATAGTATCTTTCTATGGAGCAAGTTATGTACGACTTCCACTTGAAGATGCAAAAAGTGCAACGGACATCAATTTCAAATTCAAGACTCATCGGTCAGACGCATTTCTATTCTTGGCAGCAGGCACAACTGATTACTGCCTTCTAGTCGTCGAAGCAGGAGGTCTGAAGGTAAAAAAAATATCAACAATCACACAAACGCCCGATGGCTATATACACTGCTTGACCAACACAAAGTGAATCCTTTTTCACTAGGTACGAATCAATCTTGGAGCTGGCGAGTCCGAGATACTCACTCAACAAGGTTTAAGGCTGGATGACCTCACGTGGCACCACGTGGAATTAAAACGGGTAGACGCCCTACTGACGCTGATTGTCGATGGGATACTTCAATCTCGAATGACCATACCTGGACGTTTTTACGAACTAAACATACACTACGGACTGTTCATCGGAGGCATGGGAGACTTCCGAGAGCTTTTTCTCGGAATCATGGAACCGTACCGTGGTTGCATCGATGAACTTACTTATAACGGCATCGACGTATTTAGACAGGCTCGAGATGTATCCGATCAGCTTAACATTCACATGGTTACGTGGGACTGTAGTACGGAGTTCGACGTCACCTCTGAACGTCCCTTTAGCCTCGTGGCTGAAGGCAGTTTCCTGGCGTTCCCCACGATGGTCGCTAGAAATGGTGCCTCCTTTTCATGTGATCTAAAAACACAAGCCAATACCACAGCTTTACTTTATAACACGGGTATTCCATCAGAGTCCGACTACATTGCCGTTGAATTGGTAGATGGCCACGTACGGTTAGCTGTCGACAAAGGCAACGGCGCCGTCGATCTCCGTTCCGAAGGATTGGTAAATGACGGTTTATGGCATCATGTAGAAGTAAGATTCGGTGCGACGTTTATGGAAATTGTTGTCGACGAGCATGTGTCAAGCCTGCGACCGAGTTTAGGAGAAAACAGACATTTAGATCTCGTTGGTCCGATGTACGTCGGAGGCATCGAATTAAATCGAAGAGCAAGAGCCGTCGCCCAGGGACTAGTATCTATGCAAAACCTCGCAAGTGGCGATGGAGCCTTCAAAGGTTGTCTGTGGAATCTCAGAGTCAACGACGTTGCAATTGGATTAAGAGAAGCTCAAGTGACATATGGCGTAAAAGCCGATTGTGTTTGGGATTACCCGTGCCTTAGATTCCCATGTATCGAAGAAGCCCAATGCGTTCAGGAAGAACTGGACGGTTTCCGATGCCTATGCGACCTCCAGTCGTGTGTTAAACCAGACTACAATTCAAACTATAAGGTATACACTTCAAAAGCCGAAACGAGTGATGTCGAAGTCCTTGACCTAAAACCTCTTCAAGTTAAAGAAGGTGGCACTGAACTCATTACGTCAAACAACATCGACGTCGTCCTCGACTTTCATCAGTACGATGTTCGAGAATCTGGTGTTCTTTTCCACGTCATACAGCCTCCACAGTACGGCAAAATCGGAGTGGACGTTTATCGACGTACGGGTGAGAATCTCTTCACACTGTTAGACCTCAACACCGACAAAGTCCATTATACTCATGACGGATCGGAAAACCATCAGGACAGTCTTGTAATAGAGCTTGAATTTTTAACTCGAAGAGATAGACTTCCAGACTTCCTATCTCAGAGACACCGATTCGTATTCCACGTTTCAGTCAATCCCGTTAATGATCCACCTGAAATCAGACTTCCTCCCGGAAGAGTCTTACGTTTGGCACAAAATACACGAAAGCTAATCACTCCGGAAATCCTATCCGCAGTTGACAGTGATAGCGATGCCAAGGATCTCGTGTTTAATGTGCTGAGCACGGGTAGTGAAGGCGATGGACAACTTGAAAACTCACGACAGCCGGGAAAGCCGGTGGAGACGTTTACACAGGAGGATATAAACAACGGACTGATCAGTTATGTCCATAGAGGTGGTGCAACAGGTCGCTTGACCGTTAAAGTGTCCGATGGACTTGAAGCAGCTCAAACCGTGTCGTTACGCGTGGCAGCTTTTCAACTCGAGATCACCATGGTTAACAACACTGGACTGACAGTCGCCTACAACAACCACGCATACATTCTACCTGAAAATCTAACGTTCTCCACAAACGCTCACGAACTCGATCAAGATCTCCGTTACGACATCACGAGGTTGCCCCACTATGGACATATCCAATTGTTGCGTCCTGGAGGACATTGGCAAACTGTGAACCATTTTACACAACTTCAAATGGTCAAGGACAAGGTCCGCTACGTCCATGCATCAGGTAGACCTAAACACGATGAATTCAAATTCTCGGTCAGCTGCAACGGTGTCACTACATCAACGTTTTTCGAGTTCCGAATAACGTTCACTGCAAATAAAGTGGTCATCGTCAACAATGCTGAATTAATTCTCGAAAAGGTCCAAGAAACTGTCATTGGAGCAGAACATTTGCGAGCGGAAACGACACCTCAGCCTTCCGACGAACAGAACATCACGTTCACTGTCAAATCTTTACCGTCATACGGCAATCTGATGATGCTACCTCGAACTTCTCAACCGTCACCCACATCTGCTGCTACACATCGTCACGGTCACTCTCAGAGGTTTCAAAAGTTACAGTTGGGAAGTAACTTTACACAAGCTGACATAACTGCCGGTCACCTAAAATATAGGCTCCATCATAAATCCTACTCTGCCATAAAAGACACATTCAATTTCAGTGTCCACTCTAATGAAATTTCACTAGACGTCGCTAGTTTTCGAATCAATCACATTCCAGCAGCAGATCGCGATGCCAATGTCGTACTTGGGCTTTTGGAAGTTGTTGAAGGAGAACGTGCAACCATCACCAACAAGCTGTTGTACATAAAGATCGGAAAGACTGACCATATTTTATACAAAGTCATAGAAAAACCCAACCACGGACTATTGGAACTGGGCGAAGTATCTTCAAATGTAACGAGTTTTACGAGTAAAGATATCGGCAACGGCTTTCTCTCGTTCGTTCACGACGACAGTGAACACGACCACGACACCATTGGGTTCTTGGCGACAGCTCAAGGAGGCGATCCAGAGTTCCAATTTGTTGGAACGTTGCCCATTAGAGTGGTAATGAAGAACGACATGACTCCAGAAAGGATCATAGATCGAGTTTTTCATGTTGTGACGAACGGAGAACGAATACTAACTTCGAGAGATTTGCTCTTTACTGACGCCGACGTCGGAACAACACCTTCCGATCTACAGTACTCTCGCAGAGGAATACCTAACGGAGCTCTCCTCCACATAGATAAACCGGACACACCTGTTTTTCAGTTCACTCAACAGGACATCAACGATGCAAAGATTTTATTCCGTCATACCGGCGCTTCGTACGGCCGTGCTGCAATCTGGGTTACTGACGGAAAGTTTTTTGTAAATAGCATCCTAGAGATACGAGCTTCAGATCCGTTTATTAACATTGTTAACAATACGGGTTTAGTGGTGAAGAAAGGGAACACGGCTGTCATAACCAGATCCAACTTAAGCATTGAAACAAATTTGAATGTCGGACCGAACGAAGTCAGATATTTGGTGTCTGTTTCTCCAGGACATGGAGCAATTATCGTTGATAGCAAACCGGCCACGGAATTTCTTCAGAAAGACATCGATAACGAAAAAGTTGCTTATCGTAGCGACGGTGGCGCCTACTTTGGTGACACGTTTGCCTTTGAAGTACACGTCCACGAGACAAGATCGGATGGTAATTTCGAGGTAAGAATATTCCCAGAGAGCTACTGGGAATCATTGGAAGTGTCAGGCAACTATTCGCTGTCGGTCGAAGAAGGACACAGAGTGACCATCGATCCAGTTGTACTTTCTGTTAGCCATCCTAACATAGACCCAAGAGAAATCACATTTGTAGTCAAACAACCTCCTCGCCATGGTTATCTCGCAACTGATGTTGGATCGGGAACATTAACTGGAGCTCAACACTTAGCCACAACCATTTTTGACCAATCCTCTGTCAACGAAAAACGAGTCAAGTATGTTCATACCGAACGTAATGCCACAGAAGACTCTGTTGTATTTGACGTCACAAATGGAATTGTAACTCGTGCTGACCTCAAGCTGACCATTGACATAATTCCTTCGCATATTGTTTTAACAACATTAACGATTACAGTCAATGAAGGCGAGAACGTAACACTGTCTAAAAATACAGTGAGTGCCGTAAACTGGCATTTCAAAGACAAGATAAGAGAATACGTTGTCGTGGAGCCACCGAAACATGGAAAGTTAGTCCTGAAGGAAGACAGAATTCAACATGAGAAGGATCAAGCAAAACAACTGGATCGAATCACATCCGAACAGCTACATTCATCCAAAGTTTTATATCAGCATGACGACAGTGAAACAATCGAAGATCATTTTGTAGTCGTCGGTAACACCGAAGATACGAAAAGCATACCAGCAACTGTCATAGTCAAAATTATACCAGTCAACGATGAATCTCCTGTCATTAATCGCAACATCAAACTAGAAGTACGAAGTATCTCGCAATAATTTTGCGAATTTAATTAAAAATTAATTATTTTTCATAGGTCTGGCAAGGTTCAACGACTATACTGTCTTCGGATAACCTAAACGCCGTCGACAACGACACGTTTGCTGAAGATCTCTGGTATACATTAGTCTCACCTCCACAAAATGGTCATCTGGCTGTTGTGAATAACACCGAGAAAGCAATACTGAACTTCACTCAGGCTATGATTAACCAGAAAGACATAGTGTTTGTCCATGCAGGTTGTATTTTATGACCAGTTTGAAGTTTCCATCTAACGTAATGACCACTAATGACTTTTTCTATTCAGGTTCTATGTCCAGCTCGTTCAGTTTTCAAGTGAAAGATGGAATTCACTCTAGTCCAAAACATGTCTTTACGGTTGTGGCTAAACCGGTCACGCTTCATGTTCAAAATAACAACAAACTGTACGTGTTTCCGAGTTTGCAACAAACCATAACTTCAAGACACCTTCTGACCGTGTCCAGTAATTGGAACCAAATGGAACCTATAACGTACACTGTTAAAAACCGTGGCAGTGGACCGAGGCTGGGGAAGATAGTTTGTTTAGATATCGACGGATCATTCCGTGAAGTCAAATCGTTCACACAAGAGCAAGTGAACCGCAGCTTAGTAGCTTATAAACACACTCGTCAGTTTGCAGAACTAGTGGCCACAGATACATTCACCGTTGATGTAAGCAGTCCACATGCAGAACCACTAAAAGACGTTGTATTCAACGTTGAGATATCTGTGGTGACTATCAACCCAGATGGATTAGAACAGTACATTTCGACTTCTCCGATAGTTCTCGACGAAGGTGGAACTGCAAACATTACGGGGAAAAACATCAATATGACCGGATTGACTGAAGTATTAAATGAAAACCGAAATACGAGGTTTATGCCTCGTCTTTTTCTAAGAGTCAAAGGAGCACCAGACCATGGGTCAATCACGATGGAAGGAACCGTAATAAACAACATGACTGAATTCACTCAAAAGGATGTTGATTTTGGTTTGGTTTCGTACATACACGACAACTCTGACACATTAACCGACGATGTTTTGCTGGGTGTCCTCTTGGACAACAGTGGTGTCACAGGTGGCTCTACTGTACTCCTGTTGAATGTTACATTAGACATTCGTATTCGTCCAGTTAATGACCAGCGTCACGAACTGATAACTACGGCGCCGAGAATCGAAGTGGTGCAAGGACAAATGGTGCAGATAACTTCCGAAAACCTAAAGACAGTGGATGCAGACACACCTAACCGAGAAATCCGTTACGACATCATCAGCGGGCCAAGCAACGGAAAAGTGGTGCTGCATTCCGACAGCGACATACCCGTACTCTCTTTCACACAACAGGATATTAACGATGGTAAACTTTGGTATATTCATGATGGTGGCACACTGGATACTGTTTCATTCCATTTCAAGGTACTTTCAATTTTATCTGTTTTCTAAACGCACTGCGTTGCTGTTTTTAATGATGTTGTTGTAATACATTTAACAGGTGTCTGATGGTGCCTTTAAGCCAGTGTACACGGTATTTAACATTCATGTTGTGCAACTTACCTTGGAGCTCCTTAACACTTCAACGATTGAAGTGCCGCAAGGAACAACTTCAACATACTTGAAACCCTACAATCTTGGAGCTAAAACCAATGGCAATCATTCTCACATCATGTACAATGTTACAACTCCACCACAACGTGGCCACATATTCATGAATGATGAAATAGTGCAACATTTTGCACAGGTTGATATCGACGCAGAACGAGTTCTTTACGTACAACTCAATATGTCGGCATCCTCTGATTCCTTTGCGTGCACGATCTTCAACGAGGATCATCTCTTGCGAGACCAAGTTTTCAATGTGAAAGTAAAACCGTTGGTTAGGCAACGGCACGCAGACGTGGCATCGGGAACAAAACTAATTCTCTCGTTAGATATTCTGGATGCCACTCAACTGGCCGAGAAGACAAAAAGTAATCCCGTGTTTACAATCGTACGAAGACCTAAGTACGGTCGTTTGAGGAGGGTCTACGTACGAAGAAAAGGTCCTAACAAGCGAGAATCGGTCACAGAAGACGTGCTTCATTTTACTCAGGAAGATCTAGTGAATAGCGTGGTTGCTTATGAAAGCAAAGACTTCAAAGTGATGTCCACCACAAATGACAGCTTTGACTTTGTGCTAGGTGCAATGGGAGTTCAACCAGCACATGGAACGATGTCCATTTCGCTGCATCCAAAGGGTACGTTGTCTCAAGCGTCAGCCATGACACCAGTTGCTCAGATCCCTGCAACGGGTGAGGATTCCGAGTCGTCGTTTGCGGCACCTCCGCACTCAACTTTAAGAAGTCCTGCAGCCGGTCCAGGAATACTAGTTTCAGACACCAAGGCCGAGAAAGAACAGGCGCCATCGTTTCATCCGAGCCTCACAGACGATCACGTACTTATTATTGCTCTGGCGGCGGGAGTTGTTCTTCTCACCGTGTTCGTCATAATGACAATAAGGTGTGTGGTTCGTAAAAGTGCCAAGAAGCCACCGAAGTGCTCGGCCACGAGAAGTTCAACAGCAGCTAATGGTGGACCATTACCACCACCCGTTTTGGACGCATACAACAGTGTGCCAACGTCCGACCACCACCACCACCACCACCACCACCAGCACGTATCTCACGACACATGCATAGGTTATGGAGACGAAGACGATGACGAAGGGTCCCGAGGAATGCGGGGATTTACTCCTCCGATGAGCACTCGTAGCCGGCCGACATCGCCTCGATTACGTGCGCACAGCCACGCTCCAATGCAAACTAACAGAATGGACCAATCGATGCGGGGAACTCCTTCCGCCATTCCCGAAGAGGAATGGACCGAAGTGAGTCCTGCAGTGCCAACGTGCAAAGTAACACCTTTATCACAAAATGACCAAATGGACATAAACGAAACAACCCTTAAGTATCCGTACGGCTTCGTCGAACCACCTCCAATGGAGTCGTGGGGAATGTACGAACCGTGTTCGGATGTGCCGTATAATAGGCCCGTCAATCCAATGCTACAGAAGAACCAATATTGGGTCTAATTAAAAGGCACTTGTAATAAAAAAAACAGTCACAGACCCATTTTTTTTATCAAAGACGAGGGACCCTTCATAACGTTTTTGTTCTTATTTTAACGATCGAGTGTTTTCTTGTGTTTTTTTAACTTTTTACATCTAATTCCCTCACAAGTGTATATAATATATAATATAAAATCGTGTTATTTTCATATCATAGCTTTTGTAAGAAGATACAAAAAAAAAATTGAAAAAAATTATCCAAACCCCTTTTTTCCAATGTTGTTTTATCCACAACTCATTACGTCATCAGGCTCTCTCACTTAATTTATCTTTTCGTTTCCTTTTTTGTATTTGCATTTATGTAACAAATCATTTTTATGAGATGATTAAACCAAAGTCAGGAGAGAAAATTAAAAAAAAATTTTCATTTTTTAAACCTTGATTAATTAAATTCTGATTCACAACGGCCGTAGCAACAGCAAGACAACAACATACTCAAAAATAAAACCACACTAAAAAAGAAACTAATGAATGAAAAATAATACATTTAAAAGGTAAAACTCACCACTTTTATGTAAAACTGGCGCTCGATAATATATTGAGTGAAGATCGCCTGAAAAAAACAAAAATACAAATTAAGGTGGTTTTAAAGTGTAAATGCCTATCGAACTCTGATAAGTCTGTCTTTCAGGTGCAAAAAAAATGACGAGAAACTTGAATCGATTTTAGAAACTAGAAGGGTAGCTCCATCACATAAGGATATTTTCATGTTAATATCTTTCAAAATAAGCTTTTTAAGGAAGTTTGAAAATGACCTAACTTTAAAAACAAATGATATTTTTTTAAATTTTTGTTTTTAAAAACTTTATTTTGAAGGATATAAACATGAAGAAAACCTTAAGCGATTACCCTTCTAGTTTCTAAAGACTTTCAAGTTTCTCTTAATTTTGCTTCTAAAAGACAAGACTAACAAGAATTCCAAAATGAAGCTGTTCATAAATCATCTTAATGTTTTGTTATTTCTTTAATGCTCCGGTCAACTCTACCCTAAAAACACACAAAACAACCCAACTTTAAATAGGTAAGAAATATTATTTGAAAATACCTACTACGACGACCACACTGAAATCCACACTGAAACTACGAGCTCTCGTGTCTGTTCTCTTTCGATACGTTGCAAGTTTATAAGCTAGAAATAAAATTGGAACATAATAATTAATACAACTTGTAATCCATCATTGGTTACTTTTCTAACTTATCAGCTTACAAAAGTAAACCACGTAATAATAATGAAACACAATTAATGTGCAGAAACAACAACACACTGCTATTATCATTTTACTTATATAACAATTTTGTTTCAGAAAAATGTAAATAAACTCTTATTGTTAATGATTTAATTGGCTAAATTTATTTCGAAAGTATTCAAAACATCTTACGTAGAACATTTATTAAAACAAAACATTGAAACTTTTTCTTTTCTTTCAAAAAATATTAATTTATTAAATAAATTAATAATCGCTATATATATTTTAATTATGCAACTAGAAACTTTTTAGAACATTATCATAATGATTTTTTTTTACTAGAAAAGCCATTAAAATGTTTACATTTTAAATGAATGCACCCCATCTGAACTTCTTACTAATTTATAAATTTCCTTATTTTATTTGAATTGAAAACATGGTAAACAAAATTAATTAAAAATAAACTTGAAGCTACTTCGTTATTATTATTTTTTTATATAAAAATTAATAACTTCCAAGATTGGTTTAAAAAAGAATTATAATAATTACTAGAAGTGAAACCGCTGCTTTAATTTTAATGACTGCTATTGTCACAAAACACATAAATAATATATTATGAAATAAATTAATTTTACTTGAATAAGACATTAATTATTGTTTCCACGTTATGACCTGTTTTGGTCGTTTCCACTAAGTCAGGACAATTTGTTTCAGGGCAAATAATTGACCAAAAATTAGGGTCAAAAATCAAAATTTGGCCGCCAAGTACATTTAATAGTTATTCATTTTTGTTTGTCAAATATATAAATAACTAATAAATTAATAATCAAATTATCTGCACATAAAAGTTTGGCTTTTTTTATCGAACAACCATAAAAATTACATTTTTACTCTTCATCTCACCCATGACTCTAGTTGTTTTCAATGGTTTGTGCCTTGTGTTTTCCATGAATTTTTGTGCTGTTCTCAAACGAGAACGGACTCATCGTAATCTTGTGAACCAAACGCAACATCAACATAACATCAAAAGATCTTCAAACAAAAAACCGAAAAACTACAAATTACTCTTAAGAGAGACAAACACAGCGGTTCCAGTTTCGGAAGGCGAACCACTCAATGGACATCATCAACACGTCGTCATAGTGAAAGTTAACCTTGACAAAATAAATTGATTATAATTAGAACATGGCTTCAAATAATCAACTATTTAATTAAATGTTTTTTTTTATAGAAATAATAAATTAAAATTTTTAATAGTTTTTATTTTTAGATTTTATTATAAATTTTAATTTCAATTAAATTATATAAGTAATTTAAATATAATTTTTTTTTATCATTTCTAGTTAATTTTTTTTTTAAATTATTTCAATTAAATTTATTTTTTCTTTAATCATGTTTAAATTTATGTTTCCAATATTTCAGTTGATTTTTTTGTAAATTAACTTATTTTACAGGTTCTCTGATTTTGAAAACGATTTTTATTTAAAAACATTTTTTAGATTTAATTTAAATTATTACACAAATTAAATTCGTGTGTATTTTGCTGTTTTTAGTTACAACTTACAACTCTTGAAGTTGCTTGAAAGTTGAAACCTAAATGACCTATTTGACCTATTAGAGGGCCCGACATTGAAAAAAATCATGTACGAGATTCACAGATTCAAGATTCACTTTATACAAGGTAGACATTTGCGTCCATTTTCGTTTGTCTCATAGCAGACGATTACGTGGATAATATTAGTTGCACTTGAAATCAAGTTTTATTTAGCTTATATTTCTTTTTAATTTAAAATTATAATGATTAATGACTAACTAGATTTTCACAAGGAATGGGAATATACATGTATGTAGGGAAAAAACATTTTTAAGAGCCTAGATGGACGTCCATCTTGTTGTTTTGAGCAGACGACAACGAGACAAATGAGTGTTCTTATATGGTGTTACTAAAACTGAAAGAAATCGCCTCACAATCGCTCAATTCAAATACAGTAAAGCGCAAAATGCAATAAAATGTATTGTTCTTCACGTGCTCTATTTATATAATTTTTGAAAAGGTCCTTCTATTTTTAAACAAGGTTCAAAGTCGTTCCTTTTTTCAACCCCATGTTAAATCCCATTGGCCCCAAAACCGTCCCACAAACATTTGAAAAACTCTCGTTAAAACTGATTTAGAACAATAACAAAATAATTAGCACATACATTCATGTATTGGCTTCACGACGTTTCCTTTTTATAAATTTTGAAAAGGTCCATCTATTTTTTAATAACGTTTAAAATCGTACGTTTTTAAACTCCATGTTAAGTCCCATAGGAGCAAAAAACCGTCACCCAAACATTTGAAGAACTCCCATTAAAAACGACTTAGAAGAATCACACAAAAATTAGCACGTGCATTAATCTATTGGCTTCACCATGTTTTCTTTGTATAAGATCAGCACGCGAAATTATTTTTCTATTAATTATTATGTGACTTGAAACCGGGAGAAAAAACGTTAAAAAACTGTTTTTCAATCAACAACGATCGCAGCGCCTACATTCGGAGAAATTTTGAACTAAACGATGTATCTAGGCTCTTAAAAATATTTTCATTATATTTTTTAAATTTAACTAAATATTTAGCTTTACTTTTAATCAACATTCAAATTAGCTTGTTTACGAATAATACTTTTTACTAGAATGGCAATTAAATAACAAAAAAAAGTTCAAAATAAAATATTTCCTATAAGAGAGAGACAATAAGATTCAATTATTTCTGTAGACAGCTAAACCTTTCTACAAACGAAAATGGCTGCAATTACTTTAACATGGTATTTATTTAATGCCTAACCATAGCCTCCTTATATAGAGATCTATCTATATAAGGAGGCTATGGCCTAACCTGTATAAAACGAACCTTGTAACGTTGACCATAGCCACCTTATATAAGGTGCCTATGCGTTGACGAAGAACGTGGCGTCATCTAGTGACAGAAAAAGCAATGTTAAATACCAATCAGAAAGAGAGAATAATTTACAAATGAGATTCAATATTCTAAAGACCTTCTTAATAATAATATTAATAAAAATTTGAAATCTTACGTTTAGCTTCTAATATTCCTTTTCATAGTTGTTCTTTTTTTCAGAAATTCAGAACATCTTTTCGCCTGTCTTTTATTTATTTCAAGCAAGACTTGTCGTCGTAGTATTTCAGTCACAATCAACTTGTAGAAGACGCCATTTTAACGAATCCATGAATTATGATGATAATTATAAAAACACTCAACAGATGGCAGCACTCAGTAGATTAGACGCCACTTTTGAATTTTAACTTCCTAATTTCTATCATCAAAATTAGCTAAAATAAAAACAAACACATATATTATTTATTATAATTTAGGAATAAAGTTCAAAACAATTTTATCTAATTTAACATATTTTTATTTTTATTTTTTTTGGGGGGGGGGGGGCGGAGGTGGGTAGTTTAGAAAAACCAATACGTTACGGTATCCCGCTGTGAATAAGCTAATCATGAGGTATATTGTCCAAATTAACAGTGAAGTTGGTTTCAGTCTCTTTGAGAATCACCTTAATAAGACCCGGAGAAAAACAAACCGTAGCAAAACAATTTTCTCAAGTGCTGAACAAAAAATTGGGCAAAATGGAGGTTATTTTTCATTTTAGAAGCGACATTTAGACGAAATTGGAAGCGGTTTAAAAACTAGAATAGTAAATGAATCACTTAAGATAAAGCTGGGAAGTGAACCACTTTGATTAGTGGACTACTGGGTTAAATTGACCACTGGGCTTCGTGGACCAATGGGCTCAGTAAACCACTGGGCTAAGTGGACCACTTAGCTCAGGAGGTCACTGGATTTAGAAGTTTCGAGCCATAAGGGTCACAACGAAAAAAAAAATGTATATTCATGAAAGAAAAAAATGGAATTGTACGATCCATGTGAATTTCATTTTATTCGCTTCTTTTGCTGTATTTTATCTAAATTCCTTTTTACGGGCAAGCGGTCGCAAGCCTACCATTGTGAACCGTCTCACTTTATAAGAATGCTTTTGAATCATTTTGCCTGGGATGATTTTTATTATAAAACGGAATTTGTAATAAATGGTCCTTCAGACCCAAGTACAAGAATACAAGACGAATATCAATTTGGATTCTCAGAAGATAATTTCCACATAAAAAAAAAACGTTCAAAATCACTCAATGGAACAAAATGGTTTTGTGTGTTGAAACCCTATTCTGAGGGTTCAAGTTGTAGTTAATTTGTCAAGTGTATCCAAAACTACCATTCACCTATTAAGGTGGTTTGAAGTGTAAACGCCTCTCGAAACAGGCAATTAGAAAACGGGATGAACAGAAGTTGACTCTGCCGTTTTTATGACGAACAGTAACTTCTAATTGGTTGGTTATCTAGTCTGACGTCACATGCTCCGCCCCTTTTCAACGTAAAACTACATAACCAACCAATTAGAAGTTGCTTTCGTCATAAAAAGGGCGGAGCCATCTTCTGTTCATCCCGTTTTCTAATTTCCTGTCTCGGACCCTCATAATTAAATTAAAAAAATAAATAAAAAAACCGTGAATGCGTTGTTTTAGAAACTAGAAGGGTAGCTCAATCCCTTGAGGGGTATTTTCATGTTAATATCTTTCATAATAAGCTTTTAAAGTGACTTTGAAAACGACCCAACTGCAGACGATATTTTTTAATTTTTATTTCTAAAAAGTTTACTTTAAAAGTTATTAAACATAAAAATGCTCTTAAATAATTGAGTTACCCTTCTAGTTTCTAAAACACATTCTAGTTTGTTTTTTAAAATTTTGTTCCTTTTCAAGAGTACAAAAATCAGCTGTTTAAAAACCATCTTAAGTCTAGAAGAAGCAAATTAAAGAGCTTGAAACTGAACTCGAGTCCAATAACAACATTTTGTAGGTTGAAATTTCAACTTTTAGGCTTCCTTAAGGCTATTACAGGACGCACCTATTCTACCATAAATACCCGTTATACATAGGAGGAGGCCATTTGCATAAGGTGTTATGCAAATGAGTTAAAACATTCAAAAGAGTTTATCAGTAATTGACAAAACATGCAAGAGGTGGATAAAGAAGCTCAATGGCAACGTATTTTTTTTAATACAAGAACGCAATTACCCTACCTACACTGCATTACATTTATCCCAACTTAACAGGCATTAATTTGCATAAATTTAAACGTCAATAAAAAAGAAGACAATTATTTTCCTTTCGCTTGTATATTTTTCTAAGCGGCAAAAAAAATACATTCACATTCCTAAAATGTTTTCAACCACACTATATTTGATAAGACAATATAAAACCAAACAGAAAACATATTTATTTTTTTAAAATAATAGAAAAAAAATATTTATTTCAGAAGCCGCAACAACAACAACAAAAAGAAGAAAAATATAAACACAAGTCATTGTAATATATATATATTTTTTCATAGTTCATGTTTACTATATCTCAAGTACAAAAAAGGGGTTCCTTATTGTGTTTATGTCGTCGACGTGCACAGAAGAATCTTATGACGTCAACAAGTATTGATTCCGTTGAATATCCATTTCTCTCTCTTATTTTGTATCTCTCTCTCTCTCTTTCTCTCTCTCTCTCTCTTTCTTTTATTCTCTCTCTTATATTCTATCTTTCCACCTATCCTTTCTTTCAAAGTCTCTTCCACTGATCTCATGTTTGTACTCAAATAAGAATATTTGCTCAGCAAGAAAAGAACGAAATGAATGCCTATTCCCCATTGCTATTACATTTTATATGTAATATACATTTATACATATAAGAAAATAAAATAACAGAATATCTCAATGTAACGTATAGATGGCATAATTCTAACTATTCATATCATGTATGCATAGGCTGTATTTACATCTCCATCTCTCTCTCTCTCTCTCTCTCTCTCTCTGTGTGTTTGTATATATTTTCATATATTTTCATACATGTAGATCTATATTATCATTGGATAGAAAAGCCTTTTTTCTCTCTCTCTCTCTCTCTCTCTCTCTCTCTCTCTCTCTCTTTTGCATTCATCTCTTTTATGAACAAATAAAGTTAAGAAGATAAACGTGTGTTGAGGAGGAGGAGGAGGCGGGATGGGGTGGGGAGGGAAGGGAAGGGTTCCACAAAATATAGATTTGTAAATATAAAATGTAGTCTATGAATATATCCTAGATATAAATTAAATTTTTTAAGACATGTGACATAAATTATTAACTTTTAGATATTCATTTTCGGATATATAATAACAAAAATATTAATAATATATTTTTTTTTTCTCGCAAATTTTTTTTTTCAAGAAATCAATCAATAAACGTATATATAAAAGCTCCACCAGGTGTCTAAGGTTAATTATAAAGGGCAACGTACTATGTAAAAAAAAGATGCTCTGATATCGAGAGGGTAGGGTGTCCAGAAGCCGTTGGACCCATTTCAAACGAGTGTTTACAAGAAATGCGTAATACTGGCGGCATCTAGATGACATTGGCTGTGTTCGGCAACTCAAGATTTAAAAAAAAAGTAATGTTCGTTACAACTGTGCTAGATTTGTATAGGTTTTTTTTTGAAAAAAAAAAAAGAAAACAATCATCTCATTCATTCTTGTAAAAATTAAATTAAAAATTGTGATCTTTACACTGAAGGACGTGAAGGTCAAGGTGTAATAACGTCATGTGTTGGTCCTAGGAGCACTTCTAATTTTAAAGGACCTCGCTCATAACATTCTAGCTCATTTTTATTTTAAATCTGTCTTTCAAATTATGCGTTATACGTTCCAACGTACAGTAACCATTAAACATTTATTAACATCAATTTTGTAAAATTAATTTGTATTTTGTGTGTGTGTGGATAATTTTCGTAGACTCTTAAGTTCTCACAGGTTCTATGCAGTGTGCCTATTGTGCCTAATGGATACAATGGCCCTGTCAAGTTTGAACCATTTTTTTTCATATAAGAACTCAAAATAATAGAAAAAATTTTAAAAAATCATCTATCATTTGTGTACTTTTCTTCCTTGAGTTACCGAATACAGCCATAATTTAAATCACTCTTACGAAATCGTCTACTGCGCCTTTGCACGCAATGTAGAAAATACACAAACACATACAAATTGAAAAGCAAAGAGAGAAAGAGAGAGAGAGAGAGAGAGAGAGAGAGAGAGAGAGAGAGAGAGAGAGAAAAATAAGGGATTTCTCCTTGGAAACGGCGCTAAATTCGCGACTGAATGCCGTTGTCAAGAACCCACATGAAGAGTTCACCTGTTTAATAAGTCCAACAAGTCTTTTCCTCTATATACATATTAGGCTACATTTATACATACATGTACCATGCGCACCATAGACATATACATACATATAAAGGATAGAAAGAGAGAGGGAGAGAGGGAGAAAAAGAGTAGAAGGGCGAACATTTGTCAGCCAAGCAAGAACATTGAAATCCGATTTAACTCGGGGCGTAAACAAGCATCAAAGCCGAGTATATTGGTTGGCTTCGGGTTTTTTTCTCTCTCTCTCTCACTCTTTCGACCAAAAATCTTCTATCTAGACGATAGATCCATAATAGATTTTAAAAAGCTAAAAACACCACCTAAAAGAACTTGGATCATTTTATTTTCTATTTACACATATTCTAGTATTTTGAAACACATATATCTAAATAGGAGAGAGGCCTATAAGATATTATATTGATATATATATATATATATATATATATATATATATATCAAGGCATGAGAGATGAGATAATAAGACTATTGTTTTGTTCAATTTTCAATAACAAACTTATGACATGACCTTACTTTTAGAAATGTCACCATCACCTTGCACAAAAAAAAATATAACAGAGAGACAACAATAACAAAACACAAAAAAAACACAACCCTCCTCTACCATGGATTACAAATAAGTCCTGTGTTACAATTTGAAGCTAATTACCTAAGTTTCAACCTATTTTAATAGTGCCACTCTTAATTAGGGATTTGTCATATGTGAAGCACCACAAATAAAGGCATCCCCCTCCTTCCTATTTATAAAGGGTTGAAAATATATATTCATATTTACACACGCAACATATTTTTCAAATTGATGTTAGTAGTGATTGCCTTTTACGAGGGGACTGTTTTTAATCATTGAGCTTCGTTTGAAACAAACATCTTGAAAATAACTGAAAAGTCAGAAATTAGAGAAGAAAAAAAAAAAACTTCAAATAGAACTCTAAACTTTAAGCCTTAAATTTTCTTGAATAATCTTTTATTTTCAAATAGCTGTAAGAAAACTGAATAATTCTCAATAATGTTACATTTGAATAAATATTATGAATAAAGTTTAAAAAAAAATCAAAAACGGGGAGTTATTTATTAATAACACCCTGTAGATGTTTCTAGAAATCTAATTATTTTGTTATTCAGATGTAAAATAAAGATAAAACTTGAATGTGTTTTAGAAACTAGAAGGGGGTTGAAAATGACATAATTTTATAAGCTACCATAGTTGTTAAACAACATATCAAAACTGTTGTTATACAAAAATAAAATAAATTAGTAGTTAATTTAAATTATTAAATTAACTTATAATTAATTTAAATATTAAACAAACTAAAGTTTAAAATTTGTTTAATTAAGATAAAAGCGAAAATTTAGACATCAGTTTTTTTTAAAAAAAGCTTCTTTACTAACTTGCTTCATTTTCTGTACAACTTTATTTTGATGTGTTACTAACAATCAATGTATGTGCAATTATAAATTCTTAAATATTCTATTTTAAACGATTTAGGTATGCCGCTCGTCATACTTAGGTAATATAAATTGAGAGCTTTCGTTCTGTGACATTCTCTATAATAGATGTAATGCGACAATCAATCGCAAAACGTCATCAGGGTCAGAACTGATAACATATGGCAAATGTTTTCCCTCCTTTATCTATGTGTGTGTGTGTGTGTGTGTGTAATAAAAGAAAAACCACCCTCGACAACCACTCTTAATTTCAATGTCCACTCTAGTCTTTTTCCTTTCTTTGTGGCTATTTGTCTACTTTTATGGTGTAGTTGAGTGTAACATTAAAATATTGCAGTGCCAATAGGATGTCCATTTGAGAGGTTGTTGAATGCGGAAAAGAGAGAAAAAAAAAACTACTGACTTATTAGATTTTCTACGCTAAAACAGGCTTATTAACTTAACTCGCAGTACCGTTAAGCTGACTAAAAAGTGTTTTCTTGTAGTTCTTTGTTTTTATGCATTGTTGGTCACCAAATAACCAAAAAGGACTGACTGACTACATTCCTTATTTCTTCATACTTATCTTTTGACTGCTGTTGAACCTGAAGTATAGGAGCAAATTCAAGAAGAAAACTTGGCACTTCAACTTGAACCTGCTGAGACATAGAAACATTCTCTTTTAAGAATATTCAATAAAAAGGGTTTTTCTATTTTAAAATCCTGTCCAGAAGACTCAAGTTGAAGTCTCAAGGGAGGGACTGAAAATCATTGTGGTGTATGTCAACAATAAATAAATAAAAATTGAGTTACACCGTAATTTTACATCCCAATAAGTTGAATTTGTTGATGACATAAAACAAGTACTGCTAACTAGTGAAAAACACTGTAAAAAAAGAACTTACGATACTTTGATACTAAATAAATAGTATTTAGAGTATTTTTGGGATCATCTATCTGAACAAAATCTTTTGCACATTATTCAGTGAACCAGTGAAATGTAACTGTGTTAAAATCTTCACAATCCACCAAGTAATTATTTTCTTAAAAAATTATAAAAGTTCTACCACAAGTTATTCTGGGTGACATAAATCGAGAGCTGGACCACGTTGAATAATAAACTAACCTCTAAACGGTTCTACCCATATTCCAAGGATGTCACCTATTAAATTTCCCAACTTTTTTTTAAATAAAAGGCAACTATTTTTTAATTATTTAATATAAATTATTTTTTTCTATTTTTGAAAATGTGAATTTCTTTTGTTTTCAAGTGAAGAAAGAAAAAGAAATTCTACGTACATTTTGCAACAAATGTCTATAGGGTTCGTTAATCGTTATATCTCTTCTAAAGTAAAATCTCGTTAAATGATTAATAATCTTGTAAATAAAAATAGTTTTTTTTAAAAGTATTTTTCAAAAGCCAATAACTTTGCAAATAAATATGTACTTCAAGGGCTTCTCAAGAATTTCTCTATTGTTAAAAATAATAAAAATTTGTATTTGATATTTCTTGTAGTTTTTTTCTGTGTGTCTCTATTTTTGTCAAAATATTCCGTTGACATTTATTCAGAGCTTAACTTCATTTACATGAACTCAATCCTGAACATTTCTCCTTTTCTTTTTTCCAAAGTGTTGAGCAAATTTCCGTTTGACATCAATCATCTTTTTCCCAACCCTTCAAAAGATATATTGTTTTTAATCTGACAATTTTCTTCTTGTAACAACAAAATATAACAGAACAAGTGAGGCGTGCATTTCCATAACGTTGTAAATGCCACATAAGGGTAAAATAAGTTTTTAATCGAAACTGGGTTGTAAACGCCATGCTTTTTGCAGGGGAATTTGCTTGTCACGAAAGTGCTGTTCCTAATGGTCAAAAACTGAAGTAGAATTATTTTGCAAGTAATAACGTTGTAACAGCCAATAGCAATTCGAGTGGCGGCAACCTGGCCAGTGACTATAATGAGGTTGTAAATGACACTAGTGTCACGATAGTGGCAACTTGTCAGCCTATTTTGCATGTTGGCATTTACAACATTTTGGAACTGAAGTGAAGTTTAAATTTTTTTTTAAATATTCTAATACTGATTAATAATTTTAATGCATTCTTTCCATTTCTTAGCTTCTTGTAAATTGTACTACAATATTCTATGCTTTTAATGTAATTGGTTTAGTAGAAAATTTGTTTTTTTCTATCTCCTAAAAAATTTAAATTTTGGCATATACAACGTTTTGGAAACGCACGCTTCAAGCAATTTTTACAACTAACTGAATTCTTAGTGGATAGTTTTTTTCTTTTTATTTCTCTTCATAAGAAACATGTAAATTTTTTAAAATCTTCTAGATTTGTCATAGACAACATAGTATCTATCAAAGAAATTCGGTAGATCTCGATTTCTGAAAGGTTATGAAGGCTCCAATGGGTTACTTTAGTATAGTGTCTCTGTTTGTCGTAAGCTAAATTGCTAAAAATTAAATATCTCAAATTATAAATGACATATATTTCAAACTTCATTTGATTGGGAGCAACATACTAAAATGTAGTTTATACAAAAAATGAAGAAAATTGGTAGTTTTTTTAACTCTTTATACTTTGGTGGCGTTTGTTCTGGGACATACTGTAGAATGCATATAATATACATATATATATATATATATATATATATATATAGTAATATAAAAATATAATTTACATTGAAAATAGAATTTATATTAAAAGTATCGTCATTCTTTGTTATTAAATTAAGGTAAATGTAATTGGTACAAAAATCTTGCAGTGAAAACATCCTGAAGGTAAGAAGAAGAAAAAGAAGAAAAAAAGCATCTAAATGAAGAGAAGAAGAACCGAAATGCAACTCATTATAAATTAGTCTTCTACAAACAAAAGCTTTCTCTTTTGCCATCGGCTTTAATCTAATTTTTTAAAAAAAAAACATGGCTACAATGTTTATTTTTGTCTTTGTTTTTTACCTGTAGCAAAACAGAATTTGTTCCAATCAACAATTTATAATCAATATCGCCTTTTATACGTTTCTTTATCCACTTATCGATTCAATTGTAGACGAAAATTTAACTTTGCTGCTCTACGTTTTTTCTTTCTCTTTCTTTGCAAAATAAAATGACGTATTTGGAAGATGCTCAAAGAAAGATAGGCAATGCTTAAGCAAAAAGACTATGCTTATTCAAAGCCAAAATGGGATTTAATATTGTCTTTTGCTTATGCACTTGCATAAGCAATTGCTAAGCATAAACTTGAGACAAACATAATGCAATATTATCTATCCCAATGTTTAAAAGATAAGTATATACAAAGGGTATGTGACATTTGCCCTAAAGACACTTGCTCTAGAGACAGTTGCCCTAAACCCAGTTGCCCTAGAGACATTTGTCTTATAGACAATTACCCTAAAAATTTGCCCTAAAGCAATTTGCCCCAAAAAGTACATTTGCCCTAAAGACACTTGTCCTGAAACCATCTGCCCTAAAACCACTTGTCTAAAACGACATTTGCCCTAATCAGCAGTCTAAACATTTGGAGTTATTTGCACACTTGTGGCGTGCAGAACCTATGAAAAGAGAGAAGAAAAAATAACATTTCAAAAATAGGTGCGTTTCTCGTTTGGGCATAGTTTCAGGGGAAGTGGTTTTGTTGCAAATGTCCTTTAGGGCAAATGGTTTTACAACGAGTGTCTCTTTAGTGCAAGTGGATTTTAGAGCAATCATGCCTTTAAGTTTAGGGCAATTGGCATTAGGACAAATGGCTTTAGGGGATGTGTCTTTATGGCAAGTGTCTTTAGGGCAAATGATTATATCCAATGTAGAAATGCTTAGAGAAATCAATCTAGCTTTATTCTTTGCTTAGATGCAAATATTTAAAATCCCCTGATAATTTCTGCATTTTAAAAACAGCTTTAAGAACTTGGAAGTCAAAAGACGAAAACGGAGAATTGAAAATTGCCATTTAAAAGTTAATTACGAATATCCTCTTTTCTAGTTTATAAAACATTTTTTATTTTTTTAGTTATAATTGCTTCTAAAGTACGGAATAATAAGAATTCCATACTACTGTTCTATTTCTGTTGCGTCTTAACAGAATTTTCAATTTCTACTTTGTTTGAATTAGACATGACGTGTCATTTTTTTTCTTGATGTCGATATTAATCGTACGAAAATGATTAAGAATAATTAATGTCAATTTAAATATCTGACTGGCATCATCAGTAAATTAATTCCTAATCAGAAAAGAAAATTACATTAAAGAAATAACATGCAAATACAGCATTGGTTTTTTAAAAAAAAAAGCATTTGTGCTAATGGAATGCAACATTCTTTTTTATTTTGTAAAAGTAATGGTTTATCGAGAGTGGGATAAAAAGGGTCTTAAAAGAAAGGGTAAAAGTGCCTTTAATGAACAAATAGGCTGGAATTGGTGGCGCTAATCTAGCTCCAAATAAAACAAATGCCAAAATGAAGAAGCGCTAATGGCACATTAATCACTAGTCAATGTGTAGAAGAACCACCAATACACTAGTAAATCTGTACAATTACTAGCTTTTTAGGCATCATGTAGAATGCCTAAAATAATAAGAAATCTAAATAAAATCTTTTAGTCATTCTCCATAATGCTTAAACGTAGAAATGGCATGACAAAAATATGTTATCAACTTTTATAAATTTATTACAAGTTGTTTATCCATTTTGTACACATTTTTTTTAAAATTTATATAGTCTTGTTAATACGTTTTGGACAGTTTTTAATTTTTTTGTTACAAATATATGGGGCTTAGAAGTTAATACTCATATAGGACTAAGGATTCTTCTATATTTATATATATATAAAAAGCAGCACTTGCTACTCAAAGGGTTGTTTTCAAACGATACGTACATTTATCATATATTTTCAAAATAAGACAATGACACGATGACGAATTGCGTGAAACTGGCCTAATACCTTGTACACACATACATAGTTAAATGCATTTAAACATTAAACACGTTCTACAGAGCCCTGTGAAGGGCAAATGGACAATATGTCGATTTCAATTTATTCACTTAATAATCTCAAAATATTGTCTTACTACTTAAATATAATATAAAAAAAACTATTGACAAAATATTGATTTAGTATTTCAATTTAAAATATTAATAATAAAGTCAATTTTTATTTGGGTTTATGTCCTTAACTGGATACCGTATAATTCACCTGAACACATTTAACTTGAATTCATTTAGCTCATGTGTGTTCAAGGTGTAAGAGTGTTCCTTAAATTCATTTACTGTAGTTGTGTAATGTATGTTTTAGGAAATGTTTGTATTCTTCAAGACACAAATGGCGCTTGTGTACAATAAATGTGATATAGGTACAGACAGAAACGATAAAAAAATTGTTTTCCTTTAATCTACACAATAAGTAACATTTGTAGTGTACATGAAGAAGAAAAAAACTAGATAGTTCCTCCATGTATCTATGACAAAGCTATATATATATATATATATATATATATATATATATATATACAAACACACAGTATAACATGAGCCCCCCTTCCCATATATCTCTAAGATGTTTACTAAGACTTATGACGTAAATCATTACAAGCATGAAACCGGGGCTTCCATAGGTCTTGCCTCTAAACCCAACTAACACTCATCATTATTTGGGGTTCTATGAAACCAGGATGCTATTACACACATGCGCACACGGTGTCACATAACCAACATTACACTAGTCGTTTTTACCAAGTCACTTTTTTAATACCAGTAATAATAAAGTCTCTGGATATACTGTAGATAAGGAAGGATATATTTACAACATAGAGGGTCGTTATGTACTGTATGTGGTTGTACAGAAATATTGAATCAGGGGTGTCTTCGGTCTAGTGTAGGCGGTGGGTCAACCATATGCCACGTATACTTGACCAGAGCATTTCTCGACGACGACATGAGCGCTTATTTTACCCTTATGCAGGGGCGTAGCTGGGGACTCGCAGCCCCAGCGACTGTGACGGGAAGAAGCGCAGGAGGTTTGGTGGGCGCATTTTGGGGGTGCAAAGGGGGAGGAGGGTTGGAGGGCGGCGAGGGGACTCAACCAAGTCATAGCTACGCCACTGCCCTTATGTATCTGTATCTCTAGCCAAAACGACGGGCCCTTAGAGAGTAGAAATTAGATCTACAAACTGATGTTAAGAATGGAAATAATTGCATTTGAAATCTAACCTTACAAATAAGTTTAGTTATTATTTTCTTATCATGCACCAGTTGGATACGAAAAAAGGTTTATATTCATTTTATTCAAAATGTGTTAAAAACTAGAATGGTTAAGGAATTAGGCGAAACGTAATTACTTGATATTTTTCAAAATAACTTTATGAAAAAGTGTGAGAAAAAAAAAAGAAAACGAAAATTGTCATTTATTGCCTTTAATTCATTCATGTTTTTGCTTTTAAAATATTATCGGTCTATTTTTAATTTTGTTTTTAAAATTGCTACATAATTAATTAACTTTCAATTTCTTGTGTTTAAAATGAAGTAAATTTTGATTAAGCTGACTTTTACATAATTTAATACTCTTCGTTTCGAAAACAATTACAAGAAAACCTTTAGGGTAATTTCTTATTGATATCTTTTAAAATATGCTATTTTTGTATTATGAAAAGATCAAGTTTAACAATTGGGGGGCGTTAGCAGGCGATTTTTTTTGATAGAATTATTTTGTCTCACGCTGAAGTAAGAAAACAAAAACTGAGAATTTTAATGATAATGTTCATAAGTGATTCATTTACTATTCTAGTTTTTAAAACACTTTTTATTTTTTTTATACTAACATTGTTACTGAAACAAAGTATAACCAGAATTATATTTCAATTTTTTTCTCTCTCTCTCTTTCTCTCTCTCTCTCTCTCTTTTTTTTTTTTCTCTCTCTCTCTCTCTCTCTCTCTCTCTCTCTCTCTCTCTCTCTCTCTATCATTTGCATATATTTCAATGTAATTTTCTGGTGAAGCTGCATAATAGTTTTTTCTTCATTCGTTGTATTGTGTGATTGCTGTATTTCAGGGGGCAAAAGATGTTTTTCTCCATCCGCATAAAGCAAAAGTAATTTAGTAAGACATCTAACAGAGGAATAACATCATAATTATAATATATAAAATGAAATGAAGACAAAAAAAGATGAAGTCTAACATGTACAAAATATATCTGAGTTTAATAGTGAATGACATTTTTTTCTCGAAAAAAAACTTTTTCATTAGCTTAATTAAATTAAAAAAAAAGTTCAAAAACCCTATTATTTGGCCCCAAATAGCTAAGAGGGTGTCCAACCTTTTCTATAAAAAAATGTTGCTCCGAATGGAGAGCCACAATAGCGTGTTCAGTAACTCAGCTTGAGAAATTTGAGATGTATGAGGAGCCATTCATGTCAAAAATAAAAAGATTAAAAATATTATATTAATAATTCATTTTTTGTACTAAAAATAACTGAAATAAACTCAAACATCGCAAATTGTTGAAACTGACTTCAAAATAAAATTGAGTAACTGAACACGCAAACATTACAAAGCTTTTACGTTGGTTATTTTTTAGCTACAAAAAATATAAACATTATCATAGTTTCATTGGAAGTGGGTTTGAGAAACAAGTTTGTCGTAAATATAAATGTTCTTTATATTTCACATGTTTCATCACATTTCAAGAAAAAAAAAACAGACACATACATGAATTTTAAAGCTTACAAATTTCATTTTATACATTGTACAGTCTGAATGGTTGTGGTGCCATATTGGCATTATGTTTTTGACAGTTTACTTTCATTTTTTGGCTTTTGCATACAATATTAGAGAGATATGATGGTTAATAATGATACACCAACCAAACAACCAACCCAAACAACCAACCTCATAACCAATAAACAAATTTGCAAATTGCTTTTATGATCACAAACATGCAAAGGCGGAAGACCCAATTATCATTTCAGGGTTGCAGCAACAACTAACACATCTATATTCCTTCTTTTTTTTAAAGAGATTTTTTTGTATGTAGGCCTACGGTAAGCATTTGAAATAGGCCTATATGTGTTGTTTGCATCCCAGCATCGGTCTAAATTAGTCAATCAATGAATTCTTCTATCCCCTTTTTGTCGCTAGGAGATGAACGAATTTTGAGAAGAGTTGTGAGGAAGAAAAAACTACTCCTATGAGATTATTTATTATTATAAAAGGTGAACATCATTCTTTTTGAAGCACCCAACATATTCATAATGACAAATACGTAAAACCATTTTTTTTAAATGTCGAAAAAACATCGAGATAACCGAGTATGAAAATAAAAAAAAACTTTTTCCGATTTGGTTATAAACACGGACCACTTTATGGCGCCACATAAAGCAGTCGTTTTTAACAAACCACTGATTTCATAGGGGGTGTTTACACAACGGTTTTCAATTATTTTAAAATTACACATATTGAAATTTCAATGTAATATGATGCAATTTAATGTAAAAAAATAAAATATTCAGAAGTAATTTTTTTTCAAAAATATGATTTTTCAGATTTTTTTTAAAATAAAAATTATGATTTTTTACTCTGGAGGCAAGCAACCTCAATATGCTAAAGGCACTAAAGGCACTAACTAAGGCTCGGACCTTTATGCAATATCAAGTAAATGTTTCTCAACCTGTGGCACAAGTGCTAATTGTGAAATATTCATCACAATCAATAGAACAATTGCAATTATGCTTATTATAATCAAAAAGACTGGTTAGACAGTAGATGTGTAGTTACTATCAGTTGTCAACTAGAAATTTCTAGCCTCTAACCCAAGAATTCTTAACCATTTTACGATTACAGGCCCCCAAACGATTGCCCAATATGTCCCCATACCCCCTTCGTACATGAACCGGAAGAGCGCCAATGGAACTGTGCTGAGCAATATATTTCCTGTGAAGCCTGCAAGACAAAAAATTCTTCATTTCCTGTGTGCAATGGGCTCCTCAAAAGTTAAGCCAATTAAGAGAGGGCGTTGTTTCCAAACTCCCATCAAATCATCCTCGCCAGTTCAATCATTACCAGTATGACTTCAAAATATGTCAATAGCTTGGTTTTACTTTACGTATGAACAGCTAGGAAGAGAAATTCTGAAAGAAAATCTTGATATAATCAGTGATAGTTTTTTCTAATCTAAAATTTAAAAAAAAATTATTCAGAGATGGAATCCCATACCCTCATTATTTGGTTCCTATACCCATAAGGGACATGGTTAAGAACCCCTGAGAAATATTTGCTTGATATTGCATAAACATCCGAGCCCTAGTAACGACACATAGGGGATACATACATTTACAATTTTTTTATATTAATAAAAAATCATTTTAAAATTTATTAAGCTAAGCTCGTATACGTGCATATTATGGCGCAGGCACTGTATACAGTAAATTCAAAATGCAATGAAGTTCATGAGAATAATGATGATGAGAGATGAAGAAGAAAAAAAAAGCAACTCCCCCTTAACATCATTCCATCCATTGAAATTCCCTGTTATTTTCTCTCCTCCTCACCTCTAAAAATTCAATGTTAGAGCTAAGTTAGCTTTCGATCGAAAGCAGCAGATCGAGGGTTACAACAGAGAGTTAGAGTTAGGGACAAACACACAGAGAAAGAGAGAGAGAGAGAGGGACAATGAGAGAGAGAACATTGCATTGCATTGCAGTATCATATTGGTTGTGGCTGTGGTTGGTTGCTTTGGTTGGTCCGAATACACTTTTGCTTTCAATGTTTTATTTTTAACAATACAAATGACAAAACAATGATATTTTGATCAGATGAAAAATCATTCTTCAGTGCGTGCTCGATTTAATTTATACTTGAAACTTTTAACACTTTACATCATTTTAAAAACATTTTTGCGATCATCATCATCATCATTACCATCAGCAGCAGCAGCAAAATATGTAAAAGTGTTGGTATCATATTCTACTTAATACATCTTAGCAATGCTTTTTTGTATACTTATAATTTTCTAGAAAGGAAAAACCAATGCCACATGCAACTTTTAAAATTAACAACAACAAAAAACGTTTACTTTTACATTACTTGATATTTATGATACCAAAAAAAAAATTGTAAACGCCTACAGTGAAATGGAATATTATCATAAATGATACAAGATGATAATGATAGTGTGACAACAATATAAGAAGAAAAAAAAATTAGTTTTCAGAGTTAAAGTGTTTGTGAATAACAGTTTGTGTATGTGTGTTATTTTTTTATTCAATATCTAAAGGAATATATCCGGTGGAGAAGAAAGAAAAAAACTTATTGATTTTTTATTCACTCTTTATACAATTCAACACACATGATATATACTCTCATATGTGAATGAAAAAGTGGTTATTGCATTTGTGGCTCAGTGGTGATGGTGATGGTGGTGGTTGCGGTGGCCGGTCATCATTGATGCATAGACTATGAAACACTGAAATCTATCTATATTCATGAACGGTCACTATATATAAAAACGTCAAACTGACCCACACACACACACAAATACATACATGTATATATTGCACCATACACATTCATACAAACGCTTACTAGATCCACACATCCAACACAAAAAATCTCCAGACTTAAAGATATAATGTTAGATTACGATTTATGACCTTTTTTTTCTTCTTCTTTAGTAGATTTTTTTGTTGAGAAAAACTATTTTCAATCTAAATTTCATCGCTAGAAAATAAAGCTGAACGATATGACAGCTTTTTTTTAAAAAAAGAATTTTTATTATAAAAAATACGCTTTCATTCTTATTTAACCCGTTAGTTTTTTTATGCAGCTTAAACACACTTAAAATTTCAATGAATTTTTTTCTCTCTATGCAAATAAGCTTCAAGAAATTAAGTTTCTGGAATTTATTGAAGATAAATTTTTAAGGCTAATTAAACCGATTTAATAATAATAATTAGTTATGCCAAACTCTTTCAAAACAGAGCCGAGCACTTTAGTTAAACTGCTAATTAGTTCATTTTCCATTGTTAGTAATTAAACTATAAGTAAACAAATAAAATCAACTTAAAATTTAATTGAAAAATTTATAAATAAAAATACCGGTAGTTCAATTCTGTACATTTAAATGTAATAAAAAAAAAAGAAAATGTTATCAATTAATGAATTAATAACATTTGTGTATAAAAACACAGATTTATTAACTTATTTCTAAAAAAAAAATGATGATTAAAATGCGAAGCTTACAATATAACTTAAGATAAAATTGCTATTTGTTTAAAATTTTCTCACGTAAGCTAAATTTAAATTTAAGCTCAAAGTTTTTTTAAGCTAAAATTATTGGGTTTCACATTTACTGATGTAACAACCTCATGATGAAAATTTGTTATAAATCAATTTTATGTAAATGATTGATTTTTGTTAATACATAACAAAATTTAATAAACAAACCTTGTGTCATAATATAAACTAAAAAATTTAAATCACATTTTTTCATCAAGAAATGAATTTTCATTATGAAAGGTTGACAAAACATAACCTCAATAATTTGTTTACATGCAGAAAAATCTCAAAAGATAAAAGAGCAATTTTCTTCAATTTTAGATAAATCAGAAGAAAAAAAAAATCTGATTTAAAGTACAGAAAAAAAAATTATAAAATATATGTATAGAGGAAAAAAAAGAAGATGGTTTATATTTATATAAATATTCTTTAATAAGAAAAGAAGAAAAATCTCCATGGAGATGAGAGATGCTGTGTAGTAAAGCGCTCCATCCGTCAAGATCTTGCCGCTTATTTGAGTCTCTCTCTCTCCCTCCTATATCTGGTGTGTTATATAATATATATATCTCCACGGCTACTTGTAACTCAACAGGTACAAAAAAGCTTGCGAGCTGCAAAACACAAAGATTGGAGAGACAAAACGAGTGCAGCCAAAACCAGAGAAAGAGTCTAAAGATGTAAGTCCCGGGGCCCCGGCCGGATGCACAGAGTTCGCGCATTTCGGTGAATCCATCTTATATAAAACAGTGGTTATTATTTATTCGGTTGCATCTCTCTCTCGTTGGTGTTTCTTCTTAATATATTTAAAAGTGCGGTCGAAAAAAAATAATTTTTCGTTGTTCTTCTTTTTTTTATTCGTGTGTGTGTGTTTTTTCATATAAAAAGTTTTTTTTTATATATTAATTCAGAAATATAAAATGGGAATATACAGAAAAGTGATCGAGTTTGCAACAACTTTTTCTTCTACATGTTATTTTTCAAGAAACTTATTCATTTCTTATCATTATATGGAATCATCTGAAATGGTTCTTCGAAATACACCTGCTCATAATTATATTTCAGATCAAATAATACAAAACATTAAATTATAATATAAATATATTAATAATTTATATGCAAATACAATCAAGCAATAGAAGACAACAAAACAACAAATTATATACATAAAAAAAATTTGCAGAAATAATTTTACTCAAATGAAATAAGTTGGACATGAATAAGGTGATTTTTTAGTTTTTTTTGTAATTATGTGTTTTTTTTATGTTTTTTTTTAAAATTTAAAATATAACGTTTTAAAGTCTTCATCTTTAAAGAAACATACTGTAAATTGTGTTTTGCCGTGTTTATAGTCGGTATTTCGTGCTCCTGTCCTCTCTGATTTGGGTACAATTTGGAGAGAACGACAAGTTCAAATGCCAATTCTAAACACAAGAGTTAGAAACTAGAAGAGTAAAACAGGTTAATGCAATGTTTAGAGTCGGCATAAAAATATTTTTAATTGATTATCTTTTTTTTTTTAAAAAAATAAACGTTTAAAATAAAATAGCCGTTTGAAAAGGGCCAAATTTGAGTTTTATTTTTTCAACTTCAAAGTGAAAACATTTGAAATTTTTCAACTGCCATACAAAATTTCATTTTCTATTTAGGATTTACATAAAATAACTTCATTAGTTTGTGTGAATTTCTCTTTAAGTGATAAGCAAAAGTTTGATTGGAACTGACATTTAAAACTGTATAAAATGCTAATATTTTTTAAATATCTAAACATTAAATGCTCCTTATATGTTGCTTTACTTTTCAAATTTCCAGAAAACTTTTCAAGTCTCAGTTTTTTTTCAGAAGCTTTTAAAATTGAAAGTGTGTTAAAAACTAGAAAATCGAAAAAAAAAAACAATCTAAAATATTTTTTCGTTGCTAATTTATAAAAAGGACCAAATTCAACTTAAAAGTGAAAATCACTAGTTAAGAATTTTGAAATGGTCAATATTAAAGTAAAAATACCTTTAGATTACTTATTCACATTTCTAGTATATTGATACATTTGAAAATATATTAAACATTTCATAAAAAAATGACAAGAACCCATTTTTGATGCAATTAACATTTTAACTGATATGTTCTTAAACGTTACATAAAATAAAGCTAAGCTTAAACATGACTCAAGACAAACCTCTCTATAGAGAGTTCAAGTAGTGGTTTTAAGTTTAGCTTTGTTCAAACTTAGCTTTGCTTCAAGAAACGTTTTAAAATAGGGTCGTAAAATTGCGACAACATTTTTACATTTACTCTTCTAGTTATTAAAACAATTTCCATTTCTTTAAAAAAAAATTGCATCTGAAAAACTTAAACCATTGACTTGCTATTGCCCTTTTCTCAATTGGCCCATTTTCAATTAAGTGCTTTCAAAATTAATTCATTTTTTTAAAGAAAATTCGAAAGACTAAACTTACAAGTATTGCTGCTTGCAGTGATTGCCTGAATTCAGGAGCACATTTTTTCTAATGTATTTTAGGCCTATACTGTGTATCATTGAAGAAGATACAAAATCTCCATTACTTATACACATTTTTTTCGTTTATGATTTCCCTTACATCGAGAAACTCATATTGATTTTTAGCTATACAAACAGATAAATGATTTCTTGGCAAAACGGTTTTTTTATGTAGAAAAAAAAAAACATAAGATGGAAAAAAATAAATCTCAAACAAATAATAAAACGAAAGAAATGATTTGTACTAAAGATCAATGTCTAGTTTAAATGGCGATTACTCTTGATCGAAAAAAAAAGCTTTCAAAATATTCCAATTTTTACATTTACTTTTGGACCTTTTTCTTCCACCTCTCTATTTCTATACTTCTTTTTTGTTTCAAATTCCATTTTGTATCTCTATTTTGTTTTATTTTTCCGAAATTTCCACTTGAAAACATTTCACATCAACATTTTCTTTTGTGTATTCATATAAAAATAAGATCAAAGTGCGTCATTATTTGTTATGCATTTTTTCTTTTTCTCTCTGTCTCTTCTTCGAATAATGGCAGTTGAATCGATCTGGAATGCAAAGGAGTGTTCGGATAAATGAAAGTCAGCTGTTGATGCTGGCCGAAAAGGCCCGCCGCGACAATAGCCTTTGCGGATACCTTTACAAACGGTCTTCGGACAGCACCAAATGGCAAATGCGATGGTTTATGTTATATCAAAATGTTATGTTTTACTTTGAGGCTGAAAATAGTCCAAGACCATCAGGAATGTTATTCCTTGAAGGATGCTATTGTGACAGACTAATTGCAGGACAACCAAAAAGCAAAGATATGCCAGAAGCTCAGGTAAAGAAATTTTCTTGTTTGACATTTCGCTGTTATTTTTTGTTCACAACTCAATATACAAGCTTACAATATTTTCTCTGATTAAAAAGAAGACTAAGGGTTATATTCTCAATGTTTTTTTAAGTCAAAGCTTTTTTTACATGAAACTTCCTATCAAAAGTTCATGAGTTTAGCACTGTCTTTGACCTAGCAATCTTCAAAAATACAACCCTTAGTACTTGAAATTTAACTTTAAACTCTTTTGAGTAGAGTTCCAAAATGAAAAACATTCTTTATTGAGGAGGAGGTCTACTCCTAAACAGTTTTTTTTTTCTAAATTGGAACCCTGCTCAGAGTGTTCAAGTTGAAGAGGCTAACGCAAGTGTATGTCTTTTTTAAGTTTAGGGCCATATGTTCAAATTTTTGCAAATGAAAACTAGAAAATCTTTTTTAAAAAAATTGTCAACAATGAAGGACTAATAAAATTGCAGCTTCTTATTTGGTTTAGGTCCTTTGTCACCAAATTTCATTAGTGAAAACAAGTTTAAATGCAATATTAGTCTCAGTAGACCCTAAGACAACATATGAGGGTAATTTTTTATTTTTTCTGTGTCTAGAGTCGCATTTTAATCTTTTGTTTTACATTTACACAATGAAATAAATTAGGTGACAGAATTCAACCCTCATAAAAACAAAGGTTTTTATAGTCATATTCTTAATGGTTGCTTAGTCAAAGTTAGTGCTAAACAACTCTTAGTCATTTCTTGAACTAATAGGGAAGATTTACTATAGTGAGCTCAAGATGAAAGTACTTACTAAATAACCTCCAATTTTCATCTTCAGTTTACTTATAAGTTGGCAAAAAGCAAGCTTTAGCTGACAGTATAGTTCTGTTTCAGCTAGCTTCGATGCTTAATTGCTAGCTTCAGCATATTGCCCAAGTGGCTGCTGGTCTGCTCAAAAAAGCTTTTAGTCACCGCTTTACAAGAGCAACTTTTAAAAGAAACTGAAAGTGTTTTACAAACTAGAAGATTGTTTTTTTCACATAGTCAGAAACGTCCAATATTAGGTCATTTTGAAAAAAAAAGGTCTTAATAAGATTGTTCTACATAAGCGGCCCCAGCCTTTGTTGTTACCTGTTGCAAAATGTAGGTAATGGTATCTAACCACATTCCAAAAGTTCAATTTTTTTACATTTGAATATGGTTTTTATAGGCATAATATTTATTCGTTCTCAACTGAACTCTAAAAAAATAAGGACTAGTCATATATTAATAAATAAATTCATAATTGGAAATTTTCTTTTTATTTTTTTATTATGTATAGACATAGTTCAATACCTGTTGCAAACTGAACAATAGGTGCTGCGGTTGTAACACACTACAACTCCCTTGGGGCCGCCGTATATGCTATTATAGTTTATACTACAGTTTCAATTTCATCTTGAAAGCTATAAGGAAGAAGCTGGAACAAAAAAGGGGCCGAACACACAGACACACACCTAAATAAAAAAAATGTTACATTAATTTAAAAAATATCACCCGGTAAATGAAATCTACAACAAAACCACTAAAGAAAATTGAAAAAAATAAACAAAACACAATGTTGTATTTTTTTCTTTTTTGAAAATTGTAAATTTTCAAAGAATATTACAGGCAAGGGAAAAATAAAAGAAACTACATGTACACACATTCGTAGGTTTTATATTATATTCTTGTCTAGTGAATCCATTGAATTCGTTTGAAGAATGGTTTTGACGCTAAGTCAATCATAATATAGTATCTTTGAAAACACAGAGTAAAAATGCATTTGCCAATTCAACTTTGTGTGCGTTTAACCCTTCTACTCCTGTTCGTTGTTATACAGAGATAGACACATACAAAAATGTTATGTCTTTATTTTTTTTGTATATGTTTATAATATAGATATAGATCTGTATATAACAATATGTGAGAAAGACAATGAGAAAGAGTGTACATTAATATATATATATAGAGAGAGTCCTGTCAACTTTGGAAGTGGCAAAGAAAAAGAAAACAAGAAAAGTGTAAAGGGAATATCCAACCAAAGACAAGAAAGAGAGATAAATGGAGCGTGTCTTTTGTGTATACGTTACAATCTTGTAGCCTTTTTATTCATTCTACTATATCCTGTATGAGTTACCATCAAAGTGGAAAGAAAAGAAAGAAAAAAACCGAAGTTATTCCGCACAATTTCTAGACAATATGAAACACCATCAATTCGGTATTAGATCTAAATATGCGCAATTTTTATTCTAACAGGCACTGTGCAAAATGCCAAAAAAAAAACAACAAGAAAAATCTAAATAAAAGTTTAATAATGGCTGTGTTCGGAATTCTAAAGAAAAAGTTACTTTCTGTGATGAAAACAGAAAAAAGTAGTTTCCGGAAATAACATGTACAGTAGGAATCTAAAGAAAAAAAGTGTCTGGCCCAGCTCTACCTAGGTCTATATATATTTTATGTTTGCATCATGGTCTCATTTTATTTGGGGGTTTCTAATTATATGAGCAGAAAATGGCAAAATCAACAGCACTTAGGAAACATAATCCCCATACTTGTTTTATTAGAATCATGGAAAACAGACTTAAGTCACCGAACACAGCTATAATTATCTAGATTAGCTTATTGCTTCAGTTAGTCTACACATAGTTTAAAACCCAGATACTGAAGAGAGAGAAAAAAAAAGAACTCAAAATGGCACTTAAACTAGAATTTGTCTAATTCAAATTATATTTTAATTGTTTGGCAGAAAGAAAGGCAGAAAAAAACTGAAATTCATTAAACTTTTATAATCTTCCATTCGTAATAACATTTTATCAGCCAATAAGAAGGCGTCCTTCAGACCCATCATTCGTTATGGCTCCTCATCGCATTCTTTCTTTCCTTTTCCCATAATCCCAAAAATATCCACGATTCTATTGTAATGTGTAAGAACCCTTGAAAGCAGAAATGTAGAGGAAACGTTTTTCTGCTTTATTTTGTAAAATGTCTAAGTTTTCTCTTTGTAATATGTATATATATATAAGTGTTTGTATCTGAAATTTGACTCATTGCTTGGAAAAATAGAAGCACAAAAGAATGCTTACATAACCCTTAGGCCACAGCTTATCTGAACACAAAAAAGAGTGACCGCACCACCAGTGCTATTCTTTGTGTGCGTATACTGAGATGAAGGAGGTTTCAGCCAATCCATTAGTTACCAATTACAAAAGACCCTCCTCCTCCTCCCCCTTCTCCTCACTTCTCATGAATAAAAAGAAGAATATATATATATATATATATATATATATATATATATATATATATATATATATATATATATATATATATATATCAATATATAAAGAAACAATCTTATTAAGTAGCTTACATCTTCCATTATCCCACTAATGGTTAAATATGTTTAAATAATCATTAATCGTTAAGTAAACCCGTGTGCACACTTTTCTTGTGTCAACTTAAAATAACATCCTTCAGACTACTTCTTGATCTGTGTACAATTTCAATACAAATATGGTGAGGACTTTATCGAAAAAAATACTTCGATAATCTACAAAAAAAAGGTTGGTTCTCTGAGATACTGTATAATTATAATTATATGATTTGTCACTCAAGCAACTTAACAGTAATATCAAGTGACCCATGATTCTTAAAGTATGGTTCATAAAATTAGGCTTCAAAATTAGTTAATAATGAATGTCGTGTACCCCATTTTAATGTTCCGAAAAGGAGAGACCAATTGTTTCTTCATTTTTCCGTAAGTCATTATCTATTCGTTGCTATACCAACATAACAGAAAAAAAAAGAAACCAGAGTTGTACAGTTGTGGGTGCAATCGTGGCATTTTCTTCTTTTCTGAGCGTTCAAATGGGATGCAACAAATTATGGAAGTAGGTTAATTTTCTTCTTCTTAATAATGGCATATATTTTTATTGTAAAAAACGTTAAAATATTTTTTTTAAATGATTTTTCTAAGCGACAATAATAAGCTATAGCGATGCATGCCGCCCATACATCCGCGGCGCTAAAAACAATTAAACAGCTGAAACTAATAAATTAGTAACGAGATATTGGAATGTAGATTGTATCAAAAATGCAACAAATTGGTAAAAAAAAATTTAAAAAAGTTAATGAATTTTAAAACAGACATTTAAAAATGTATTTACCTTAGCACTTAAATATCTTTTTTTAAAAAATTCAATCAATAACAAACTTGTTATGGAATGTTCTTAACAACCACTTCAAGTTTCAAATGTGCAACTTTCTAGTATCTAAGATATTTCTAATTAGCATCACTCTTTATAAATATTTTCATACTGGATGTGGGTTGACTTTTGGTTTTTGAGACATACTGTACACATTACGAACTCATACTGCGGCTATTAAACGATACATGTATATGCAGCGTTTAATAAATATATGATCTCAATGAGTAGTTTGTGTTGAGTGACTGATTAATGAGAATAAATAGCATTGGCCCCATTTATCACTCCTATTCCTCGTTAGTAGGCCTACATTAGATCTACATTATGAATACCTTAGACTTATGCAAAAAGGAAAAAAAATTAGCCTAGACCAAGTTTATTAGTTTATTACATGTCACTTGAGATAAAGCAGTGGCAATTATGAGTGTGGTGGTGGTGGTGGTGGCATAGGCAAACTAACAAGTGAAACAGCAAATTGAGAGCAAACAATTACTAATACATGTGTCCCGATACCAGTAAAGAAACAAATTGCAAGATTAGAAAAGCGCATTAATAATGATTGTTACATTCAAATAATTATATGAGGACAATAATTAGAAAAACAAATTCAATTTATGAATATAATATATAGAGAGAGAGAATAATGATGCTTCTGAAAAACGCCTAAAAATGTAATTTCATATGTAAAAAAGACAGAATTTCACACATTTTTTTTCTGCCTATATTCAGCCAAATAAACACAAGAAATTTTTCAAATTAGACAAATTTTTGGTGAATTTTTTTTTTTGGCATGTGTCATCCAACCTTAATACTTTATGTACACTTGTGCTAAATGCATTCCAGTTAAGAGCCTATATGTGTGACGCCATTTTGAATATTAGCAGATGACAATTATAGTTCCACTTTTCGCCGTTTAGTGGCGCCCCACAGCTAAGCCATTGAAACCAATGAGAAAGAGAAATTCCTATTTTAAAAATACATGGTTCAGGCAAATGTTTTGTTTTCTGCAACGAAAATTGTTATTTTCAAAATTCAAATTGCAATATGTACATAACAATATTGCTCATCTAGTGATACGTTGGTACAAGTTTATAATTAGTTTTTCTATTTTTAATTTCATTTTAAAATCTCGTATTTTTCTAGCTCATGTTCAATCCCATAGGCGACAAACGCTCCTCCGTTTATACATTTTATAGGATCTAAATTTCCCACTAACCATAAGTTTCATGATACCCTAAAATTTGACCACTAATTGTATACGACAATTTCTAATTGGTTGGTTATGGTTGTCTGACGTTGAAAAGGGACGTTAGGCTACATAACCAACCAATTAGAAGTTGTCGTTCGTCATAAAAAGGGCGGAGCAAACGTCTGTTTATCCCGTTTTCTAAATGCCTGTTATTTAACTTAGTGCTTGATTTGCTGTAACATATATTCAGACAACTCAATTTCTGTGTTTTTTATACTGAAACTTCAACTTGTAATCTCAAGTTCGCAACATAAGAGAAGAAGTACTTCAAGTATATAACTAGTATAACACAACAAATACACAGAGACCTACCTACACATATAAAATACAACATGAGTTAAGGTATAAACTCTAAACAAAAAATAAATCGAAGCTATAGTAATATATGATGGAAACCTGCCATTAGTTGAGTAAACTCCATCGAATGCTTTGATATGCTTTTTTTAAAGAACCATATAAAAGAAGAGAAAGACAGAGAGAAAAAAAGCAGATAAAATTTATATCGACCATATATATATATTCAAGAACATTAGGGTTAGAATTTTTGAAAGCCCTTCTTCCATTTCCCCCTTATATTTAATGGTTGTTATGAATGGTGAAAGGCCTCTATAAAAATAGCCTCTATGGGGCAGTTCAAAAGAAGGCCAATATTAGTTGTTGTGTTTTTTTTCTTCTTCTTCTTCTCAGCTAAGTGCACTATAATATTTCTATGTTATTTAATTCTACGGAGAATAGAGTAGAAAAAAGCGAAGAGAACTTCGTTATATTCATAATACGAGTTTATAGACTACCGTTTAAATAATCCTTTAACGTTTTTTTCCGTAAACGGAAAAACGCCCATAATATTTAAGTATAATAAAAACCATACTACAATACACGGCCAAATTTGTTATAAAAATTCCACTAAATTGAAAATTTTAAAAATATACGAATAAATGAAAAAATAATAAAGGTAACACCTGTATGATTTTTTTTGCAGCTAAAAGAAACTTAAAGAAAATGTATAAATGGCAATAGAATTAGAATTTAGAAATTATTGTATTCTAACTATCGCAAATTATTTTTATAATTATTATACTGTATAAAATAGCAGTAATATGAAAAATACAAATTTAAAAATGAAAAAATATAACTACTGGTCATTACAAATTTTAATTTAATTTTTTCTGTCATTAAAAATAATTACAAAAGAAGTTTCATAAACTGAATTTCAAGACATTTTGAATATTTAAATACGTGTTTCAATGTTAGAATTCGGTAGAACTTCCTAACTTCCATATAGTACCTTGTACAGCCTAGAATCACCATCTCAGAAATTATAAACATTTAAAATTTGGGTTAAACTTAACTTAAGAATTGAAAAAAAAACATATTGAAATTAAAAAAAAACTGAAATTGAAATTGTAATTTTTCTGTGAAGAAAACCATTAAACTTTAGTTTTTTAAATTAATTAACTCTTTTTATTATGTATTAATTTATTTCATATTTTGTAAAACAACATTTTGATGTATTGCTAACAACTAAGCATGTTTCAAATATGTGTAGTTTCTATAGTTTCTGAAATAATCAATTTTAAACAATAGGGTGACTGTGTCACCCAAATAATACTGTACTTTGATAATAAATTACGACGTTGGTTCTGTAATCATTTTGCTTTACTACTTTTAATAAAAACAGAAATTGCTGACGTTTTCAAACACCTTCTGAAATTCGTACTGCGACCGTACACTGTTATCAGTCCTTCTCAATTGCACTCACAATGATAAAACACTTTTTGTTATGTAATTCGTGTAACAAATTCAACTGGTCATTTATTTACTTTTATGTTAATTTAAATCTAAATGTGTTCAAATAAAGATGCTAAAAAGAAAGATGTAATAGGAAACAGAATTCATGTTTCAAAGTGAATTTTCCATTAAAAACACGGAACAATAAAATGTGTTTCTTTTAAAAACACATCAAAGTTCCTTATGCCTTAAAGCAAGTTGTCACTTCTTGATGTATTGCTTTTTCTTCTTCTTCTTCTCCCATGTTATTCAATAAAACATGGACACACTATTCCAATATTGGTTTAATGCTGATTCTTAACATTGAAGAATAGCAACAGTACAATTCTTATTTCTTCAACAAAGTACACCACAAAATACAAACACACATAAAAAAGAGTTAACATGGATTCGATATCATGGTTGGCCAACCCCTAAAGGCTAACAACAGTTTCAATCACAATCGAAATACTTTCAATGGATACTTTACATAAATTACAGACTAAATAAACTAAAAAAAAAGTACTCACAGGTGTACTACCTGTAGTTCTCTGGAATTAACTCTCAACCTTGCAATTGAAAAGTCGACATTTATTTTAATAGTACGACTTTAGGTTAAAGGGTTGGGTAATGCATTTCACCAAACAAAAAGAAAATATTTACATAAATTAACTATAATGCATATTACCCATGATGCATCTTAACATACTGTTTAATCATTAGCTGTTCCCGTACATACTTTTTAGCAGTTAAAAGTCGTCGTAACTGCAAATCCGCCAAACATGATCTAATTTTCAAACAATATTAGAAGTTGTTTTCAAATGAATTTCTACATAACGCAGACATAATGACAAAAACAGTTTCCAAATGAAGTAATGGAATTGTTCAGAAGCACAGTAGAGAGCAACCTTACATTGCTGCTGCGTTACTTCAAGATGTGCAACAAGTTTCAAGGATGGGGTGGGGATAATTACACTACTAAAGTAGCAGTTTAACTACAGCTACAAACTACTAAAAATATCTAAAGCTATTTTAAACAACATTCGCATAAACGGTTTGACCTTAATCATTAGTTTATTGCTATTATGCACTAAATTACGTCTTGATTAATTCACTTAATTAGAATCTAGATTTATTAGTTGTAGACTACAAGTTCGATTTTAAATTAAAATCTGATTTTCCAACTAGAGTTGCATAGAGTCTCAGTTTAACTACCAAAGTTTAAATATTAAAACAATGTTTAAAAAACTGCCCATTTCAGTGATAATTAAAATTAGTTTCAAACAAATTACAGGTAGTTTTCAATTGACGTCTACAATATGTCGTAGAAAACAGACTCGCTTGGTGATTGGCTATCAATAGGTTGGACATAATAAATCTTGCTACATATATAGCCAAAATCCAGATGCTCCCCCTCCCCCACCTTATTCTCCCTCAGGCTCCATCCAGGTCTGCAAATAATCAATGATATTCTCTCTCGCTCTTGAATTAATGTGTGAAATACAAACACGAGTTTTCAATTGTGTTATCTAGAGAAAATCTACCATGATTAAAAAAAATATATATAAATAACCACAAAGACAAACTTTTTGTTCAATTTAAACATCACATTAGTGCAAACAGATTCCAAAATAATTTCTCTCTTGAAAGATCTGCATAAAATACAAATATCTGTCTCCAATTCCTTAGGGAGTGACCATTAATCAAGTTAAAACGTTTTAGACTGATTCTCAACTCTAGCTCAAAGCCTGAACCGCATAAACGCTACACGCGGTGCGACTTCAGTTGCTAAATTTTACAAGAATCGAGTATAAAGTAGTGAGTAGTAAAAAAAACCAGAAAACATATCCACAAACATAAACCCTAAAAGGAAATTTCCGTGTACCTTTTAGTTTTTAAACAGTAAATTAAAAATAGAGCACTCCAAATTTTGCGTCGAAGTAGTCAACTTGCATGCCGGCCGTGTCAACAAAATCAACTCTTCTGCAAGCATTTGCAGAAATGTTGATGCATTCTAATTACAGTGGGACACCTGTTCGTTTAAGATACAAAATGTACACCTATTTATATATATATTTTTTTTTACATTTCTTCTCTCTGAAACATGTTCAAAATTTCAAACGTTCTAGTCTTTCCGAAAAAGAGAAAGTACGTGTGTTAAGAGAGATTTGTTTGCATAATTTATTATCCAGTGTTTGCACTTAAATCTTTAATTGATGAAGATTTTTTTTAAAGGCAATGCTGCTGCTGCTGATGGTGGTGGTGATGATGATGATGACGTTATATATAAAGAATCATTAATTTGAGGCTCTTAATTATTTGCTTCAACATTACAAAGAATACAAAAAAAAAGAAGAAAAATCCAAAGAGTTTGTCTTAAAATGTTGTCGTGTTCCGTCTTTTCTTTTAAAAGATTTGGACTCCATTTTTTTTTGTAATAAAAATTAGGTTAATCCTCTGGTGTATTACATACTATAGGGTACATTGTAGTCTATGCACGGTGATATATGCAACATTTCTAAAATGTTTAATGTTGTGTACGATGTATATTGTGTATATACTGTATATAGTTAATGTATTCGTCTTTCAGTTTCGTCACACACTATTGATCTACCAATTTGCAAAGTCATCAAAGCAAAACAACAACAACTAAAACAAAACGAAAAAAAAAAGGAAACTGAAATGAACTTTAATTGCTTCATAAAGAAAGACGTAATTTTTATCATGACGTTAACAGGTTTACATTTGAATGAAGCTCATGAGGTTTTTTTTTAAAAAATTACTATAATAAGAAAGTTCTCAGCATTTTTCTAGATATTTCAACATATTCCAGCAAAAGTGAAAAATCAGCTATTCTGCACAAATATCAAGACAATTTGTTAAAATCATCAATTAAAAAACATGTAGAACACAAAAAGTAGCAAATGCTTTTGCTTATAACAGAATATTAAGAGGACAAAACTGACAAAAATCAAGATACGGATATTTTTTTAAGAAATTTCAATTACATGTAAGGTTTAAAATAGGATGCTTATTATTTGCATTCAAATTTAAATATATACCATTTTGAATGGTCTAAGTCAAAAGTAAAACAAGTAATTACCTGATTTACTATTAATTTCTATTTGCACACATTTGGCACACTGCACATTTACTAGCATTTCAGGCATTGTGCAGAATGAAACAAAGCAAAAAAAGCCAACCTACACATGCACTTTCTAAATTGGCTTGTTGATATACGCTCGTACAATTCTATTTAATATGCAGATAATTATGTTGTTCAAATGGTTATGTACATTGACTAGCAATTGTGTAGAATAACTTCTTTTCCAATTTGACGGCAGGATACACCAGTAATGGTAATGTAGTACAGTACAGTAAGTAGAGAATCATTTCTGAAACGCTTGGCCAGTTGTCAAATACTTCTGCAAACTAACTGATATACAATACAATACAAAAGCTGCCTGCACACATACTGTACATTAGCTAGACCCCCTACATGAATGTAGATTTAAGGGGTTTTTAAATGATTATTCACGCTTCACTCAATATTCATTGCAGTTGGTGGATCAAAAGTGATAAAGATGAAAGTGACAAAGTGTTTATGTAGAATAATTTAATTTCTACTTCAGATTAGAGAACGAAATTTCTCTTTTTTTTTGCTTTTCAAGCATTTTCGCGAAAAAGTAGCCTATTTTCATTGCTATAATATTGAGACATAGTAGGGTGCATTTGATAACACAATACAGCAGGGATTTCCAAACTTTTTTTTTTCTCAATGCACAGTATTTTTTTATTAGAGGAATCGCGACACACCTACACTAGCAAAACTCACGATACATCCTTTGGGAATTACAGTACTACAGAGTAGGAATGTTCTATAAAATTGTTCAAGAGGCGTCAGTTTGTTTGAAATCGACACCAGTTATTCCTTTTGTAAGATAAGTAACTCAGTAAAATATGCAAAATAATTGCTAGAAGCAGCAGATGATTTTAATTGAACACTTAGTTAAAATGAATTTTAGATAATATGCATCTTAACTGACTCATAGATGGCTGCAAGATTTCTGCTATAATTAGAAACAGTCCAACTATTATGCTTCTATTGATGCAACAAAAACATAAGTGGTTCTCGAATGTACCATCAGTTGTACCCCTAGAAGAGTAAATACACATTACAATTCTAACACAAATATTAAACCGAATTCACATTACAGAACAATGTTTGTAAAGTGTAGGGACAGTAGGGCAACAATATATACCCAATCACCACTTGCAACAAATAGATCCAAGTGCGTTGTGAAAATTTGTAATTATTACTAATTAAGTTACAAAAACTTTGAAGTGCAACTATTGCAACACTATATAGATATTTAAAAAAATATTTCACAGTGAAAAATGTAGGACTTATTCAGTTTAGTCTTTGTATAAAAAATTTACAGCCTCTTTTATAAACATGCGCAACAAAAACAACAAAGAAAAGCAAAAATAAATTTCTTGTTAGTTCGCATTGAGCCTAGAGACATTCTTAAAAAGTAATCTCTTTTAAACATAAGAAAAAATATGGTAACACGGAAGGTACTTGAGAAGGAAGAGGGGGGGGGGACGTATGCACGGTACTGTAGGCCTATATTATATAATGTATATTCACCCCATAATCCCATATGCAACAGTAATGTTCTATAGAAACCCCCCGCCCCCCCCCCCCCGGTCCCAAAAAAAAAGAGAAAAAGATGAACTGCCAGAATGATGGCAACATGAAACAAAGTGCACAGTGGGACATTATCATCAGCAGTTTAATAGGTTTAATAGAGGACTATTGTTATTTGAAGCATTTAAACAGTGTTAAAGGTTGAATTAATCAAATCCTCCTCCTCATCTTCTAGCTTTCAAGATGTTCCATGTCATATTACCATTATTATTTTTTTTACTTACTGGGGGGGGGGGGATTCATGGTCTTCGTAATAGCAGTAGTAGCTTAAGACATTTTTTTTCCTTCTAAATGAGCTTAACCTAGCAACGACTTAATCTTGTACAAGACTTTTTACTGAACACAGTTAAGCTTTTACAAGAGGAGAAACTAAATAATTTAGTAAGTGTATTAGGGATCTTAATGGTTTAAAATGCATCCTCATTGTAAAATTCATAATAAAAAAAAGTTGAATATGCAACAAAAAATTCCTCCGCATAACCAACAGATATGTTCAGTTTCCATTATTTTATTTATATTTCCTCTAAAAAAATCCATGCTAATATTGCATGCGAACAGTAATGATAAAAATGGGCCTTAGGGCTCAAAGGGTCCAGGCCACGTTTTGTGTGTCTCAATAAAACATTTCCGTTAAATGTCAAACCACTTTAAGACGTTTTATAAGCAGCCGTTGCAAAATATGCAAATTAATGAGAATCATTAAAATAGACATCTGGTCATTTTACATTTTAGAAGCAACACTAATCAGAAATTGATTGTGTTTTGGAAACTAGAAGAACCAATTAAACACTTTAAAGATGTTTTCATGTTTTATCTTAAAAATACATTTTTTTATGAAAATCGAGAATTTACTGTAAAATCGCCATAAAGTTTTATTCTTCTAATGCCAACATTAAAAATACTTTTAGGTGATTCATTTACTTTTCTATTTTATAAAACATTTTCGAGGCTCTAGGTAGAAAACATTCTGGTCCATCCTACAAATTCTTGAACACAAAAGACATAATGGAATCTGTCTACTAACTTTATTGTTCTTTTTTTTTGTTTGTCTAAAGTAAATAGCCATGAAATTTCAGGAAATTTGAAATTTGTTAAACAGTCTCTCCTCCTCCTCTTCCTCCTCCTCCTTTACCCATTCCCTCACCATCTCTTCCATTTTCCATTCTCTCTCTCTCTCAAATTTCAAACAATTTTAGAAGGTTTTTCGTTCATATTCTTGTCCTCGCCACAATATATAATATACAATCAACCCATTATTGATCGAAAAAGAGAAAAATAAAGAATGAGAGAACGGTTCTCTCTCTTTCTCTCTCAAGAGAAAAAAAGATAGAGAAAAAAAAGTGGAGTTCACAAGGTACACAATATTCTATATTACAACCACAATATCTATTGAATGGTATATATTGTTCTGTAATTTACTTTTGGTCGGTCAATTATTTTATATACAGTATGTAACACCCTGTAAATCGTGATCCCGCCAAAACCATAGCCTGGGGGGTAAACAACTCTCAACCGTCCCTCCCTCCTCTCTGACTCACCTTTCTGACTCATGCCCAAGTGGCGGATTGATACATAAAGGACCATGGTCACTTGGACCTGGTTACACCTCGCAGGTGTACACAGGTCCAAGGTATAAAAGGACCATGTTCCTCTTTGTTCCTCAGTTCTTTCCTTTGCCTGTTTTTGCGATACATTCCAAATCATGGGCCTGAGGATTTCCAGTTAGTATTTTACTATTCACCCTTGTATCTGTACTTCTTACAAGGAATGAATAAAAGTGTTGTAACAAGAAGTAGCGTTGTCTCTATGTCTTTATGTTAACAACTTCTCTTCAGAGGCCGGAGGTTTCATAGGGCAGGAGCTATACGATTCTCAGCAGCTACAACATCTTCTCTAGTCGGAATACCGATGGAGAAGATGTATATCAGCATCAACCGGAAGAGAGAGAGATGGCCGCCACTCTCCTGCATCGATTACACCCCCATGCAGAAGAGTGACTACAATCTATCTCCATCCAGCTCTCTCTACAGCTCGGATCTTCTCTGTGCAGGTGTCATACTGCTCAGAGAAGAAACGAAAAGTAGAAAATGTCATCTAAAGGTTGGTAATAAAATATTGGTTGATGTCAAAAGCTCACATTTGGTGGAGGTGCGGGGTATAGCTCCATCTGCCTTCTCCGACCTGTAAACAGAAGCCGTCCTTTGTCCTAAGTCTCGTGATTGTGCCTCACGAGGCTTCGTCCGTCCTTTCTATGTTGGAGCCACGTATGGAGACCCTCGATAGCGTCAAAGTCAACCGCGTGGCGCCTGTCTGTAAAACCGCGTATGGAGACCCTCGATCACGTCAAAGTCAACCGCGCGGCGTCCTTTGTGTTGGAACCACGTGTGGAGACCCTCGATAGCGTCAAAGTCGACCACGTGGCGCCTTTGTAAAACCGCGTATGGAGGCCCTCGATCACGTCAAAGCCAACCGCGCGGCGTCCTTTGTGTTGGAACCACGTATGGAGGCCCTCGATAGCGTCAAAGCCAACCGCGTGGCGCCTTTTTATGTTGGGACCATGTATGGAGGCCCTCGATCACGTCAAAGCCAACCGCATGGTACCGTTTTTGTGGAATCGCGAAAGAGACTTGTGGCTACACACACCACGTGTCGACCGCGCGATTCTGTGTCCTGTCCTTAGAGACACGTGGGAACGAACTTTTGTCTGCTGACCGCTTAGCACTCGGAAAGTGGACAACCGTTTGGACACACGTGTTTCCGTCCGTGTTTTTGTATTTCATGTTTCCATTACAATCACCCACTGTCACCTTCACTCTTCTTTAATTTTCAAAGTGAAACCCACACCACGTGGGCAACACTTTAAACAAATTCTTCTTACTCTCCGAGAGGAGTTTGCAGTCTCATTATGAGATGAGCAAACAAATCTCATCTACTAATCTATTCATCTATTAATAGGCTTTTAAAGGACGTGTGTGTCTTTTAAAATGTCCTATTATCTTCACTCTTCATCTTTAATTTTCAAGCAAGATTCTCCCTAGCTCTATTTCATTGTTAGGGGGCTTACAAGCTTAAAACACACTTTTTCTAGCCACGTGGGACTTTCTTGTCCCCCCTTTTTCTTTGTTCTTTGTTTTTACACTTGTGTTTCCCTTGGGACCCTCTATGTCCCAAGTCATGTTCTTCAATTTCTTCATCATCATCACCTCAATGCATCATCACATGAACTTTCTCCATTGGACAGCACTGAAGCCCGGCCGCCATCTTGGATCGCCCGGACACTCTTCAAAAAGCGCCAACGGAGCGGTTTTTCGCTCCATGTGACTCATTGTTGTACCTTCTCTCATCTTTTTGTGTTCTCTTCTCTTCTCTTCTCTTCCAGAGGGTTGCACTCACGCGCCCCCTGGCGGAGTTCCTCTTGTTAGAGAAAACTTCTCTTTTTCTTTGAATTTTCTCTCTTTTTGTGTCTTTCTCCTGGCCACCATAAAAACGTGCCCCGGAGGAACTTTTCAATCATCAATTTTTGGACATTGCAATAAACTGAACCGGAAGTGGCCACCTCAGCGCCACCTACGGACTTCTTCATTCTACTCAACATAGTCCCTCACTGGGCACTGACTCTGTCTTTTCATCCAGAGCCATCCAGCAGTGAGGACTCAAAATTTCTCCAGTCTGAACATTTCTTCTGGTTCACCAAGTATTTATCTTGTTGAACACACTTCAATTTCTACACTGTTTTACTGTTTTAATAAAACTAAATTGAAACTTTTGATGTGCGGGCACCGCACCTAAGTTTTAAACTTTCAAAGTAAAACAGCTTTCTTTTCTTGCTTCTTTGGAGAGGTCAGCCATCTTGAACTTCTCTTTTGTTTGTGCATTTAAAAAGTTCAGCCATCTTGAACTTTTTGTTCTTTGTGTGTTCTTCACACACACACTCTTCATTCTTGTTTCTAAGTAAAACTAAAAGTGCGGGCACCGCGCTCTAGCTTTACTCTTCGTATTGCTTTCCTCTTCTTCAGGCAATTGCAATACACTTTCATTTCTAATTCACTTTCCACAGTGCAATTTCGATTGGGTGGTGTACCACGCTCGAGGTTGTATTGTACATCTGCTGTTTCTTTATTGAGGTTTTTGGAATTCTCGTAACCTCCACGTGGTCGCCAAATACCACGTGTCGAGAGAGATCCTTCCAAAATCTGACGCTCAATAAAGAACTCACGACGCTACACCAGTTGGGAACCAAAACTCGTCACACGCCCAACTGAGAACACGATCAATACGATACAACCATCACCACACTAACGGAGTGAACGGCCACTTCGTTATACACGTCACAAGCTTAGGTAATCTATCGTTACTCAGTGTATAAGAGTACGATAGTGTCGGTTGCCGACAAGCACTAAATTACCAACGCACAGTGACATCACCGACCTACAACTTCACGAACTGAACGAGTCCCATCATACTGGAACCCGAAAGTATAGCTCAGAGTGTACTCGAGAACCCTCGGAGCTGCACACAACGACTTGGACTTCGCCGGACTCGTTCGTCACCGCATATTCACATTACACAAGCCACATCATTAATCATGGCTACCTCACACGACAATACGGGGTCCCTGTCTGATCACCAGGGTTCACACGAAGATCTGTTGGAAGTACCCGTGACTACTGATGTGACACCACCGCCGCGGCCGACTGGGGCCGAGTTTGACCACCTGTCACAACAAGTGGCTGCACTCTCGACTCGTATGTCTCAGTTCATAGACGACCGATTCACACCGAATCGACCGACTACACCACGGCGGACAACACGCACACACCGACTTCGCGACGATGACTCAGACGCCTCTTCAGCTCCCTATGTTGGCTACAGAGAGCGTCACGATCGTTACGAAAGACATTACACACCGCACACACGTCATCTACCACGTAACCCTGACTGGCAACAACAAGGGCAGTCAGATGATCCGCGTCACAGAGATGAGCGTGCGGAAATACCGATTACGACACGTGCTGATTCTCCTCACTCGCTTGTCCGGGTTGCACGTAGCGGTCGCCGCTCGACACCCCCGGAACAACAGCCTCACCAAGGAGCGACACAAGGCACTTCAGTTTACGCGCCACGTTTTCCACCGCAAGGGGTAGGTCTGATGCCGGCTGGAATGCCAAACGTCCAGGATGGCATCTATCGACCAACCCCCAGAGAACCCTCCGTGGAAGAATTCAATAAGAAATACAGCGGTCGCCACCCAGCCGACTCAATCCAAAAATTCAACGGATTGACAGGTTTCCGTCCCTTCCTGGAAGAATTCGAGGAAGTAGCACACCTGTACGGTTGGAAAGACCACCACAAGGAGGAATACATCACGGGGTGTTTCACTGGGGCCGCCCGCACGTGGCTGAGTAAACTGAGGTATGAGCTTCAGGACATTCCTTGGCCAGCACTGAGAGTACAGATGGTAGATACGTTCGGGAAGCCGAACGAACTGGCCATCTTGGAGAAAAAGTATACAGAGATGCTCCAGAAGGAAGGTGAGAGTACACAAGCTTTCATCTGGGAGTTTATGATACTCGGCGACCGAGTTTACCCGCAACTTGACGATCAGCTGCGTATAAGCCAGTTGCGCCGCGCTCTACATCCCACCATACAGAACGCCGCGCATCACGCATCTACGACGTCGTTCAAGGACTTCGCAAACGCCGTCCTCAATATGGAGGTGGTCTTGCTGTCCTTGGATAAATGGCCGACGGAACCAAAACCCGCAGCTGATTCACAGTCGGGTAAAGGAGCATCGAAGACCGACCAGGAGCCGGCGGTAGCCGCCAGCCCTAAAGACAAAACACACCGGTCTAGGCATGATAAAAAGCCTAGTCAGACTGCTGCCACCAATTCAAACCGACACTCTGCAGCGGACACCCAACCAGAGACCACTCGCACGTTCGACAAGAGTAAGTCGACGTGTTATAATTGTGGCAAATTGGGGCATTTCGTCCGTGAGTGTCGGCAACCAAAGAAGAAGGTTGCAATCAAGCAGTTTGGAGAGCCGGTTACCGACTATGACATCAAAGGAGAGGTGCCTGAAACGGATATCATCACCGAAGACGGCGTTGAGTTTGCTCTAATAAGAGTGGCGGGACAAATCCGCCGGATTCCTCTTCCAGCAGCAGACTCAGCCGCCGGAGCGCCTACTCCTGATAAACCCGACAACGACAGTTCTGACGACTCTGAGGATATACCAGTCAAGGTGCTCGACCGGGCTCCTGCACATAAATGGACCCCGGACGATCTAATCGTTTGGCAGGACACGCTCGACGTCCTTAAACAATCCGTCAAGGAGATTGGGTGCCGTGAAAATAAAACAATAGCCATCATGGCTCCCGGAACCCAATCGCCGACGAAGGGCCACTCCTGCTGCCGAAGACTAATGACAACGGTGTATGAGCAGCTGGTAAGCAGCTGTTCACCTCAAGAAGTCGGAGACTATGATGCCAGCGACAGGAACCCGCGCATCGCCGTCACGATCAACGGAAAGAGTATACGGATGCTCGCGGACACCGGAGCTACGGGCAGCGTTATCACCATTGAACTCGCGCAGGAACACAAGTTCGAAATCGAGCCTGTGTTAATCCCACCCAACATTCAGGGTGTGGGAGGCCAAAGGATCACCGTGGTGGGGCGACTCGCCGCGACGGTCCAGCTGGGCCCCCACGCTGTGCGAGGGCACTTACTAGTGATTACCGGCCGGCACGAAGCCATCTTAGGCCGAGATCTAGGCCGGGCTCTGCACTTAGCTGTGTCCATGACAACAAACAAAGTATACGTGGAGGACGACCTCTTCGAATCCACACTCCGACAAAAATGCATCGAAGCACACATCGGATGGGCTCTGGGAGAAACTTCCGTAGAGGCCCCTGGCAAATCTGCCAGCACCTCTAAGGAAAACCTCGAAACTCCACCCCGTAAGTGACGACGAAAGCAACGGCCACCCACGCTGTCAAGAAACCAAACGCGACGAAAATAAAACAATAATTCACCAGTGTTTATTTCATGACTATGGAAATAAACACCAGCAACCATCAAATATCAACAATAGAAGAGCGGGAGGAATTTGAGAATTGTTGTGTTGAAAAACAACTGAGGACAGTTGTCAAGAGGTGGGGGAGGGGATAAAAGGAACCCCCCAACGAATAAACAACCCCACAGCATCAACAACCCCTCTAAACACTCTCAAATAACTCCCAAAACTCTACAAAATTCATACAACTTTAATTTTCGAAACACTTTTAAACTTTTCAAAATGGCCGCCAATATTTACATATTGGCAACCATTTCAAACATGCAATAAACTACACCGGAACCACGTGGCCTTCACACACAACTGTCAACCACGTGGTACACCTGGGAAAAACGCCGAAGGCTAGTCAAGGACGTTCAGAAGAAAAATCAAGAGCCATAAAAGGGTCAGCAAAAGGAAAAACACCGTGCTCCCCTTTATTATGGACGGACGTCATTGACCATGCTGTTGACAGTAGAGGGATAGAAAACTTCAAAGAGACAATTGCTCTGGGGGCCAGACCAATGCACTGGGACTTCAAAGAAAAAAAACAAACAACAAAAACTGCTGGCCATAAACAAATAAAAAAAAAAGAAGAAAATCAGTTTTGAAGATTTTGTGAGAGCGGACACCTTCAATTAAAAAATAAAATTGAAGAACCTGTCACCCTCTCAATTAAGATCGAATTGTGGGACACCAACTCCTGTCCCACTCCCCCCTAAAAATAATAACAAACAGCAAGGTACATTAGTAACCTTGCTGACCTATTCTTTCCAAAAAAGGCATTAAGGAAAAGAAGGGGAGAAAGTTAATGGGCAACTTCACACCTCGGTGTGAAATAAAATAACGGCCCTTCCCCCTCGAGATTCCTTAGTCCTTTTGTTTATCTAAAAATAATAAACAGGACCGACTCTGATAAGAATTAGATCAACACCTCTCACATCTAATATCGGTGGGACAACCCCCACCCCCAATAAATAAAGTCGTGAAGAAACCAATTAGAGTAAGGTGTCTTATTCTAAAAGGGGCCGGCCCTTCTAACTTTTAAAAATTAAATAAGAAAGTGACCAAACTTGGTCAATTACCACTCGATTTGCTCTCTTCAAAGAAGCACTCGTTTTTGTTCATCTCTTTATGCTCGATCTTCTTCAATCATCAAATCTTCAATCTACTTCTGTGCCAAGTTCCAAATTTTAATTTCGAACTTCTTCAGTTTTGTTGTCAATCCAAAGCTTGAGTACCACCTTCAAGCCTTTGAACTCACGTGCAGTGCATCAGGCCTTCAGAACTCTTTGGACCTCTTGAAATAATAACAGAGTGATCGGGGACCGATTTCTGTTATTATTTGGAAGTAACCACCAGCAGCGGGACTTTTGAAAAAGTAAGAACTTTCTAACTCTTAAGAAATATGCCAGGTAGAGGCTCATGGAGAGGAGGCAGAATGATGTCTGCCTCTTCTAGTGAAGATGAGACGGAGAGTGGAACGGCGGGGACCGCTGAACCCCTCTCTCAATCTACCTGCCAGCTACAAAGGGCGGGCGCCGCCAGTGCGCCAATAACAAGAAGAGAGTCGCCAAACACAATAGATAGGCGCCGCACCTCCTCCGAACAGGAGAATTTTCACCGGCGTGGGGAGAAGCGCCTAAAAGCAAGCTTCAAGCGACCTGCCAATGTCGGGCGCGAAGGGAAGCCTGCTGCTCCAAGCAGCATCGTCCCCTTCGACGTCACGACATCAAAACACTACTGGGAGGAGCGGGAAGACCGCATCGATATTAATACAATGGCATGGGGGGTTAACCAGGCGTTCCGCGATAGCATCGCGCCTGGTCAACCCATTCCGGGTGGAGCTGAAGCAAGAGGGAAGCGTGGGGGAGGTGGATCTGTGCCCTCCCCCCTCGAAGACCTCCACTTGGAGATGCAGAGGGAGGCTGCCCTTCGCCAGGCAGCCAGAGATAAAAAGGAAGGGGAGGACAATCTGGCGTACCTCCGTGCGGTTTGCGCCCGCCTTGTCGAGCTGGGCTTACCGTGTACGGCGCGACTCCCGAAGGAGGAGCTCCTGCAAATCGAGGCCCGACTCCAAGAAGCCGCCCAAGTTACGTCATCGGCCACGTCATCACCTCCATCCTCAAACTCGCCAGCAACCCTGACAACTGGCCTCTCCACATCTCCTTCTCCACCCATAACGCCACCAGAGCCTTTCCAACACTGCTCACCGGTGCCGTCAATCACTCCGCCGCCTCCTCCTCATACACCATTATCGTCACCACCAACCTCCCGATGTGCCACGCCTCCACGCAGCGAGGCCGCCACACCAACTCCGACTCCAAAGCTACCTTCCATAGTGGTGGTTCCCCAACCTGTTCGTGTTCAGGTTCCCACTGGGGCTCGCCCCAAGGAGCCTCAACAGTCCTACAGGGGCCACCACTCTTCTCGAGACTCTCTTCAACGGCCACAACCACGTCGCTCTTCGCCACGTGGTTCCCATCTTTCGCCCCGACGCCGACCCGACGGAAGAAGTCAGCAGGAACAACGTGGTTCCTCTGGACGCGGCCCTCCGCCGCGTAATAACTTCGACCCAAGGGTCAGGCAAGACCTACAGGATCACCGAGTCCAACTGGACCGCGACCATCGCTATGAAACTCGGGGCCCTCCTACTTGGGTCCCGCGTCGCTCTCCTCCTCCGCCGCCTCCGGGCCGCCCTTCTGGACAACCTACGCCTACACCTTTGATGCCGCCACCTTCCGCAGAGCGTGCCGCGTTCTTGAAAAAACAGAAGGCCATCACAAACCTTCTGCAAGACGTCATGCGACAGGGAGGTGACCCCATGGAAGCACTGGGCCGTGCACCAGGAAGTGCCAAGCCACTGGAGGCGCTGAGCAGGAAGTCGGCATCGAAGCGACTACGTCAGCGGGCCCGCGATATGGCCCGGTCCGCCTTGCGCCATGCCAGGCCTATCACGGGCGCATCAGTTTCTTTGGAACCTGCGGCTCCAACACCAGCCCGACCAGCCGCACCGCCCACTGTACCCCATGCCGGGGCTACTCTGGGGCGGTTACCGCTGGATCATCCGTTCCGTGCAGCCACCTCCGGCGAGAGGTTGCTCAACAATCGGTGGGTCACTTGGCAGCGCGAAGTGCGCTCTGCCAACACCCTTTACATAGGACACTTCTCTTTGGAGGAAGGGTTTCCCCGTCTGGACCTCCCTCCCCGGGAGCGATATGTCGTGGGACTCTCCCGCCTAACAAGTGTCCTCATCACCATCGTCTTCCCAAGAAGACGGATTGTTGAAACCACCAGTTTCGCCGGAGATGCCATCGATGAAGCCACGGAAGCCCTTTTGGGAGCTTTCGTCAACTCCGTCTTTAGACTGCCAGCTGGACAGACGTTCCGTACCAGCCGTCACTACATTCCGGAACCGGATCCTCGTTACCGAATCGCCGTCTTATGGGACGCCGCTTGGGCTACCTTGTACAACAAGCGGTCCTCCCGCAAGATTATCGGGGACCGGGACATCTTCAATATCTTCCACCGGGATCTACCTGACGACCAGGGGCAATGGCTGTCTGCCGCATCCAGCTACCGATGAGGCCAGGTCCGGCGGGATTACCCCCCCGTACGGTTCATGGACCCAGGATCCTCCCCACCCTCCGCAGCAGGGATAGCTGCGCGCCACATGTACTCATGTGGTTGCCACCCATCCGGGTGGCATTATCGAAAAATTTATAAAAAAATAAAATACGTTGCAACTGTTCTTTTCTTTTTAGATTTCAATAGCGGCTCGCCACTCAGCGAGCATTAATTATCTTTGTTTTATGTTTTCAGCCTTTTCCAATTTTTAAGGGCGCTGACACTTCGGTGCCAGTGCCTTTCCATAACCACCTCTGTACACGGTAAGTCCTCAGCCACCCATGTCTCCCCGCTGCGTAACTTGAAGACCTTCCACCCTTGGCTGGAGTACGAGGACGTACTCCAAGCAAAGTTGGAGGGTATGTAACACCCTGTAAATCGTGATCCCGCCAAAACCATAGCCTGGGGGGTAAACAACTCTCAACCGTCCCTCCCTCCTCTCTGACTCACCTTTCTGACTCATGCCCAAGTGGCGGATTGATACATAAAGGACCATGGTCACTTGGACCTGGTTACACCTCGCAGGTGTACACAGGTCCAAGGTATAAAAGGACCATGTTCCTCTTTGTTCCTCAGTTCTTTCCTTTGCCTGTTTTTGCGATACATTCCAAATCATGGGCCTGAGGATTTCCAGTTAGTATTTTACTATTCACCCTTGTATCTGTACTTCTTACAAGGAATGAATAAAAGTGTTGTAACAAGAAGTAGCGTTGTCTCTATGTCTTTATGTTAACAACTTCTCTTCAGAGGCCGGAGGTTTCATAGGGCAGGAGCTATACGATTCTCAGCAGCTACAACATCTTCTCTAGTCGGAATACCGATGGAGAAGATGTATATCAGCATCAACCGGAAGAGAGAGAGATGGCCGCCACTCTCCTGCATCGATTACACCCCCATGCAGAAGAGTGACTACAATCTATCTCCATCCAGCTCTCTCTACAGCTCGGATCTTCTCTGTGCAGGTGTCATACTGCTCAGAGAAGAAACGAAAAGTAGAAAATGTCATCTAAAGGTTGGTAATAAAATATTGGTTGATGTCAAAAGCTCACAAGTATGTCCCAGAACCAACACCTAAGTCTGTTATCAAGATACATAAAGTGATGCAGCTAAATCGTTTAAAATTAATTATCTCAGAAAGTGCTAGTGTAACTGTGGCTTAAGGAAACAATTACTCTTGGACAGTTCGTTCTCACATGATCCTTCACTGGAAACAAACTCACTCTAAAGTCTCTCACGTGCAGAAAAAAGCCAACTAAATGCTATTCTATTTAACAGAAAGTAGACAGAACAAAACTGAAAATTGTTTCACAACTTTATATTCTGTCTTTTTCTGAGATAGAAAAATTGCTCAGGAACATTAAGCTTCAAAGCAAGAAGACACATATTCTAGTATTTCCCATCATTTAACAATTAGCACTGGACAATTAAAAAAACTTTGCAAAACTTATTAATTATTAGCTAAGGGTAGGTTTATACTCCAAACTTTGCTAAGATTCGCAAGTTTTGAAGCTTCTAAAAATTAGCTCACCAAAGCTTAGCTTGTTCATACAAACATGTGGTCTTGCAAACGTCACAATAGTTTCTAACCTTTATACCCTATAATACAAATATACAAAACAATAGAACCCTTCCCCTTCTGGAAGTAAAAAAAGGTGGGACTTGTTCACCCCATTTGTGTATCCGCTTCATGATTGGTGCTTTGAGTTGCTAAACTTTGAAAAGTTGAACAATTTCAAAGCTAGCTTCATACTCTGGCGAAGGCAAAAACCTGAAGATCTGGCGTCATTTTTGAAGCTTCGCAGGCTGCTTTGCTGCTTAGCAAGGGAGTATAAACCAAACCTAACACACGTAGATCTTTAGGGTGGCATTCTTAATAATAAATGCTAACTGTAAGATAGTCAAAGCTAATGCTAAAATCATCAACTTTTATGAGCTAAGCACTAGCACTGACTACCTCACAGCACTCTTTCAGAATAAAATCTTCTAGTCTTTATGACTATTGACTCTAGACAATTTGTCTTGATGACCTCTATTGAGTGTGTGTGTGTGTACTGGTCAACAATGGTCATCTGAGTGCTCTTCACTGATTTTAAGTCAATATACAGGTCAACGTTGGGTTTAGAGAGGTTGAAGTCGAAATTTTTATTACAATAGGAGCAACACGTTCTACATATAAATGAAACCCAAACAAATCTATTTTTAGTTTTTGCCAACCTGTTTCTAAGGTCAATCAAGCTCTTCCCAGTAACCATGCAACTAATGTCGTCGTCGTCTTCGTTCTAAGAATATGACCTACATTTTGCAAATACATTTTCAATACTCTTTCTCTCTCTTTCTTTCTTTCCAACATAATCAAACTGACTTGCATCTTTTTTTTTTCTTCTTCTTTTCTTTACATGATGAGAATTTACAAGTGTAGAAGAGGACATTCATAAGAAAGAATGAAAGAAATCAATACAGCTTGGCACTTTTCTCTTTTTTTCTTATATAGAAAATATTATAGATAACACATATAACATGAAACATAAAAAGAGTTCCTTTTCTACATTTAAACAACATTAAGACCTTACATGATTTTCTAAAAGAAAAACATTAATAATAAAAGTTATTTAAAATTATATTGAACACATTTTACAGCTGTTATCTATCTTAATAATAAAAAAGCTAGTGGCTGCGATTAAGAGGACTTTGAAGAAAAAAGCCCGGTATCGATGGGTGTCACACTTTTAAATTACATCTGAAATTCCCCTTTTTACACCCAAATGACTAAACTCGCATTCTAGTTGACATAATTCAGGCAAAACTTGATAAAAACAAAATAAACACTCTAGTCAGGAATCAAACCCATTTATATAATCAACTTAGTATCCAATTTGTGAAAAGATTCCTCTAAAGATTCCCATTTTCGCTCGTCCGGTTCATGTGCAATGAATTTTTCAAGTTGCATTGTTATAAACAGATCTATTAGAAACACCTCAACCACGCGACATTCTGAATTGGTCTAACCATTGAATCGTGCGAATGAAGACAATATTGTCTGGCAAGAATCGTGTGGATCCGGCCACGAGTACATTATGCCCCATTGGTCGTGGTTTACCTAAAATGACCTTGTTATGTGTCGTTTTTTCCTCAGTTAAGTGCACACGTTTCAAATTGAGGCAAGTTTTTTTATCACCAGTGTATATTTTGGTGTTAAAAAAAGTTGCAATGGTTCTTAAAATGTGTCTTTATGTCTGTTACTGTATGTTGTGTGCAATCACTTTGAATTACATGCACCTTGTTTAACTCGCATAAACTTAACGTCAAGTTAAAGCTGCAACTTTTATGAGAATTAAGCCAGTAGAATAAAAGTATATAATTTCTAGAAAGTGCACCATACAATTTTATTACAGACATTAATATATATATATTTTTTTACGTTTTGCCATTTCATCTTTTAAGACTAAACATTCCATTTTTATTTTTCTCTTTTCTCTGAAAACTTAAGAAATGGGCCTACCATTACAATTTCAAAAATCTAGCAAACACTTCTAAGATATTTTTTTTGTTTGTTTGCGCGACAAATGTTCTAAATGTTCAGTTTGAAGAAAACATTTTACAACTGAGAAGATAAAACTCTAAACCAAAAGCAAAACATACAAAATTCTTTCTGAAACTTCTTTTTTTTTTCTTTGCATTTTAAATTGAATTTCTTTACAGTTTAGGATCCTATTTTTGTATCGATCAATCTACTCAGCAAAAAAAAAAAATAGAAAGAGAAGAAATACAATAAATAAGCACATTTCTCAAATAACACATGCTTATAAAAAAAATAAGTTTCAAATTGCATACAAACAGATGGACGTTCTCCGCGCCGCACTTTTATTTACATGTATTTTGTTCTTCCTGAATAAACAAAAGTGTTTCTGGTTAGTTAGCTTATTATTATATATCAAAAACCATATAATTTTCTTTTGAGACATCTGACAGGTTTATTTCCATGTCACTTAATATATAATATAGCATATAAACCACACTGGTTGTACTAACAAGAAATTGCAAGGTATTAAATTTTAAACCTTTCTAACTGATAAGGTAAGGTTTTAAAGAACATATACACTTTGATTGGGCCACCCTGTATGCACACGAGTATATTGCAAAATAGCCTACATGCTGCGTTTTTGAATGAGTTTCATTTTCATTCCTACTTGGAAAGTTTCTTAACCCGCAATGTCTTGAAGGACCTCTTAAAAAAAGGTAAAATTTAAAGGGGTTAGCAGTGATTGCCTACATACAGGCGACGACATGGTATATACTGTAGGCTCTTATATATATATATATATAGAGAGAGAGAGAGAGGGCCTTAAGAGAGATAAAAGAGTGCAGCAATTTAAAGCCAATGGTATTTTGTGTACGAAGATGATAAGAAAAGTATTTAAACGCGTCTCATATAAATAAAAAGCTGCACTTTCAAACATCAACTTAAATAGGCACTAAAACTCTAACCGCCATTCTTTTAAATGTTCTCGTAGAAATGAACCTATGCTACCAAAATGACCTGAGATTTTGAGAAAAAAAATACAGTATAACCGGTATATGGATGGAGAGAGAGAGAGAGAGAGAAAGAGAGACAAAAAAACCCAAGTCAGGCCAGAATCAACAAAAAAGTATAAGAAGAAAATCGATTAACTTTAAGGGGAATTACAAGCAATACCTATGTGGAGACTCGCAATCAAACGCCAATTTTCTCTTGTGCTGTTTTTTAAGACTACCTTTAAGAGGCTTAATTCATTAGACACACACACACACAAGTCAGATGGCAAAATAATCAAAGAAAGTAAATAAAATATATTTTCTCATATATGTTCAACTTCAGTGTCGAGTGTTAACAATAAAAGAATTGAAAATACAGTGTGAACCATACTATTCCATCCAACCATTAGGGAGATTAATTAAGCTAGACTTAAAAGCATCCTTTCACGATCAGAATTAGGAAAGTATTTTAAAGTTGGTGCAGCTGGTCATCTCAAACATAAAATAAATTAAATAACATACATTTTGATGTTTTATGTTCGAAATGACCGCTGCACCAACTTGAAAACACAGGCATTTAGAAATCGAGAAGAACTTCAGTTGGATCCGCCCTTTTTATGACGACCGGCAACTTCTAATTCGTTTGTTGTGTGGTTCGACGTTGAAAAGGGCGGAGCGTGTGACCGCAGACTACATAACCAACGAATTAGAAGTTACGTTCGTCATAACAAGGGCGGAGCCAACTGAAGTTCTTTCCGATTTCTAAATGCCTGTCTTGAAAACACACTTTCCGACACCGTCCACACATGCAGAAAAAAAATGCTACTGAAAAAAACGAATTTTATCTAATTTGAATAATTCCATTCTATTTCATTTTTACTTGGTAGAAAGACGGCGGGAAAAAAAGTTTGAAATTGTTTTTTCCATTCCACACGAAATTACAATGTTATCAACAAATAGGAAGGCGTTCTTCAGACGTATGATTCTTTATGGCTCCTCACTTCTATTTTTTCTCTTCTCCTTTATAAACACAAAAATGCCCTTACAGGGCATTCTGTTGCAATGTACGAGAACCCTTGAATGCAAAGAAAAGCAAAAATGTACAGGAAACTTTTTTTAATTTATATTTTCTGTATGTTTTTACGCATGTGTGATCCAGGCCTAAGTCCAAACCAGTTCATACATTCCAGTGATGCACGACTTACGGCCCACTCTGTATTTTTCCTTAATGCAGTTAGTTTATTTGTCAGTATTTCTCAATTTATCACTTTTATTTCTGAAATATTGATTACTTAAGAAGTAATTCTAGTTGATTTATTTTTTTTTTCTTACTAACGGGAGTCTTGCGCTAATCTAATATAATAATGTTGCCACTGAAATTCAAATCAATATATTTTTAAACCGAAAAGTATTTGAAATAAAATGTTTAATTTCGACGGTTTCACCCCCTTTTACCTAGAAACATTACTAGTATCCATTTCCAACTACCGTCGTCGCTGGAGATGGAACACACACCTCTCTTTAACAGGTGTCGTACCCTATTACTCATAGGGTTAAAATTGTAGTTTCAAAATCAAGTTACCCTCTTGACTTTAAGAATCATCAAGTAAAAATAAAAACTAGCCACATAAAAAAGCATGACAGAGATTGAAAAAGAGAAAAATTCAAAAAGAAGATAAAAAAAACCCCTAAGTACAATCATAAACCAAGTTACATATGAGAAGAAGAAAAAATGCTGATTTCTTTTAATTTATTGACGAAATATGAAACGACTTTGTAGAAAGAAAGAGAGAAAGAGAGAGAGAGAGAGAGAGAGAGAGAGATAGGGGAGAAATATAAAAAAGTCGATGAAATTAGATGTTCCGTATGTATACATTTATATATTAATAAGAGAAGATTGAAATTAGAACGTTAAAGAAAAGAAGAAGAAGAAAGAAAGAACTGTCAATCAACGTTCAAAAAGGCATAATTTACATAATAAAATATTATAAGCTCAGTTTTACCGAAAGGCACACAGGGGTGGCAAGATCATTTAGAACTAACTTCCTCTTGTCAGCAGTCAACTTGAGATGTCAATGTAATTTCGGTGAGAGTAAGGTTCCTTTGCAAGAACTGCTAATTACAACTCATGCTAAAATTTAATAAGCGCTAATCTAAATAAGCACACACCCCCCTATGTCAAAATATAACATATATTGATAAATGTATTTATAAGTGGCACATATTTAATACTTTTAAGTCTTGTAGACATTTCTCTAGATGGACAGAGATGACATCTATTTAAATAAAAAAAGTAAAAAAAAACCATAGTGAAGGGTGCATTTGAGAACGCACAAAAGTGTACGATGATATAATAATGCAGGCAGAGGCGTTTCAAAAGCAGCAAAGTAAAATTATTACTAGGTAAGAGCCACATAACTAGCTTGTTTTGAGTCCCTATTGTCCGAAGGACAAGACGATTGCTAGAAGTGATTTTTCTTGAATGCTTGCTTAAGATGCATCATGGGTAATTAACGTAATGGACTCATACGTGTAAATAGCTGCACGTATTCAGTAAGAGCTGATGCTGTTGTTAGAGGCTAGTAGTTCTCTAAAGCAACAAACAAAAACGCCATACTCAAATGCACCTTTCGTTCAATTAACTTCGAGATGTACTTATATTTTACTAAAAGTTTTTAATTTGTCTTTTTTTTTATAAAAAAAGGAAACTTGGCATTTCAATTTCGACTTGAACCCTCTGAACAGAGTGACAATATAGAAAAACCTTATTTTATTCTGCGCACAAATAATTTTTTTTTACTATGATGGAACCCTGCTCAGAGGATTCAAGTTGAAGTTCAAGTGCTACGTTTTATTCTTGAGTTTGAGCCCAAATTTCATCTTGTCATATTCCTAAAGCAAATAACATTAGTTTTATAATGTGTTCAAAATAAAAATGTCGGGGAAAAAGCCCACTTTAACTGACATTTCTAACAGCTCTTTATTTAAATGATTGACGCAATAAACTGTAAAACGATAATGCACCCTTATAAAATTAAAAGAAACTCATTAGTTATGATAAACAAATTGTTAGAATTGAAATATTTATGCACCCTTGGGTTGCCTTTTCTAATAATTAATTAATCAAGAGACAAATATAAAAAAAAAGTAATTCGAATCTACAAAAAAGTAAAAAAAATTGCATTTTTTTGTGTAAATTGATAAATACTGCAGCGTAATTGCATTTATTAAAACAATTTTCTATTTAAACTACTCATTATATTAATGAAGCACTTTTCATTTGATAAAACCTTTAATTTTTGCAACGTCAGAAGTCATTTAAAAATGAAAATGTGGCTTTATTGACAGATGTCAATGTAAATATTTTTTGCTCACTCTAAACTCATTTACTTTTTTTTTTAAAAAATAACATTGAAAACTAATTTTTTGATCATATAAAAATAATTTTCATATCATTTTTCATCCTTAAGACGATATCGGTGTACTATTAAATACATTATAAAATACATTTTGTGTAAAACAGTTTTTTCTTCTTCTCCTGTAATTGCATTCGCGTGTTGACAAGACATAGAACTTTTCGAAGAAAAAACCAAAAAAAAAATGTCAAATTTCGATCGCCATCTGAATCGATTACAGAAAGACAACATGTGTTGTTAATAAATTCATTGATCGAAACTAAACAATATAAATGCAGTATCATATTGTATAACTAAACATTCCATATTGATATGACCTCCAGCCAGGGCACACTATTGATTACATAGGCCCATTGTCTACCGTGATGGCCTTTATGACAATTTTATATTATTTTTAATATAAGAAATGTCATAGAAGATTATTAATGTTTCTTTTGTCATTAATTTTTGCTTCATTTAAGCAACAACAAAAAAAGACGTTTCTATTGTGTATTCCCTTTATTTCTTATTATAAAACTTTATTATTTAGTTAAGGTGACCCCTAAATACATGTATAATGATATATGTGACTGCGTTTTCACATTTAGGTCCGGGCACTTTCTAACGTTGCAAATTTCATGCTATGGCTAACTACTTCCGGAATAAGTAATTATAACATGTGACGGTGATGAAATAGGTGAATTGTTGTGGGTAGGTAGGTAGGTAATAACAATTTCATTCTAAATTCATTCATTAATTCAGGGTCCTTTTGACATCAAAGATTGTGCGCCTAACTTCGCCTTCTCACTTATTGCAGCTTATAGTTAGCCAGACCATAAACAGTTAAATAAGTTTCTATTCTTCTCTATTGTAATGCTCAAAAGCATAATTTATATGTTCATAAATAAACCGTTAAACATGATGTGAATCTTTAAAGGGTTTCAAATCTCAGTTGGTTTGAGCCACTTAAAATTTAGCATAAAAAATCACAAATAATGAATAAATAATTTGTCGCAATTTTGCTTTCGCAGCATTCTCAACGAAAGTCGTTATATGATAATCAACATCAAGCTGTTCAAACTAGTTTATTTAGCTTACAGCTCATCATTAAAAAAAATTACTCACATAGGTCTACTGTACCTCTAATAAATAGATAATGACACTTTTTATATATGTATAATATTAACTAAATCTAACTAGATTTTTATTTATTTCTTGTATCATTTATATTATATAAGCACTTAATATGCTAGAATTTTATGATGCAGTGAAATGCAGCAAAAAAAAAAAGAAGTTTTCTGCGAAAAACACTTTTCAGCAAGTTAATTGGACAATACGTGTTTAATAAAAAAAAGTTATAAAAATTAAAAAAATTTCATTCCACATCTGCTGCCCCCATCTCAGTTGTATAGAGCAAGTGTTTCATATTTTAGGCAGTTCATTAATGGTATTATCATGTTCATAGACTTTATAAGTTAATAACATTAATAAAAGTTCTGCGTAAAAACGAAGAACATCCTTAAATTAGAGCAAGGAATATAAGAGGGAAAAGGGAGGAGTATTAAAATTCCCCAGAGTTTCTTTTTTTAAGACAAAAACTATACACTCCCCCCCCCCTCTTTTCGTAGCTGTAATTTTTTTTTAATAATTTACGAATAATTTTATGTAATTTCACTTCCCACCAATGATATCTTTGCAAAGATGAGTGAAGGAAAAAAGTATCAGTGCACTGATTTTTGCTAAAGACTTACTGAGAAACAAACGATGCCCTTAATCAAAAAATTTAAGAAACCTTTTTTCATTCAGTTGTGAAAGGCAATGCAACCCTGTATTTGGACATGTTGCACCTGTGACCTTTTGCCCCTCCCTGGTATCTCACATACCGGTACACATAAACTGGTGGGGTACGCATCGTATTAGAGGGAGTTATAAAGATTTAATAAATATAAAAAATAGAAGTAATCGAAAAATAAATAAGTTAGAAAAAAAAAAGGATTCTGCCAACAAAAAATCTTAACATTTTCAGTTGAAGAAAAATATAAAAAATGTAGGCGAAGTGGGTGGTTCCCTATCAGATTTTAATATTATATACCTATATACAGTATGTCTCAGAATCAACATCCCAGTCTATAATCAAAGTTTAAAGAGTGATACAGTCAAATCGTTTAAAATTAAAATATATCAAAAATTATAACTTAGTTAAAATGATTTATGCATAACAGCTAACTGATTTTCAAACTCTTGATTATTCTGTCTTTCAGAAGCAAAATCAAGCGTTTGAGAATCGTTTACACTTTAAAAACACCTTAAGATACCAAAATGTAGCTAAACAAAAAAATATGAAAAACAATAATTGGTATGTAGTCTAATTATAATTAAAAATTTCAATTTAAAACCAAACGATTTTTTTAAAACAAATCGTTAATGGGGGGGGGGGGAATAACAATTTAAACCTCAGTTTCGTAAAATTCAACTTTTTTAAAAAAATTCTTTACTAATTTGTTTTATATTTTCTAACAAACAATAGAAGTATTAAATGTGTAGCATTAAAAATTTCTGAAATTATTAGTTTTAAACGATTTACCCTACACTACCGAGTACCTTTGAAAATAAATTTGGGGCATTGGTTCTAAGACATACTGTACACACACACACACACACATATATATATATATATATATATATATATATATATATATATATATATATATATATATATATATATATATATATATAGGAGAAACATATATATATATATACCTATGTGAATTTACAACAAACATGAACACACACACACACCAAAAAAATAAATCCTAATGCTAAAAGTAAGCTTTATGTTCGGATTTTCATCCGCCAAAGACTATAGTAGAGGGGGTTCTTGAGTTTGAAACCACTAGGCGAACTTTTCATTTATCAGTTTTTATAACAAATCCTAATACTAAGAATGTTGAAGATACACAAACATTTCCACAAAAAAAAATAATATTTCACGTCTTATAATATTATATAGATAGAAAAAAAAGTCTTTATATACAGTAAATCTCTGTAGTAAAAAAAAGACATCACAAAAATCGTTTTTTCCTTGGGCTAACCAGGTAAAAAAAAAGCCATCCATGTCGAGAGTTTTATCTCTAGAGGGTATAAAGTAGATAGAGGTAAGATTCAAAGAAAAAAAAAAGCCCCATGGATACACAAGTTATATGTCTGATTAAGACAAGAATATATAAAATCATCTTTGCCTCTCTTAACTCGCTATCTATTTCTATCTCTCGTCTCTCTCTCTCTCTCTCTCTCTCTCTCTCTGTCTCTCAACAAAATCGATCTTTTTACTCGTCCCATTTGAGGATAAAAAAAGGTTAATGTACTAGAAGCAATATTGTAGATATATTTCCCACCACCTGAGGATAACACACACACACAGTAGGGATTTCTTTAATATAAAGTGGAAACATATAAGGTGGATTAAAAGAATATTTTACGAGGAATAATTTCATAAAAAAACAAGCCATAGATGATGAAGTTTGAATTCATGATTGCTAATAATAAAATCTTAATACATCATTTTTTTTTTTTAAAAACTTCATTTCTTTAACATTATAATTGATTAAATTTAATCTTATAAATACGCAACTCTTAAATTTAAATTTATATTTACTGCAAATGTTTTTTTTGTGTGTGTTGAACGTAATAAAGTCATATTTCATTTACATCGTTTATCTAATTATAAGAGGGAATTAGAGAACAAATTTGCAAGAACACTTGCAACGCAATCTGACTCCAGTGGCGTGACCACTTTCAGGTGGTCTATATATTTAAAAACATTTTTAGACTTCTGGGGCTAATTTAGCGCTTAAGAGCATTTTCAGATCATTACAAATGTTTTATGAACAGTTGATTTTCGAACGCCGTTTATTCTGCGTTTTAGGATTAATACGAAAAAAATAATTTAAAGTATGATACACCTCATTTACACCTAAAAAGTTAACTGCATTTAAATATTAAACATGTTCCCTGTTAAGGACAAAGAAACTATATGTCAAATTCAATGTATCCAGCTAATCTCTATTTTAGTTAAATATATTAAATTTGTTATTTCAATATAATGAATTCGTGCAGAACCACACACAACTAGCCATTTTGGTGCACGAGAAAAGAAAAAAATTGGCGCCCCCTTATAGTAGGCTATTATTATTCTAGTTATTTTGCAACCCCTATAGGCTCTGCACCCGAGATTGGAACCACGTACTTGAGTCAAGAAAACAAATTGTACTTATTTTATCCGAACTTAATATTTTCCTACCCTCCAACCAACTCGTTTATTAATTTTGAACATTTTCTAGACATGAAAGACATGTTACATGGCGCAAGTTATTTTCGACATTGATTAATTTAATTTTAGTGAGAATTTCTTTTTTTTTTCCTCTCTTTTTTGCGTTCTTTTCAAAAATGCGACTTAAGAGAGAAGGAGAGAGAGAGAGAGAGAAAATGAGAGTGGTAGAAAAAGGGATAAAAGTGATAGAAAGAGAGAAAGAGGCCTCTCCCTATTGTATTTCGCCATTATTAATAATGTCTATGGCTTTTAAGCTTCTCGAGAGAATTAACTTATTCAATCGCATAACATACATGGATGTCAAGGCAACAACAAATTTTACAAAATACAACGATGATGATGATAATGATAAAATATTGTTCACCTGTTGATAAATCAATAACTCAATATTAAACAAATACCGCAACAAAAATATGCGGTGGTTTCACAAAAATTTACATAACTGACATAAATAATTTTACAAGCAACTTTATGAGAAATTCTCAATTTTTTTCTTCCAAATTTTTAAAGTAGAATAATTAATAGTAAAAGCGAATATGCTAAACTCATTTTCATAACAATGTTTTTTAAATAAACATTTTATGTTAATTTTAAAAAAAATTAAAATGGTCATTTTATTTATAAAGATATCTTTTATGAAAATATTTTTAACAAAATCAATTACTATTCCAGTTTTGAACCATCTGCCATTATTCAGCAACATCTTTCAACTTTAAGAAAAATTGTGTGTATTTATTACATTAGACATGTAAGTTCTTCACGTAACGAGGTATTATTTTCATGGTGTTTCATAATGCCGTTTGGTTGCTACAGCCATTTGAGCAACTTTGGAACTGCCAAACTGAACACGTCTAATAGCACGTGCAACTATCGAATGCTAAAATAATGACATTATATAGGGTCACTTTAACATGGTATTATTTTGGATGTCATGACATTTTATCGTAGGTTGGCCCCTTCCCCAAGTTACATTGCCTACAACTTTTGAGATCCATTCATCCTTCCATTATACCATCCCAGATTTTTCTCATTTTCACAATCATATAATACCTTGTATACACATGAGTTAAATGAATTCAAATTAAATGTGTTTAGGTGAATTATACAGAATCCAGTTAAGGACACGAACCAAATAAAAATTGACTTTATTATTAATATTTTAAATTGAAATACTAAGAAGAATCTATATAAGAAGATATCTATCTAACTTAAGATCTATTCTTAAAGAATACGTGTTCTGCCTCAACTAATAATACAAGTCTCCCCCCCACTTAACCTCCCACACGAACACAAATCAATTTTATTTTCGAATCACTTCAAATTCTTTATTTGAACAAACAAGTCTATTAAGACTGACGTCTTGTCTTTAATATCGTTATAAGTTATCATTTTATGACATATAAAATAAAAATAATAATAATAAAAAAACCTTGAAAAAATAGTAAGAAAGAAAACAAAGTTAACTTATTAAACGAACAAACAAATCTATTTACAGTAGAATCTCGATTATTCGACAGACTAAATGCGACCGGACCTGGTCCAGATGTTCCGGAAAATCTTTAATTATCTCCTTCATTACTGGGAAGTTACGTGTCAAAAACACACTGATAAGCTAAAAAAACCACATTTATATTATAATAAAAACTGGTCCGGATTACCATGATCCAAATAATCAAGATTCTATTGTATATACATTAAATGGCAATATGTCTGTTTGTCTGTCAGTTGTTTATACATTCCCACATCCTTTGACCTATCAATAACATATCAAGGTACCCTGGAGCAACGACAATCGCCTCGCAAACCTCCTATAAATAACTACACCTACATTTATATATAATATAAATAAATGTGACAAGTTTAAGTCATATTCGAGCAATAGCGACGGGTAGCAAAGGTACCTTCATATTTTTGTCGGGACGAAGAGTGGACATAATAATACTAGTAAGGCCTATTTAATAAAATTCAACCACAAAATTTCACTGGCCACAAACTCTCGAAGAATTTCAAACATTTTCTGATTTTGGTATTATTATGCTATAATGTGCTCTATAATAATTCTATAATAAAGAAAGAAAAGAGATGGTTTACTGTTGTTGCCATAGCAACACCGCAGTTTCCCCTCAGGGTCGCCGTACTGTTGTCTAAGCACGTTTCTAAACTTTGTATAAAGCTAAGAGGTTCCCATATGCAAAAAAAAAATGCGACAGAAATAGAAGAGCCTCCTTTAGAAACATCATTCTTTATGGTTCCTTCTATTCTTTCTTCTCTTTTCTATAAACAGAAAAATGTCATTGAAGTGTTTTCTGCTGTAACGTGTGAGAATCCTCTTTAACGCGAAGGAAAGCAGAAATTTATGCTCAAGATGCTAGATTTCCTGACTTCTATTCATATTTGCTTTTTTCATGTATGTGCGATCCAGGCCTAATAGTTCGGTTAGTATTAAAGAAGAATTACACCAGCTGAAGAAACAATAGAAAATAGACATTCAGAAAAAAAATTCAGTTATATTTCTGTTTTTTTTTGCAATCAAACATGTATGTAAAGTGTACACTGTACATACATAACCTGTACACTGTAAAAAGTGGGATTTAGTGGGATTTTTTCAGCATGTGTGATCTTTCCCTTAAGTCCTGTTCTTATTTTGAAATCACAATCTACTGTGCATCACACAACTGAAACACATGAGTTTTTAGTTGTTTTTTTTTTAAATTATGAAACACAAAACGTTTATGTATTTCAGTGGCCCTAGTGGCCATTAAAAATTTAAAATATGACCATGGCTATCCACTTCTTGCCGTGTACAATTCAAGCTTGGATCACTACAATATTATTATCTTTGTGCAAGGCGAGGATCTGTACATAAAATCTTTGACATACCACCCCCATAACAAAAGTCTCAGGGGCGTGATGGTGTGATTAACGGCGATATATAATGTCCTTGCACAGTAATCACAGAGTTTGACTCTGCAAAGTGGCAAAAACAGATTATGTGTTCAACTTTCTCTTGCAGAGTCGCCAATTTTTTTTATTCGATTGCAACCTGTAAAAAGCTTATTCATAATATTTTTGTAAAATACCACATATAAGTGACATTTTTTAATAAAAAAATGGAGATGATGACCACATTAATTTTTGTCAATGAAATGATAAAAGAATTTGGTGGACAAGAGGAATAAACGAAAAAGTTGCTCATTCCTGTTTCATAAATGTAAAACGTGGAACTAACATTGATAGGCTATGGAGGACTCTTACTTTGAATTCAATTTACTCAAAACATTACTTTTGGCACTTATTCTTTTTGGCTTCTAAACCCCGCCATAAGACGTAGGTCTTCATCTTAAAATAGAAACAGGACTTTTGAGTACACCCTGTATATTTGCGAAGGTGGATCTGAAAAGGAAAAAAATAATCCAAAAGCAACTTCCAAATTAAGCAATAGGAAATACTCCTCCTATTTTAGAAATTGAAACTGGAATCGTAGACTTAAAATGCAATACAAAACACAACGAAAATGAACTCCTAATGAAGAGCACTTTTTTGTGTAGGGATTGATAAAAAAAAATCCCCTACCCACACACACTAACACACACACAGCAGAAAGACCGTTCACCTTAAAGCCCTCTTTAAATTAAGAGACAAAATAACAGTCGTGATGAAACTTTTCTGTTCTTCTGGACTTTCTGTCATGCCAATTATCCTTATTAACAACATCGCCGTTAGGCCTATAGCCTACTCATTGAAACATTTTCTGTCTGTGTCTTTGGGTGCTTCTTAATCATTGTGTCTCAAACACATCACAAATACAAACAAATTGATAAAAAAATACATTAAACACGAAGTGTGGAATAATTATATATATATATATTAAGCCAGATCTGTGTGTGTGATTAACGCTGTACAAACAAGGACAAAAACCTTGAAGCATGTCGGAATTATATATATATTAAGCCAGGTCTGTGTGTGTGTGAGTGATTAACGCTGTACAATTTATATAAATTTAAATGAATAAATGAACCGCTTGTTTTCTCAAGGTCAACTATATGTTGCACACTCTCCATCTAAGAACCCCATGATATTAAATTGGAGAGGGGGAATAGGTTGTAAAGGGTAGAGGAGGAAGAGAGAGAGAGAAACGTGGAGGGGGGAAAAGTGGGACGGGGTGACTGAAATTGAAATGAAAGGAGTAAAGAAGGAACAAACGACGCGCATGCGCACACCAGAGAAAATGAAAAACTCATTTTCTCTTTCAACTATAAAAAGGGGAGGGGATAAGAGTAGCAAAATTAAACTACAATTTATCACAGGCAATTATGCCCAGCATTAGAATTTCTTTTGCTCGGCCCTTTTATGAACGTCATCAATTTCTAATTCGTTTGTTACTTGGTCTGACGTCATAAAAGGGCGGAGGAAAAAAAATTCTAATGCTGGGCACAATTGCCTGTGAATTTTGCTCCTGTCATTTATGACGGGTTACCCCACTAGTATAATAAATATATCTGTAATACTTCAAACAAAACCTAGCCATAACTTCATACATGACACAATGAGAGCACTCCTAGTCTAAGTCGAATAAAAGTTATGTTCAGTACTACAGAGCCCTGTTAATAACATAGATACATAGGCCTATATTTTTAACAGACATATTCCATTAATATCTAAATACATTAAATTAGTGCAACAGATTATTGATCTACCAGTTCTAGGTATCAAAGTCAGTTTTATTTTTGACCATGTCTTTAACTGAACTTTACAATACAACTGAACACAACTCGAATGCAATTAGGTCAAGTGTAGACTAGGTATAAGGCCCATATTAACAATTAAAACTTAAAATATAGTGTTAGTGGGTATACTTGACCAATTGAGCATTTAGTATCAGTTGACACAAAGTATAAGCGGTCAGTCATATTATGGATTTGGAGTTCTTTAGTGTCGATGGACCCTGGGCTAAATTGCAATTTATTAGTTCCAGCCTGTGCAAATAAACACACGCACATGTACATTATGTAGCCCAACATTAGGTGTTTTTTTTTTTCTTCATACACCTCCTCCATCACAAAACACAAATAAACCCCTTAATTTCTGAGACAGTTTTTTGCACACAAACCTTTGCCCGATTAAATGATCATTAAATAAATGTCCATTGTTCCTAATGTGTAGATGAAGAGTTTTCTTCTATCTGATAGCCTCCTTCATACCTATCGATGATTCTCCTCAATTGAATCCTTTTATAATCTTAAGTAGGCTATTTAATCTCTTTCTTAGCTTCAGAAATATTATATCAAGAAAAATAAAACATACTACAATTTTATTCAGTTCGAATCGACTTAAGACATTTAAGCTAAATTAATTCCATAAGAAAACTCATTTAATCTGTATAAATGAAACAAAACACACTAAACAGTAAAACGAGAACATGAAATTAAATAAACCGAATTCATGTTCTAAAAAAACAGATGGCTTACACCAAAAACGCACAAAACTTACACCACAAACAACAAATTACATATACTGTGTGTATATGGATGGGTGTGTCTCAACGGTTCAAATTACACACTTCAGCAGTCTTTCAGTGTATATCAACATTTTAAAAACGGAATTTATACAAAACATTAGAACTTTAATGAATCTTTTATTCTTGGTTAGTCTAAGGCTTTGAGAAGAGAAGTTAGCAATTGAACCCTCTCTGAACAGGGTTCAAACATTGAAAAAGCCTTTTTTTAATGATTAGATTTTTTTCTTCTGTTTTAACCCTGCATAGAGGGTTCAAGTGCTAAGTTTCCTTCTTGAATTTTGGCCTCAATTTCAATTCTCATGTGGGCCAATTAAAGAAGACTTGGAGAAGAACTCTATAGAGTGAAATTTACAGTGTAAATGTATAAGACAAATTAGCTCTCCCGAGATTCCAGATGGATCTACCGGCATTTCTAGCAGTATGAGCTGTAAGCTTTTTCCCACACCCCAGAGTTTTAAACTAAAACCTTAAAAAGTTTACTTCAGCTGTCAAGATAGTAAGTACTCTCATGTCCCTAAAATTGCTATTTGGGGAGATAGATTTTTGGTCAATGTTTTCCAGTCCTTATACTTAAGAATGTTAACAATGATCAATATAGACCCACCCTTTTACAACCAGTCATTATCTTAAAATGGTGCTCAAACTTGTAGCTAAAAATACCGTGTTCAAAGCTGCACGTAGCTATTTTCTGAGCGAATCGAGCTGCATTTTCTACCACTTAATACAAATTAATCACCCATGATAATATTTCTGCAAGTCTACAATGTATTATAGTGTATTTAAATGTATGATAAATGCTTCAACCATTAGTTTCAGCAGCAACAGCAACAGCAAGAGCAGCAGATTTGTGCCAGTCCCAGTTGGACTTGTTTAATAATGGCCATTCACCAACCCATTTATCATGGTTTTGGTGCTTATCGATCAATAAAGACTACTAGTCTACTACCATCACCTTATATGATTTTGCACCCACTATTATTTTTAGAGAAGATAACAAAGGAAAAAGGCCTGACAATAGGATTGTGGGTGGAGTTGAACTTGGAAGAATGGGTCTAGATTTATATAGAGACAACGGCTAACAAAACAAAAATGCATGTATAATGGCCATTGTGTGTGTATGTGTTTGTGCAAAGAGTGCAAGAAGAAGCTAGAAGTTGACTGTAATGACCAACCAGAGCTGTAATTCAGCGCGAAATTGCACAGCAAATAGCTTCTTTGTTTCTTTTTTCCCCCATTTATGTATTTTCCTATTTTTATAGTGTACTGTACATAGTACACTACAAGAGGACCTTGCCTGTCTACAGTCATCATGAAATAGATATAAATGTGTTGAAAAATAACATACAGTACAAAAAAAGAGCTTAAGAGGTTTCTCTCACCATTGAGTTGACTAACTTCATGGCAATTGAACGGATGTGTATAATATGTCGTTAGTTATATTGTAAAATATCCCATTTTATAAAATACCTAGGCGGTTTATAAACGGGAAAGGGGGGGCATTTTTTCAATAAATGATCGAGTTTGCGTCATTTCACTTTTTTGACAAATTGTAAAAATGCACAAAAAATGACAAATCAGGCATTTAAAAAAACACACGTTTGAGTCACATAGAAAACGAAAATGAAATTTCACATTAAAATTGACTCTGTAAAACTCTCTTCAAAACTGGTCAATATGCAAATTTCGTTAAAAAGTTAAAAATAAATATTTTGCATTAATATAAAATTTTAAATACAAATAAATTCCAAACGGTTCCCCTTTTTTATTGAAGATGCTTAAGGGCTTCGTACACATTAGGGCGAGTAACCACCAGTCTATTCGAGAAATGACTAATTTAGATGGGCATTTTGCACTATGCCTGGTTTTGAGTCAGTCATACTGTAAAATCTCATTTTCGCACATCTATATATCTACAAATACTGTAGCATATTACATAATGGCTTATATATGTTAGTCATTTTTAAATGCCTAAAAAGACGTGAAAACGGCTAGACATTTTATAAAATGAAAAATTTAACACGATGCCTACTACCATACTGTATATATCATGAAATGAGAAAAAAAAGGAGATCGATGAGATAATCTTGTGATGTTTTCAATTTGTTTTTACGATAGAAAATAAAACAAAAAAAAAACAAATACATTTCTAACTTTTAACCTTATTGCTGACCCCTGCGTCTAGTTATTTCTTAACACAACTGTGTTTTCACTGATTGCCTATACACAGGGGCTAAAATTGGAAACATCTGGTATAAAAAAGTAATTGTAAAATCAATTAATTTTAGAGATAAAAAAACGTATACAATGTGCAAACAGAACTTTGATTAAATTGACGAAAAGATAAAAAAAAAACGTACAAAATTGGATTTTGTGTGGTTTGAATAGACAAGTATAATTCTACAATTCATCAAACTTATTGGACCTTTTTTTTCAAAAGCAAAAAGAGAGTTCTTTAATTAAGTTCTTTGTAACTTTTGCATTTCTCGTCAAAAAGAATAGTTTCAATGAAGGATTTGATAGAAAAGATTAGATTAATGGATCCTATATGTGGGTGTCCGGTAATTAGATCAACGTTTTACCTTTCTGTAGATACATTTTTTAAAATATCATTTGTATCAGCCGTTTAAAAAAGGCGTATTTCGGACGCATCATTCTTTATGATTCCTTATCCTAAAAGGAAACCAGAAATGTAATGAAAACTTTTTCTTCTTCAGATATTGTATTTCAGTTTGTTTTCTGCTTTTATTCACGCATGTGGGACCCAGGCCTAAATTGTCTTTGAACACAAAAGAGTAAAAAAGGAAAGGGAAATTTTGCTGTGACCATCGTATACATGTAGATCCATAACATCCACCACCACCTAGGGCTTGAATTTGTATGCAATAGTAAATGTTTCTCAATCTGTAGCCCAAGTGCCTTGTGAAGTTACAAGCCCAAAATTATGTGTTTTTTTTTCTTCAATCAAAAACACTATTTAGAGGCTGGAACTTAGTTGAAACTCATAGTAAACAGACATCTGGCCTTTTTTCATTAGAAAAAGCATAATTGCAGTTGTTTTAATGATGATGATGATGATTACTTCACAATTGGCACTTGAGCCACAAAATGAGAAACATTTGCTTGATTATTGCCTAAAAATCAGAGCCAGATAAAAGTGTTCAGTCACATCATTCTTCACAAAATCAACTCCAGATACACATTGAAGTGTACTGAACCATAGTTAATTTGTGATTGAGAAGATCGAGTCAATTCCATAGGTTGTACAGAAGACGTTCTATTAGGAGTATGTGTGTTTGTGTTTACGTTGGAATTTGTTATTATGAACCATAAAACTCGTAAATTGTACATTTTCTTTGAGGAATGTCCATTTTTTTAATTTACACACTGCCACAAAATCAAAGTCTGGTTGCAGCCTTTATGATACCAGTAAATTATAAGCTGACACTTGTTTATTTTTTGTTTCTCTCAGTCTAACCCTTAGTTTATTATATATCAATACAACCCTCAATAAGCCCAGAATCGTAGAAACAACAAAAATGGCAATACAAATGCTCAATATGTCTACCATTGGTTCCGAATATACAAATTCAGACGAGATAACCAGTCAGCAGGAATAAAAAAGAGGCCACAAATGCTGCAAATAATTCCTGATTTATGAGACACCCTGTATAAATTGAAAGTTAAATCATCATCATCATCATTTCCTGTACCTTATCCCGCAAGCAGCAGGGTCGGCCTTGCTGGTTCTAACTCTCCACTCGTTCCGATTTTGCACCAAGCCCCCAGTGACCCCACATGCCACCATATCCCGTTTTACTACCACATCCCAGGTTTGCTTGGGTCTTCCTCTACCCCGTTTTATTCCCAGGTCTATGTTCATTTCCTGTCTCAGCAGCCCATCTTCTCCACTCCTGAAAGTTAAATAATTATAAAATTAGTTATGAGTACGAATATAATTTACTTTCACAAAAACAATTTAGGAATGTACTAGGTCTCAATATTTTCATTGGAAAACAACATGTCAAAAGAATAAGTAGGATTTATTCCGACTTTTAGATATCTGTCTATAGTGGAGAATAGAAAAGTTTCAATAGGATGGGGTTTGGTGTGGAGCCTATTTCGGTTTCCAGCACCTAACGCCGCAGTACGCTTGGTCCACATAAATTCCTTCTTCTGTATTAGGGAATAGGTACATTTCCACCTCACCACTAGCAGATATTCATATGGAATTCACTAATATCAATTGGGGGTAACTAATATATTATTTTCAAATAACTAGCCTCCATTTCCAATCCTCCACACATCAGATGAGATTTAATACGCGAAGAATAAAAAAATTGGTTGCGATGAATGTCATCAAAAAAATATTAATATTGAGAAATAAGATAAGTAAGAAGATAATAATAAGGCATTTGACGTCATTGACTGACAAGTAGGAGGAGGAGAAGGAGGTTCACTTTTTTTTTCGTTAACAAAGCAGTCATGAATTATTAAAATAATCATTATACATATATAATTAAAATTTGATTTACTGTCTCTATATAAATCTAAATAAGCCAAAGATTTTTTTTCTTTCCAAAATAACCCCCAAAAAAGAAAAGCTTTCATTCTTTTGATGATGCGTGAAATAGGAATTACACGTTAAATATCGATTTCCGTTTTTTTCTTTTTCTTCTTCTTTTTCTGAGTTTCTTTTTTCCTTTAGAAAATATATATATAGAAAAAAAAAACGTTTTTACTTTAAAAAAACGATGATTTTTTTTTATATAAAACTTCTTCTCTAAACAGAAAAAAAAATAAGCAGATAGAAGAAACGAAAACAACCTCTCAATTTTAGTTAGGGTCAGAATAAAAAAAAGTACGGTAATAGGTCTTTCTGTTGCCGAAAACAAGTTGAGTTTCTAACCTCCTGTGATTTCAAATTATTGTTTCATCTAAGAAAATGAAACATAAAAGAATGAAAAAAAAGTCTATTTAAAAAAAATGAAACAAAGTAGATCTTACGTGAAATATTACAAAACACATATAAAATAGATTAAAATTGGACCTTTTCTATTGAGTAGAAAGAAATTAAACTACAATAAGTAGGCCTATGTTATTTTAAGTGTCAAATTTCAGTGTTGAGATACAGAAATAATTTACCAAAAGTAATCAATTACTGTAATTGAATTAGTTTTTTTAAGTAATCAGTAATTCACTACATGTAATTGTATTGTTAATAATTGTAATTAATTTTTGTTACAAATCTAATTACTTTATAATTACTTTTTTTAAGTAGCCAGTGAAGTCTACAAGACAACTTTGTCTTCTTATTTATTGTACAATACACGATTCAAAAGTTAATCTAATTCAGAGTTTTTTAGGTGGTTGACATTTTTCTTTATTATATGCTTATGAGTCAGTTATGACAATGCAACTTCAAAGGATAAAAGATCAATTTTGAAAATTAATTAAATTACTTTGTGACACCCTGTAGAAACAGAAGGTGAAACACTCAAGTCAAAAATTTAGTCTTGACAGTATGGCACTCTTTGGTGCACAGATGTTCGGACTTGGGTGGCCCGAATTCTAGAGAATTCGTGGAACCAAGTCCGACCGTGAGAAAATTGGAATAAGTCCCAAAAATATTTCTCCTTATGATTTAGTATCCCCGGCCCAGGGCAATGATTGGCCCAGTTGGTCAATCATTAAGCCCTGAGGTGACAGTTGCCCCTCCCAGAAGACCGGACAAGTTAGCCTGAGACTTGAGTGTGAGGACAGTTAGTCTCAAGAGTTCAAAGAGTGAACTTAAACAGTCAGAGTTTAGACACTGAGTAACAGAGTCAGAGCCTAGAGTTGAAACAAGTAAGTCTTGTTTGACAGTCAGAAGAGAGAATTCAAACTAGTAAGTTGGAACTACTCAGAGTTCTGGAGAATTAAGTCTGACTTAGAGTAAAACAGTAATGTAAAAGTGTTATCAATAATGTAATAACAAAGAGCTAGTAAAGAGACATTATAATACATAAACCTGTGTCAGTGTTGTGTATTTGAACTATATTAGGTTTCTGTACTCCTAAAATAGAGGAGTATCCAGCAGAAGGTACTCAGACACAGCCTGAGTCCCTCTGCCTGGAGCCTCCAGCAACCCAACGAAAAGGACTAGAGTTACTTCGGCATCGTCACGCCCTATATCCAAGATTCCTAGGAAAGACGGTCTTTTTGTGGGCCGTACCAGGCAAGGCAAGTAAATGTCGCGCCCGGTGAACCCAACCCCCAGAGGTTCAACATCAGTAGAGGCTGGCCCGCAGCAGTCGACAACAGAGTCGACCCCGGCACCACCGATTCATCAGAGGGAACAACGTCGTCAATGACGAAGTTCCTCACGAGTCGGCGGCGGAGCCAAAGGAGGAGGGCCAGTCACGTCACAACTTTGAGAAAAAATTAGTAATTGTAATTAATTTCATTTTGAAATCTGTTAATTGCAATTGTAATTAATTATTTTTTACTGGTGTAATTAGTAATTATAATTCATTACTTTTAAAAGTAGTTTGTCATAATATTGCTAAATTTACAGTTATGTGGAAGTGAAACACTAAACAAAAGAACTCTTCCTAAACGAGCTTAATTCATTGTATTTGTTGTTGTTTTTAAGAAATAGTTTTAATGTTAAACCAGGTTTTCAATGTTTAAATCATGGTTTTATGTTTTCAGCTATAGTAAGATTTGTGAGCCCATAAACCACGCAGACTTGACCAGAGAATAAATTTATATTTTGATTATAACTTCTTTAAATTCATTCTTCTAAATGAAATTCATTACCAGCTTTTGTAAATCGACTATCAAACACAATTTGTTTTTCTTTTTTTTTTTTAAAATATGTTTAAAAAAAATCAATTTCTGATGTTGTAAAAACCAGATGCTATTTAAATTTTCTCCGCATTAATTTTATTTCAACTCAGATGGCCTCAACATAAAAATCGATTTTATTGTCTCAAGAGGAAGATTACAGTGAGAGATAACTAACTACATCATTTGACGAGCAAAACACAAAAACATAAGACAACCCCTCCCCAACTAAAATTAATAAAATGCCATTCCCTTTTGGAAAGTGGAAAAGACATTCAAGACCTAATAACACGAAATTCTTCCCTTCCTCCTCCTCCTCTTCCTACTGCTCCTTCTCCTTCTCCGTGTCTCCATCCACAACCCCATATGTTAGGGCGCGATCGGAAACTAAAAACTATTTTTTGGTGCTGTAAAGAATCTAGAAGGGTAATTTTGCTCCACCTCCTAAGACAATTCTTCCAAAAAAAAAAGAATTTCCGGATGTACTTTATTTTGCCATTTTCTTCTCAAAGAAGAGGCCAAAGAAAGTCGCATATGACCAGGCCAAAAAACGGACTTCCCTATTCGGCATTTTCCGAATGGACCGCATAGTTTCAAGGCCGTATTTTCCATTATTGGGCCGATTTTATAGAAAAACTCGACAATAAAAAATCCCTCCAAAAAACGTCAAATGACACATATGATGGGTGAAAAAAAGAGCAAAAACTAGAAAAAATATTTTAGAAAGAAAAAAAAAATTATGCTGGTTTCAGACATTTAAAAAAAAGAAATTTTGCTCGCTATGCTCATACTAAATGTTTGTGCAAAATGACAAAAGAAAATGGCATTTTTATCATAGGCAAAAAGGAAAAAAAATAGAACCATGTGTTGTCATTCTAGGCATTTTTGGAGGTTCTTACTCCTGAGTGATGGGCAAATAACTTTTATCAGGGCCGTTTTTCTCCCAATCCGCCCCTGACGAGGTCATTGTGCAAACATGGCAACTACGAATTCTTTTACATCCTGACGTTAACACTGAAAGTCCATATTCAATTTAATCTTCTAAAGAAGGGTAGGCGGAACTAGTATGGTTCACGAGGTTCCTGCCCACATGTTGTTTCCAAATGCTGCTTTTCTGTTTTCTTTATAGATGAGGATAGTTTTTCTTTAGTTTCCAACTGCACCCATTATTGTGCTGAGTATCTCAAACTTGAATCGCACAAAATGTCTGTCTAACAACAAAACGTCACGTTTCTACAATTAATTTCCATTCATACACACATGGGTACAATTTATATTTATGGAAACATCACTTGAAGCTAGTTTTGAATAGTGACAAAAATCAGTCAATGAAAAATAAAAGAGCTCAAAAGAAATAGAGGATCTATTTTAACACATAACACACATAATTAGGCTACAATTCAGATAAAAATAATTAACTAACAAAAAAAACCTGCCTAAATGGATCTACTTGTATCTACTAAGCCCAAAAAAGTGTCTCTGTTTGGGTGTTTTCGTTGCTTTCAATTTTTGTCCAACTAGTTTTCCATGAAATACGACTGAGGCTGGAAACAAGACGATCAATCTTGGCTTGATAATTTTTGCTTGTCAAATCCTGGCTTGTCATTCAATATTGCCAAAGACTTGCAATACACCTCTATCAGTTTTTCTTTAGTTTTCTTTAGAGACTGTATGTGGGCAGAGCATAATTTGTATATTTTTAACAATTTGTTCCTAATCTCATAAATAAATACACGTCACAAAACATCAAGTTTCATTCATTTCAATTTAAAAACTGAAGTAAATTTCAGGTTAACAAACCTGAAGTTTTGCTTTCACTACAAAATAATTTTCCAACAAGTGTTCAAGATTCCTTTCATAAAATTCATAAAATCTAATTATGTCGATCGTCTTTTTTTTGTAAAGAAAAAAGTATGTAGGTTACATTAAATTTATTAAGTTTCATTCATTTGACACAGTTAAATTTCATAATAAATGTGATTTCATATCGGAAGTTTTTAATTTCAAAGTATAATCGCATTGACAATGATTCAATTTAGTAATTTATACTCTTGTAATTAATTTGCATACAAATCTACTTGTAAATAAATGGAGCAATTTGAGTTTCTATCTGACACACACACATGCATGTACTGTACATAAATGTGCTTCTATTTGCTAAACGTGATGAACAAGCTAAATTAATGTGATGACGCGTGCGTTTCAACAATTTTTTTGTTCAAACCCGATTTCCATTGTGTGTCTAATGACATTTTTCATGTAATCTAATTTGAGTGTAAATAGTCCTCGTGATGATGACATAAATTAATCCTTTTCTACTCTATAGTTTCAAACTAACACATGTAAACGCACTCACACAAAATCCCAACACAAACCCCCCAAAAAATGCATCTAATGTGAATAATGTCACAAACAGATGTTACGTGTCTCTATTTCTGAACAAAGACACACCAAGATATATATATATATATATATATATATATGTATATATAAATATGCGTTTTCACCCTCCCCACCCTCTTTTGTTAACCCTTTCATCTCAAAATGTCTTAAGAACTAGTGACGCAGAATTCTTGAAACCAAATTACAAATTATTGACAACACATTATACGAGTGTATATTGTTTTGTTTTTTCTTCAAAAAAAGTAATTTGCTTAATGTGAATTTCATTACAAGTATTTTTTTGGAAGCTCTGTCATTTAAATTTAATATGTTTTCTAAATAGTAATTTCAAAATATGGAAATGAAAAAAAAATAATGAAATATAAACTCTTAGAAATAAAACTTTACTGCTAAACTTTTTTGGAAGCTACATGTTGAAGCTACAGGCTTCCAAGTCAATGCAGATGCAACAGTTTAGTCAACGAGTTTTAAGAGTGTCGTAAGGAGTGCATACAAAGTATACAAGTAACTGCCCCTCGCTCATAAACGGCCACTCTCTCAAAAACGGCCACTCGCTCATAAACGGCCACTCGCTCATAAACGGCCACTCGCTCATAAACGGCCACTCGCTCATAAACGGCCACTCGCTCATAAACTACCATTCGCTCGAAACTAGAACTTTCTTGACATACTGTATAGGTATCAACATAAAATAATTGTATCGAACTCAGTTACTCTTCTAGTTTCGAAACCGTTTTCTAGCTGTTTTCAAAACGCAGAACAACCAAAATTCCATGATCCCGTTCCCTCTCAACACTGCAACAATTAAGAAGTTTCTTTATAGTCAAGTTCTGTTGTTTCAATAACATGAGAGTACCACAAAGTTTTACCCAAATGCTATTTTTACTATCTCTTTTATATCAAATTTATATCTGAAAAGTTGAAATCTAAATGAGATTTTCTGACACGTTTACTCAGGAGAGCTCAAAAGATGAAGAAAGAAAACCTCTACTTCAACGATTTTTATCTTTGTTTTTTATGTTGACAGCCGTAGTGAATCTTCTGCTGTACAAGGTATAAAAAAATCTTACAGAAAACAAAAACTGTGCATGAAGATGTTTCTTCTCTACTCCATGTTGCAATGTTACATTATTTTTATAGTTTTTTCTTCTTCTTCTCTCCACTCTCTCTCTCTCTCTCTCTCTCTCTCTCTCTTGTGTTAAACGCATAGTAAATGATAGTTTTGATATACACAAACCCACTACATTATTTACAATGCTGACAACAAACCTCATGCAATATTAACAAACGTATACATAGAGAAAGAAGATTGGAGTAAAAATGCGGTTGTTGCAACTAGGTGTTATTGGGTTTTTCAAGAAAAAAAACAAAAGGATTCCTATGAGTCTGCAATGAATACGTCTATCTAATTTACAGTATGTCCCAGAACCAACATCCCAGTCTGTTACCAAAGCATACTTGAGTGACAAAGTCTATTGTTTAAAATTAAATATTTCACAAATTATAAAAGCTATAAATTTGAAATTTTATGTAGTTCTTAACAACGAAACAAAATGTCGTTATACTAAAAATAAGACAAATTTGTAGAGAATTAAAAAAGATATTGAATTAAAAAACAAAGTCTAATAACGTCTTCCCTTCAGAAAAAATAACTACAATTTAAACCTGAGTTTTTAAACTTCAATATATTTTTTTAATTTTGTACAAATCTGTTTTATTTTTTGTATAATTACATTCTGGTATGTTGTTAACATTCAACTAAAGTTTTAAACAGCCTTTATAGTTTCTTAAAACAAATTAGAGTTTGCCACTCCATACTAGACCAGATCTACAGTGTACTATACCAGATTGAAGCGTTAGTTCTGGAACATACTGTAAATGTAAATTACATAAGCTTGGTTTGCATTGAGCCTGTGTATAAAAGAAAGGTCAAATTCTTGATATCCATGTCACGCAGACAGAGTAACAATTTAACAACATGAAAACAATAACCCCCCCCCCCCCTCAAGAGCACAAAATTCATCAAAAAGCAATGAAAATCGTTCAAAAGTGTAAAACCAAAAAGGAAAAGTTGAACCTCCACCAAAATTCTATTTCTTTTTTCTACTTTTTTGCATTTGGTAATTAATTGTTTATTGCAAATTTGCAATGTGACAACCTGCGCACAAATCGCAAACAAGTGCTAATTTACTGAAAAGCGAATCTTCATAAGTGCTAATATATATCAACTTTAGCTAAAAAAAACAACTAAACAATTAGCTTAAACTAAACATGACTTCATTGAAAACATGACGAAAAGGTGGGTTCTTCTTTTTCTTAGAAAAATGTGCCAGAGTAAGCAACCCCTACCCACCTACCCACCTTATTTGTATCGTGCCATTAAACCGTTATGTAGCCTTTTAAAATATTTTTTTCTAAAGCTTTTAAAACGCTTTATAAGTTTAAGAAGAGAAAAATCATAACAATAAATAAGAGTAAAAAAATAAACCTGTAGAATCTTCTTTTCTTACTTTTTTTTCTCTTTCTCTCTATTTTGAGATATTCTCAATGTGCAAAGAGTTGGCAAATGAAAAAAAAACGGCTTCTTTTTCAAGAAACTTGGGAGGATTTTTTTGTATTAGGTAAAAAAAAAGTTAATTTGATTTCACAACTGAGAAAGAGAGAGAGAGAGAGAGAGAGAGAGAGAGAGAGAAATTTTCCAATAGAAGCAATCGCAAATGGGATTTTTTCTTCTCACTCTGAACTGATAAAATATGGTGGTATTTACCAATTCGTGTATCTACTTCGCAACTTAAGTGAAGTTCGAGTGATGGTTAAGCGTGTTGAATTCAAAACAACAAAAAGTTGTTTCTTTAAAAAAAAAACGAGGCTGAGATGTGGTAAATAAAGAAAAAGTGAATAGAGATCTTTTACACAAAAGGTGAGAAAACAAGTATAGGAAGAAAAAAAAACGAAAGCTACAATTGGAAGAAATGAAAAAAAAAAACCTGCGAAAGAAAAGTGTTTTCAAATAATAGCAAAGTGACACAAGTCAATGAGTACATTTGAAAACGTACTGCAGTGTACTATCACACTCTCTTCATATATTAATATACATGTATACAGTATATACTGTATATATTCCAATCAGACGACAAAGTGGTTACACTTACAGCAATATCTTTTTTGCCTTAAGTTACCATTTTGCACATAAACCATAAGCAATAACAGTTATCACAAGGTTCAATCACGAAAAATAGATTACAGCATGTCTTCAATTCATTAAATACAGTGTTGGGAAGTAATTTGACATAAGTAATTAAGTAAATAATAATTCATAGAATTATTTTGGAATAATTGTAATTAATTACGTTTGCAAATGAAAAATGCAATTCCTTTTTAATGCAATATCGATGTTTTTGTATATAGAAATTTTTTATTTTCTATTTGCATAAACACAATTTCTAAAAACAGTACTGTATGCAATGTTTTTAATTTTATTTGCATATTAATTTTGTTCTTAGTGATTACTACAAGTAGCAGATAACTGCTAGAAATGATTATACTATTGAATATTTAGTTAATATGAATGAATTATGGATAATGGGCAGCCTAACATAATGTACGATCATAAATGGCTGCAATCCAATCCTGCTATTGATAGAAGCTGACTGTTTTCCAAAAATGCTCTTATTTATATCTTTTTGACAATTCATTTCGCATGCTGCAATTGATTTTTTGTCTCTCTGCCTTGGGCCTTCTCAGCTGCTTGCACAGTATTTTTTTTTTCAAATTCAAATTCTAGACCTTCTTCTCAAATGCACCCATTATAAGCTATATGTGTTTTGTTGCTCAAAAGTTACTCTTCTGAAATCTTAGAAGAAAGAAAGAAAGAACGAAAAGATTTGAAAGAAGAAAAGAAAAAACACAAAAGAAAGTGTCGAAAATACTCAAAATAAAGGCAACAACATGCAACTAACTAACTAAAAAAAAATAAATGACTTTCGCATTACATGGTAGGTTATATTCATTTATATATAGAGAGAGAACGAACGAGATGAAAAGAAAAACTCGAGAGTGGCAACGAATTAGCAAAACCCAAAGAATTCCATATACTCTACTACTACTACTACTACTACTACTACTACTACTACTACTACTACTACTACAACTACTACTACAACTACTACTACAACTACTACTACTACAACTACTACTACTACAACTACTACTACTACAACTACTACTACAACTACTACTACCACTACTACTACTACTACTACTGTACTACTAGACATACACACTTCAACACACACACATCTCTTCCACTTTCTTGCACTTTATCTTCAATGACTTTTTTTTGGGTGGGGTACTTCTTGTTTGAGTTGTCTCAAACACAACACATGAATTAACAACTTCTTTTCTTTAGAGCTAAAATACAAAATTGTGCTCGTGTAATAATGATAAAAAAGAAGAAACACAACATAACAACACACAAGAGTCTAAATTAAAAAATACCAAACAATTTTCTCTTTCACTTTCAAACTTTAATTTTCGAATTTTCAGACCCTTGATATATATGTATATATACACACATACAGTATATATATTGTCTAATTCTACTTTTTTTTCTTCTTCTTCATTAAATTACACAAAAGATAACTTAAGCTGTCAACTTGATGAATATAAAACTTTATATATAAATATACTTTCAGTGATGCATATAATGTAAACTGTAATATAATTATTGCCTCTATTCACTATTTGTATATAATAATAGCACATTACAATACTTTTTTTCAACTTTTGTATTCTTAGCTAATTAACTCCATTTAATTAACAATCGATATAGCCACTATAACTAGGAGCTTGCAAAGATAAAAAACATTAATACTCATGTTTCATTCTTTTCATTTATACACAGTTTTGGACCTGCCTTGAACAAACTGACCACTAACTTCTCATTCTTGGATAATCAAGAAGAGAATGAAGAAAAACACATTTACACACACACAAAAAAAGCACTTTTAATGCGATTAACAAAAGACGAGTGTTCCGTGTAAATCACCCATAAGTGTTTAAAGTTACATTACATTACTCCCATTTCCATCTGAACAGTATATATATTACTAGTGTGGTCATGTGGTCTCGAAATTACACTCCATCCACACTCTCTCTCTCTCTATCCCATTTTCAATTTCACTTGACTATAATTATTGTCTTCTAAATGAACGCACTGACAAGTTACAGAAGATTCACATTAAGTCTTCTTGACTCCCCTTTTCTACCATATGTGGTGGTGGCTTCCAGTTCTTCTAATTTTATATATGAACGCTTTAAAATTTAATCATGTTTGGAAATGTTAAAATAGAAACATTGTATTTCATATGCAAATTATATTCTTTTCTCAATGACATTAACAAACACATCTGCCTAGTAACTTATAACAAGGACCTTATACTTGGGGCCTCAATTTTCATCTTTACACTATTTGTCAGCTGAAGATTGCAGGTTAAGTAATGAAAATAAATTACATTAGACTGTCACAATTTGGTCGATCTTCTTTGATGTTTTTAATAAGTGCTTATGACAATGCAAATTAATTCAAAAATCGATTTCAAGCAACAACAAAAAATTTAGAAGAACTAAGAGTGTACTACGTTCCGAGTGAATTTTTCAAGTAGAGAGGAATGTCCTCATTGTCGGATAGGAAAGTACAATTCAAAAGTTATGCTAGTTCAAACTTAAAGTGGACGTCGTTCAGATTTTTAATAGGTGCTGATGATGACAATGCAAATTCAAATATTTTCAAATTTCAAGTGAAGCATAAAAGCGACAATGAATTATTATCTTCACTTCAATTTAATGGCATTCATTTGGCCATTGTAACATTGTTATATCTGACCTTCCCTTTTTTTCTTTGTCCTGGACCCTGCATGCCATTTTTATATTTTCCACCGCACATGCGTGCATAACACAAACTCCAAAAAAAAAAAGAGGTTTCTCATTTAAATAATCCAACGAGTAATCTTGTGTTGATAGCACATGTTTACAATATTTGTCAACTCGAGATTACAGGTTTAAATTAGTTGCATCACCATGTCTTTGCAGATTGATCTGATTTGTTGGTCAATACTCAGGTAATTAGTTAGATAGTTGGTTAATATTAAGATAATAATAATAAATTATGAGTTTTACCCTAAACATTACTGTATGTACCCTGATGTCAGAATTTAATGTAGTTTAAGTTTTGTAAATGAAGGGTTTTTGTACAGATGATTACTTAAACCTACATCATTAAGACTAGACAAAGCAGAAATACACAAAAGCCACAAAAATAGATTAGCTTCATATTGATGGATAAACTGCTAAATAAAAATATATATTGTGGACGCAGAAGATATTCATATATGTATTTTTATACACATGACTGCGCATGTGCAATCTGATTTTTTTTTAAAAAATGCAAAGTCTACACAAGCGTTAAATAATTAATAGCTTACGAGGTAAAAAGGGTTTTTCTAGTCCAAAATGGTTTTGCTTTCCTCTCTCTTTTTCTCTCCATTGGTTTCTACAAGAAATTACTTTTAGATAGGAGGGGATTTTTTTTTAATGATCGTCTTAAAGCCTCCCTTTGGTTAACTTGATAAGAAAAACCGAAGAAGCAAAAAAAAAAACTTCACTTAAGTATCTACCCGTAATTTTCTTTAGTAAAAGTCAAAATGAATATGCAGTTTTTATTGAGTAAAATTTTCTAGTAGTATGTGTACATGATATGGATATGTATAATAGAAAGGGCTCTTAGCCTACTTTTTTTTTTGTAATATCAGCAACACCAAAATGTTATTATGATAAATAGAACTCCTGGGTAATTTATAGTTATTTTTGATCGCATAACAAGCTTCATCATAAGCTACTTAATTGAAGCCATTGTCTTTTTTAATTTTTACATCGTATCGTGAAACCCTATCTTCAATTTTATTACAAACGGCTAACACCTAAATTTCTTTTTTGAAGTTCAAGTGCCAAGTTTCCATCTTCCACTTAGGCCAAAGGCTGACCTAAAAAAAAAAGAAAACTTAACAAATGAACTCCAACTTGACTCAAACCTTTATTTAGTACCCTTGAAAAGGGTTTTTCTAGGTTGGAATCCTCCTTAGAGAGTTTTAGTCGAAATACAAGTGTCAAGTTTTCGTTTTTAAGGCTACGTTTAGGGAATTTTATATTTTATTATTTATTATAAAATGAACAATAAATAATTTAATGTATGTTCCGATTAGCTTTAATTCTTTAAGCAATTTAAGAAAACATTTTCGAAGTGTTTTGCTTTTCAAATCCATGATATTTACCAAAAAAAAAACCTTAGCAAAAATGTACTAAACTAATGTTTTTCATTGTTAAATGTTTTTTAAATACATTCAATAAATTCTAAAATTAACTTCCGGATGTTTTTGAAACATCATTTGATAGTAAATCAGCTTCTTTTATTGAGCATATCCCATATTCAATAGGGTAACATGACATTGCATTTCCCTTCAATAGAGAAAAATAGTCTGTTTCTGAATTCTTTTCATACATTTTCCATCCTCGGAAAAGAACAAATTCATTTAAAAATTGATACTAATATTTTCATAAATTACTAAACAAAAAACTACATAAACAATGAACATAATTATATTTAAAAGTGTGAAGTTGAGATGTTTACTCAAATTCAAGTCGTAAACTTAACATTTGAACTTCAACTTGAACTTTCAAAACAGGATTTAAAAATTAAAACCCAGTTTTAATGATTATGTTTGAGAAACAGGTTTTATACATTGGAACCCAGGGTAGAGAGTTCACGTTAAAGTTCAAGTGTCAATTGTTTTTTCTCGAATTTCAGTCTTAAACGCTCGTATATTATATTAAACGAGAAAATATAATTTGCTATAGGAGTGGAAATATTAACAATATTTAATTAATATACTTTTAGAAAACTATTAATTACCAGAATTTCTAATTTATTTTTATTTGACTTCCATTTATAAATTATTTTGTTGAGTTTTTCTGTTACCAAGCATTTTAGAAAAGGAATTTTGAAGTGGTACTTTCTAGAAAAGTTCTGATTGGTAGAATTTAAAAAGAAATTATTCATTTTTCCACTCAATTTATGAATCTCATGAAAAAACAAACAAATTAAAAATATGTTGAATATAATTCTTGTGTTTATTCATTTTTTTTTTCAGCATTGTTTTGCCATAACCTACAGACAAGAGGGTCTAAGGCAATACGAATTATGTGCCAAAAATGAATCAGAATGCAATATTTGGATTGAAAGTATCAAACAAGCCAGGTATGAAACACATTCATCGTCCTTATATTTTGTTTAATAAAAAGAAAACCTTCAAGTATACGGTATATATAGGGAAAACTAACGCCTTAATCAATTATTAAAATATTTGAGCGTGGCCTTACTGTTCGTTACTGAAAATTTAATATCTTAGAAAAATAAATATTTATAATGTTAACATATCAAATTGTAGTTTACAAACTAAAATTAAATAAATTTGCATTTTATTTTATAATTTATTGATTTTTTAAAAAAAAAACAAAAGCTTGAAAAAATGCTTCCATCAAAACAAGGCTAAATTGATTTATTTTGACGGAACATTTTTTTAAGTTGCTTAAATTATGAAATAGATTGGGACTTTTTGTTCTGATACATACTGTATAAACTGCACTTCAAAGATGGATTTTGCCTTAAAAATTTTAAAACCTAAACTTTAAACAGATATGTAAGTTGGCTGACAACGTAATGAAGTTGAGACGCCAATTCAAAAACAAAAACTTAGAAATTCAACTATAAACCCTTAGAAAATACGGTTTTAACATAGAAAAGAAAAACATGTTCATTGAGTACCTTTTGAACAGACATTTTCAATATCGGAACCCTGAAGTTAAGAACCAAATTTCATTCTTGAATTCTTTCCCTCATTTATACAAAAAATGAAACACATTAGTAAAGAATTAATAAAGTAGGCCTACAGTTGACATTAAAAAAGCGGTTTAAAAGTCATTTTCATGAAGATAAAGTCATGATTTATATGAAAAGCTTTTAAGTAAGTCAATATTGAAAAATTAAACTTTCTTTTCAGCATGTTTTTTTCTCTCTTCTAATGTAGCTACATGTGGCTGTTCTAATATATATATTTTTGCTTTCAATCTTGAAGCGTTTTTTTAATATGTTCGTTAAAACTCACATAGCCTAGTCATTTTAAAATAACTCATTTTATAAAGTAAAAGATCGATTTAAGATAACCTACTTGTTGAATTCTGAATAGAAAATGATTTCCAATTCAGAAAACGTCTTTTTTTTTTAAAAAAAAAATCAATGACTGTTAATTTTGTAAGTAATCTATTTAATATTTTTTTAACAATTATAGTCCAATCCGTTAACAACTATAAAAAAATAGTAAACGTGTAACTTTTATAGTTTCAGAGATAATTCATTTTGAAAGTGTAGATTGTTTATACCTGGCATCACTCAGTATACATATAACAAAATCCACTTATTAGAAGAAATCAGTACGGGAGTATACAACTTTATAGATAACTCAATTAGCAGCACAGCCACAAGTCTCAGGTTATAATAGTAGACAACATTTATATACATTTCCAAAAGCTATTGCTTCAAAGCGAAAACAAAAAAGGAACATTTCGTAATGAATTGGAAAGATTTTATTTGATACAGGAGGATAAACCCCTCCCCAGCAGTATAAAACGTACCCCTTGAAACCCCCATCTATTCTGCGGTACTTATATGTTAACAGTGATTGCGTATCTACAAGGCAATTTCAGTTATTAACTTGTTATTGAGTATGTCATTGGAATCTCGATTCAACGCATAAGAATAATTATAATAATTACAACAAATTACGCCTAGTAGTCTGATTGCATATGACATCCTTATTTTTTTCATTGAAATAATCAAAAGTAGAAACAGAAATTTAATAAGCAGTCCCTACAAGGGAGCTCAGATTATAATAATTATCCATGGGCCTGCATCCAAGAAGAAAAACTTTAGCATTTGAACATCAACTTGAACTATTTTTTATCATGATTCTAACATAAACTAACATAACTCTTTCAAAACAATTAACACACTTCTATGTTAGAACCCTTCTCAAGAGGGTTCAAGTTGAAATTCAAGTGCCACGTTTCCTACTTGAATTTATGCTTTAGTCATAATGAACGCACTATGTATTACTTTAATTGTTTCATTCATTACATTTATTTTGTTCTTCTGTTTTTTTCTCTTTCTCTTGTTGTGGATGGATTACAGTTTCAATAAGGTGTTGTTACAAAAGGAGGAATTGGAGCAGAAACATTTGCATTTGTTGCAAATTGTTGAAAGTGAGAAGACTGCTAAATGGCAATACACACAACAATGTGAAGAGCTCACCATAGAAATAAAGAAACTTCGAGCCGAGGTTAGAACATTTGTCATACCATATACACACACACAAACACATTTTTAATTAGAAATTAGATATATAGATAAATAAATACCCAATTAGACTATAGTAGTATTAGTACAGTAGTAGCCTCTGCCTCCTTCCTACCGCAATTCCTCCCTGCAAAAAAAAAACAAATTTTTAAAGCCACATCCAACAAATCCACAAGTTAATTATTCAAGGTATGCCACATGCAGATATGTTCATTGAAAAAGGAGACAAGACCACCTCAAGTATTTGCTACAAGAAGGCTGAGTGCCATCAAAGCCGAAGACACAGAAGAAATTAAGAAAATAAAAAAAGTAAGTACAATTATATATGTTTAATTAATAATAACTTAAAACATTTCATAACTTCATTTAGTTACGCCGTTGAAAATTATGCAAATTTTTGTTTATCTCATAAACTCATAAACAGAAAACAGTATGTTTATGAACAGCTGATTTTTGAACTCTTACGGTCTCATTACAGAAAAAAGTCCTAAAATTGTGAAAGTCATACTTTAATTTGAAAGATACCTTTATGAACTTATAAGAATTACTTTTCTGTGACTTATTTACTCTTCTAGTTGCTAACAAACTTTAAATTTTTCCTAGGTAACATCTGATAAAGAGTGAATCTATTTTAAAACGCCCTGACACCACAGTTAAAATAGACCCAATAATACTTCAAAACAGGTGCCTCTTGTTAGGAATTTAATAGAGTACCCTTATTAATATTCATAGATAATGTAAAAAAATGTATTTATCTTAGGATTAACACATTAATTTGTTAACATATGAAAGAATCTAGAAGACAACATCAAATAAAACATATGCCTATGCATATAATACACAGATATAATATGAAGCAACAACCACCTACAACATACGAAGATTTTCCATTTGCTTCACTTTTCCTTAATATATCATTCCATTTCGAAGCTATAATTAATTTCCACCTCATTTCATCAGTGTATAAAATCATTACAGATAGGTTTCTATGTCCACCCACATTCATCATGCCATCTCAATCTAATCATCAAAGCAGCTGGTCCCCATTGTTACACGTTAGAAAATTACAAAATGTGCAAAAATAACATACACCAAACAAAAAAACACAATAAAAAACACTACTTTTATTTTGTATCAAACACCAGGTGGCACAAATAAAACGCTTTTCGTATAAATATGAATCCGGCGAAAATAAATTATGCGTTTTGTTCAACAAAAGACTTAATTAGAGGCTAATCTTCGGGAGACCTCTTGGTTGGTAACTATAAGAATAACATGTATGGTCTCTAAACAGGGTTTATTTTCCCCCCATCAAATATGAATATATATTTTTTTAATTTTAGATAGCTGCTTATTCAAAAAAGTACACAAGTGAGCAATGTGTTCAGTTTTTATGCAAATAAATTTTCCTATGGAGATTAACATGAGGTTCATTTCTGCGCCACTTAAACCTTGCCATTGTGGTGCCCAACTGCGATATTTTGTACGTTCAATAGAAAGGTCTTCGAGACCGACAGTTGTAAAACCGACAAGGAAGGTCATCGTGAGCTTCGTTGCCATTGAACGTATAGTCATTATAGTGGCCTCGCAGATGTGTGTCATACTAAAAGTCTAAAACGTTATAAGCGTACCCCACATTAATCTCTATAAAGTGGCGCAAAAAATGCGCCTTAACACCTGGATCCGACATGCATAAAAACAGCAGTAAATAGAAACAAATAAAATAAATCCAGATACATTTCTGCTTTCATTTGTGTTCTAGGGTTTACACATATTACAAAGGGAAACATGTCAATGACATTTTTTGAGGTTACATAAGAATACCAAAATAATGTTTTGTCCAAAAAACGCTTTCCCCTTGGCTGATAAAATGTAATTTCGTGTGGCAGCCCACAGCCGGGGAAAAAAACAATTTCACGCTTTTTCCTGCCTATTTTCTGTCAAATAAATAAAATAGAATTATTCAAATTAAATAACCCCCCTTTTTCGATCACATTTTTACTGCATGTGGGATCTTAGCCTTACTGTACTGTTGTTAGTAATAATAGTCTGAAATTTCAAATAAGCAGCTCTTTATATTTTATGAGATAATCATCATTAAATCGAAGGCGTTTTTCTTGCGCCACTCCGTATGAAGTAATGAAAGCCAGAATATTGAATAGGCGGTTGAATTTGATAATATGAAGTAGCACTTTAATGCATCTCTAAAAGTACAAAACCAAATTGATATTCAATATCTTTTCAGTGTTACTATTATGAAAATACTACTCAGGAATTTTTTAACAAATAACCATAGTTACCAAAAGTACAGATCAATAAAGACTATTTTAAACAATAACCATTTTTTTAAACCTATTGTTTGCGCAAAAAGGATGTACTTTAATTGAACCATTCCAGAAATGAAACTTGACTATATACAGCTACACTTGTTTACATAATAATATCTGGTTACTTTCATGGAAACATCATTTAATGGTCAATGATACTCATTTGTTATAGGGGATGGCCACAGTATAGCAGGAGACTCCACTTTGGCTAAGAGCTAAACATTTATGTGCTTAACAAAATTTTTGCTCAATTTGCTTAAAATTACATCAATTGAAGTCATTTCTGCAGTAATATCAGTTAAAACAACTTAAAGAGACATTCATTTCATGGTCTCTAAAACTAACAATTGAACCCCACTTAAGAAGAGCAGTAGGATTAATAAAGTACAGGGTGTCGCATACATATAACATATATAATAACTCAAAACACACAAAGAACAAAAATGCTGCTGCTGCCAGACACATTTTCTATTTGGGTCACTGCTAGCCTCTGTGTACAGGTTTCAATACAATAAAGAGTAACTAACACTTAATGGACTTAATAGGGCATTTTTGTTAAAAGAATTTCTGTTACCAGTTGGCTCATTTATGTGATTAGCAAATTTAGAAAATGTGTTATATGGGTTACAGCGCGCAACAAGGCAAAATACCACTAGATGGAGGTTAGCAGTGTCCGAAATCTCAGATTTATATCTGAATAGCAGTATTTTCTACCACATAAGTAAAATGAAACCTACTAGTTGTGTAGTAATTACAAGGCTAAATTACGAGAAGAGCATAGTTAAATATTAGGATTATGTTGAGGTCATAAAAGAAGCTACAAATGATGTTAGCAGAAGCTTTCATATTTATTTATTCACTAGAATAATATAAGAAGAGGAAACAAACACAAGCACAAATTGGAAACAAAGTCTGTGTTGACGATAATATCCAATGAAAGCTAAATGAATGGACACATAGTTTAGATGTTATCCCTAATGGGGTTGTAATTTAAGTAAGCCATTGCCCCCCCCCCCTTTTCCTGATTGCAGTCATTCACTTCACTCATTGGAGACTTGCATGGTCATACATAATATTTTTCTACTAGATAGCCCCCCCTACATATATATATATATCTATTCACCTTACAGGTTGCCACCGTGACAGCATTAATACTTAATTTGCGGAGCTTGTATGTCGCTTCAAATAAGCGATTTATAAGATGAGTCAAATTCGTGCTTACAAGCAATTACGTGCTCAACAAACCCCTTTTTCACTCAAAAGAACCTGATCTAGATTTTGGTAGCTTTGAAACAACAGCATCATCATCATCATCATCATGCAAGTCACAGCAAACTTGGCGTGACAAATTCCTCACGATTTCAGGGTTTAGGGAATTTATTATACAAGCTCTTCCTTATAATTTTTAGAAGAATTTAAAGGTTGTTAAGTAGAAGAGTAAAAATAATAGGCTAAAGGACAGACTGTATATATATTTGCTTTCTTAAGTTTTAAAGCTACTGCTTGCTGCTGATTTTTTAGCAGTCAAATTTAAAGCAATGAAGTCAATAGACTCAATATACTTCATATTTGCGCCAAACTTTTTTTGAAAAAGTCATATGCATTTGCTACATCATAATTAGCTGACCTGCGCCTTTTTATTTTTCACTGTGATCTGATTGGTTAGTTAGTATTTTAATGCTATGATCTGTTGCAAATATCAAAATAATAAAACCAAATGGAAGCTTCAAAAAGCAAGCAGCAACTGCTTGCTTTTTAAAGATGCATTAAGATGCAAATATGTAGTGTAACATGAAAAGTTACACAAAGCTAAGCTTTAAGAAACCTTTAGCTGGCCTTAAAAGGTTTTCTAAGATTGATATTCAAAAAGGCAATAAAAAGTTTATGAGAAGATAATGGCGAAATTCGGAAATTCTTTTCTTTTAAAGAAAATGTCTATAAGACAGACAATCGCCTTTCTGAATTCTTTATAGCGAAAAGAAATAAGTTTTAGTTTCTGGACACGCCCATTTCAAAATAAAACATTTTATGGCGGTTTAAAATGACCTAAACCGTGTTTTTTTTTTAAGTGAAGTTGGCCACAAAAAGAAAGCCAAGAAAAATGCCATTAGATACTTTATTTCTAGTATATGTTTTATAATACCGAAATTTACTATCAAACTAACTTATCATCAACTATGGTCCTCCGCCCCATGGGCTCCACTTGTTGAGATAGCTCCAATAATCTAAAAAAAAATAATATGCTTTTTAAATTATACTAAAATCAGAACATTATAATTGTTGAATTTAGATAATATTCTTCTTTTTAATGTCTAGTCTTTAATTCAAAATGAAAATGTCAAATGTTTAAAATACATATTTTTTATTAGATGCAAAGTTTCATCCGTGGATGGTTATGCCGAAGGCGTTGGAAACAAATTGTAGAAGAATATATCCATTCACCTCATGCAGAAAATATGCGCAAGCGCAACAGGTGAGAGAAGAATTACACGTATGTATTTACATATTTATATATATATATATATATATATATATATATAGAGAGAGAGAGAGAGAGAGAGAGAGAGAGAGATAGGGCCCATCCTCCTTTTTATTGTTGCCATGACAACTGCAACAAATCCGTTCAACTTGTTTTTTTATGTAAAATTAAAGAGTAGAGGGGATTCATCCTATCTATTGATGACGTAAACAACTATGTCAATATCAGTAACTCACATATAGCAATCCAGATTTCATCATTAAAATTTAAAACTCTCTCCCCAGGTCCTCCTCCTCCCATTCCTTCCCCATTTGTCTGTCTGTTTTAAGCCTCTTCTATAATACAGTATGTGTGTGTATATTTCTGACACCTACTCACAAAAAACAATTACATAAACAAAAAATCATCACAAATATATAACATAAAAGATTAAAATTTAATCCCTTCTTGCAACTAATTACTCTCTCTTCACTTAGAAAACTAGATTTTAAGTTTAATTTTTTTTAACAAAAAACGAGAAACATGAAAAACATTTTTCTTCAAATGAACGTTACAACCAACATGAAATCTAAAAAAATACACGATTATAGGGCGTGTTTTTTTTTCTGCACTTGCGGTCGAACCACTATGGAGGACTGTTCATGTCAAAATGTTTCAATTTTGGATATGCATAATTTTATTATATCCACAATTCAAATATACTGTAGATATGCACGATTTAATCCAGGATATTGGAAAAATAAATTGTATATATCCGTATCTGAATTGTAGATATCCGTAGTCATAATTGAAATATGGATAGACAAAATTCGGCAATTTTGCCATGATCAGCCTTTCATATTGGTCACGAATGGTTCGACCATAAGTGCAGAAAAAAACACACCTTACTGCAAATAAATTTGCTCAATATGCTATGCTTAATACTGTATGTCCACTCATTGGTCAATTTATTCTTAGAAAAATAATTTTACAGCCAATTCAATCAACTTTAAGCCAAAAATCAATTGAGGCTCAACTTTATGATTGATTTAACTAATGTTGAAATTCAAGATGTAAAACTTGGTACTCGAACTTCAACTTGAACCATTTAAGGAATGTTTCACAATATGGAAATTTTTTCCATATTGTGAAACATTCCAGGAAAAATCTTACTCGAGAAAAACTCAATAAAACAGGGTTCCTCTAGCGTTGAAACTATTCAGAGAGTTCAAGTGCTAAGTTTTCTTCTTGAACTTCGGACTAAATCACTCATGAACAATGAAAAAAGCACATCCTCCTCCTCATCATCATCATCATCATCATCACATTATGTCGTGAATAATTATAGCCTAGGTCAAGAACAACCACGACGAAATCGTCAAATTTGAGTTAATCAATTTTCAATATTGGTCAACTCATTTTCAAAACAAAATTGATTTGCATTATAAATAAGCACATGTGTTTTAGATAAAAACCAATGTCATGTCACATACACACACACACACACACACACAGACCCCACACAGAGAAGACAAACACACATGACAAATGATCATAGTATGACCAGAGGCATAGGAGAAAGTTTTTAGAAATAATGGTGATTAGTAGACAACATAACAGAAACACCACCAAATAGCGGTCAACTTGATTTAGATTTATGTAGGCCTTATATATCATTCTACAAAATAGACTTAAAAGAGGTCATTAATATGTGTTACAAAAGTGGGTCTCTTTAGGTGCGTAAAACCACGAATCTCCATGAAAGAACGACAAAAATTAATAGAGACAGAGAGGCATATACACGTGAAAAACCTAAACAAACAAATACAAATACAAATCCGGCCAACAGAAATGCCCTGTCAAAAATGGCTGCTGGTTTTCAGGCAGAATTGCTGGACATACTGTATATGTGTATGGCAATTCATATCAGTGGAGATCTTCAATGTCACGTTTCTATGGTTCTTATCTGCTCCAACTCACAAGTCACCTTTTGCAATGTCCGTTAATCGAAACTTATAATCACATCTGGTTGGGATAAATTAATTATTAACCCATGTTCATCATACATTTATTTATATCTGAAATTTACTGACCGCGACAACAATGACTACTCACAACCTACCAGGCAAACCATATGCAAAATTGAAAACCACACAACCACAACATGGCAACTTTAAAAAAAAAATCACACAACCATATTTTAATTTCCAACACATAACTATAAATAGTACACAAAATATGCAAACACAATTCGATATTCCCATTTCTCTAAAAAAAACCTGACTATTTTGTTCAGTTATAAGAGCGGATTTCCCTTCTCAAATCAAGCAAAAGTGTTTCTCTACAATTGTGCCAATGTAACGTCAATCACTCACTAATTACTTATTAATGACCTCAGTCAGTATCATTTAGCAATGATAGCTGATTGTTTGCTGATGACACAATCATATATAGTGAGGTGTGATGTCTTACAATGATTGTCATATATTTTGAAAGGGACTTATAAAAGGCTATAGAAACAAGGTGTGAAAAATGACAACTTATATTCCATACACCGTGAGGTCCATTCCACTTTTGGTACTCTGTTAGCAGCCAAATAGGCCTATGGCAGAGGGACATAAAAGTCCACATGCAGCATTAAGCACATATACATGCACATATATAAAAAAAATGAAAATACAATTGTCAATCCCACAAAACAAAATTATCCTCATTCACCACTACCTCAGTAAGACCTTACTGCTATAATAATCTCTAGTTATAACCACAGTTTGTATAATTACTTTGATTTTTTTATTATTAAATATAAAAGTCTAGTGTTCCGTATGGTTGAATCAGAAGAAGAATATTTGGAACAACTCGAATTGATGGTTTCGTGTTTCTTGAGGCCATTCAAGATGGCCGCCAGTTCTAAAAAACCACCTTGCAGCCATGATGACGTCAATTCCATCTTCCTCAATAGGTATATATATATAACCATAAAGATAACAGTAAAGTATACATTTCTTTTATCCATTTCCAATAAAAGAAAACAAGAGAAAAGATCAATGATTTTTTTTTTCTTCTTGGTTGAAAATGAGATAAAATCAAACGTTTTCAATGGGCCTTATGAATTTTTTTTTCTGAAATAAAAAATAACTATATTTTAAGTTATTCTTTCGGTTTCTTTCATAAAATGTGAGCTATTTGAAAACACGCGGTGGTCTACTACAGTTCCCACTTGGAATGTTTAAACTAAAAAATACTTATTTCAACTATCAGAGGAATAGAAGAAGAAAACGTCTCTAAAGCAAATTGTCTGTATAGTAAAAAAAAAACGACTCTTTTTTTATCTGCCATTCAAACTCTTACATGTTGATGTGCACACAGAAAAAAAAGTCACAATGTCTAACATTTTAAGATATATCACTATAAAAAAAGATAATGTTTAGTACAGAAAGGAAAAAAAAAGACAAAAGAAACTTTTGAAGAAAGAAAAAATCTTAAAAAAAATATCCAGTCCTCGATTTACAAGAAAAGAAAAAGTCTTAGCTATAAAGACATATGCTCGTGTATGTTTTTTTTTACTATTGGTGAACAGAACCAGTTGGCGGCTCCTTTAAGATTTCTCTAGAGAAAATCGAAATAAAATCAATTTGACAAAATTGCTAGAGACTAGAGAAAAGATAGAAAGAGAGAGAGAGAGAGAGAGAGAGAAAGGCCCAATGACAATTTGTGAAAGCTCAACTTAACTTTCTCAAAGAGAGAGAGAGACTAATACATAGTGAAATTTATTATAAAACGAAGACAGTCACGAAGAATAAATCTAACTGAGATCTACATAAAAGTATTAAATTATTTTCCCATGAAAACTGATAAGAATTTGTATTTGACCAGTTGAGAAATCGATATTCATAACCATATAAAATATGTGTACTGCAAAGATAAAAAGAGATATAGACATTTGCCCTAAAGACACTTACCCTATAGCCATTTGCTCTAAATCCACTTGCCTGGCAAATGTCCCTTTAGGGCAAATAATTTTAGGACAAGTGTCTGTTTAGGGCTAATATTTTTAGGCTTTGGGGCAACTGTCTGCAAAGCAGGCTTTCGGGCAAATGTCACAAACCCAGATAAAAAGCTTCATTTTCATGGTATTAAAAATGAGTATTAGAGTAAACAAGAAAGTCTGAACATTTCTAATCAAAGTGTCAATCACAGTTATTCATTAAAAAAGATCAATATCTGCAACTTGCAAAGCCACACACTGGTTTAGTTCAACCCTAACTAAAAGCAACCATTTACAAATTCATCACAAGATTACTAGTTGAATTATTTAAATGAAGCACTGCAGATGTGCAATCACTATCTGTACTTGATTGTTATGATTGGCTGATTGCTTCGTGGACTTTTACCGCTAAAACTATCTTTTCATTTCTGCCTTACCCTTTCCCATTTACTTTTCCCTTTCGTCCAGCCGTTCTTTTGTTCTTCACTTTTTCTTTTCCACAACCACTTTTCAGTTTTTCTGCCTTCTTCTTTGTCATACACTCCATTTGTCAAATGCTTGCAATTTTAAATAATTCAACAAGTAGTCTTGAGTTGACTAATTGTAAAATTGTAATCTAAATCTACGGGAGTAAGGCAATCGCTCTTAAAATTAATTAAGCTTAAGTTCAAAAAGGAAACGCGGCACTTGAATATAAACATAATTCCAACATGGAAAAACCTAGATAAAACAGGGTTTTTTATGTTGGATCCCTTTGTTAATAGGATTCATTCTTGAATTATACTTTGGCTTATTCAGAATAATTCTTATTCAAGTTCGTGATAGTCCAGTTTTGCAAAATTTATTAAGTTTACTGAAACTTTACTCCTCTACTCACACCCATATTGCCCATGCACAGAAAATTCAGAAATTACCACACAAATTGTGGTAATTTCTGTGCATGGGCAATATGGGTGTGAGTAGAGGAGTAAAGTTTCAGTTGTTGTTGACAAAAATTAATATTTTCCCTGACTTTTCCTAACTCAATTTCATTTCCCTCACTTCTCTTGACTTTCCTTTCCAGGACAGAATGAGCCTAGAATCGATCAGAACAGAAAAAATTGAATCATTATATCATAATATTATATAATCATTATCTTTCTTAAATTTTGTTTTTCCTCCAACTTATTTGAACGGATATTTATGAAATACATGACTCTTTTTTCCTATGAGTGAATTTCATGCCGCCATTCCTTTTCTACCAAAATGGAATCTTGGCTAAATGCTAAGCAACCAAATTCTAATCAACATTTCCATTTTTTTTCTCGTATATACGTGTGTGTGTGTGTGTGTGTTGTTTTTCTTATTTCTCATCCTTAAAATTTACCATAAAAAATTCCTATTTGTTTACTTGATGAACTGATTGTCAACATACACACACACACGAACACAGCGTTCAAGTTTTCTATTAATCATTTATAAAAACACAAGATTTCTTTTTCAATCTTTAAAAGAAAAGGAGAGAAAAAAATCTTTAATGAAAATGTCTGAGACTTTTTTTGTTGTTGTTTGTTATTTGGCATCTTCTTCATGACAACAAAAAATAGGCCCCGAAAAGATATTTTTTCTGAATGTAACAAATCTTAAACATGTTTGAATTTTCTCATGTTCAAAATTAAGTCAATCCTCTTTCTCATACATTTTTAATCCATCTTTATAAAATGAATTAAATTTCATTTTGTTTTCGCTTCTTTCTTATTCTTCTGTATAATTTTTCTTCGTTTGTTTGTTTTCTAGTGAAACTGTGATGTTCCTGCATCAAATATTTCTTAAAGGGTTAACTGCAAGAATGGAAAGTTGGCCCACATTGGTGTTAGGTAAACAACAACAACAACTGTACTTTCTTTATAAATCGAATAAGATTTTATTTTCATAACTAAAAATTGAGCTAATTTCAACGAAAACTTAGAAACACAATACAAAATAATAATAGCAGCGAAAAGCAGCGATCACACAGGCAATATTTACGGTGAAGTCTGATTATTCTGTCTTTCAGAAGCGAAATTAAGAAACTAGAAAGTGTTTTAGAAACTAGAAGAGTAAGCTTAATCCCTTAATAAGGGCTTTTTCATGTTGATATTTTTCAAAATAAATTTTTATAGATAAAATTTTAAAAAAAATATTGTTTGATTAATTAAAGTTGGATCATTTTCAAACTCCATTAAAAAGCTTACTTTAATAGATATCAAGACGAAAATACTCTTAAGTGATTGAGCTACCACTCTTCTAGTTTCTAAAACACAGTTTTCTCTTTATTTTGCATCTGAAATCGGCAGAAAGTCGTTTCCACTTTAAAACCACCTTAAAGTGTTTTCTATTATAATAATAATATGTGAACAAACTTTAAGAGAAAAATGTTTTCTGTTTCTGAAGCAGCTTCAGAAGCTTGCTGGGTATGAGACGTGGTTATAAACAAAAATGAATTATTTATATAAACATTTCAAATATATATATTTTGTTAAAATAAAAGACACCTAAGAAACGTTTCAAAAGAATTGCATTGACAATTCTAATTGCATGGCAGTGAGACATGACAGTGAATTTTGCTTTAAATATACACTATACAGCCAGTGTGGTCGCGGCTTTAGGCATAGAAAAGTATATATGGTTGCTGCTGCATAAGAACCACCTATTGATAAGTATTGGAACTAGTAACTTATTCGAAATAGAAAGACTTCTCTTATCCGAAAAAAAACTAAAAACCTTATGAAATTATTAATTATTATTGTTGTTTTTTTCTTTCTCCAGGTGATCTCTTCAATATGTTACTGCCCATGTTGTGCATTTATCAGGAATATGTAAGAAACCATCACTACAGTCTCCAAGTTCTGACTGAATGCAAACAAAATCCACAATTCGCCGCTTTGCTCAAACGTTTAGAGGAAAAACCCGCATTTAACGGACGATCCATAGAAACTTTTCTTACATATCCGATGCATCAGGTAAACAAACAACCAATCAAAAAAAAAAACTTCATCTTCAGCATGATACAAATTATTGCATGATTGTTGCTCGCATTTCTAACTGTTACCAATTCTAGCATTGTATACAGTAGTGCGTTAATTTAGTTTAAGTTAAAGTTTAGTACTTTTACAGTTTAGAACAGCTTCGAAACTGTCAGAAATGCTAAACTATGACTAATAGTTAAGCCTGAATTCCATTTGTGATTAAAACGCATCAACTGTTAAATCTGGGTTGTTGTAAAGTGTTGCACAATCTATATGTTGAACAACTTAAAAAATAATCACATTAAGTTGAACTCCACAATTTAAGGTGTCATTCATTATTGATAATCAACACAATGATATTTTTCTAGCAATATCCAAAATGTGGAAGTATGTTTTTTTTTTTTTCTCTCTATTGGCTGCAACTGCATCTGCTCGAATTGAAATCTGTCCTATCCTCAACACAGTAGACACAATTATGTTGCAACGGGGTGACAATTGCATTACACTTTACAACACATTGTTGAGCAATGTGACTGGACCCTTTGCGCGGAAGTTTGTCATTTAGTTGACTGTATGGCAAAGCAATTCAACACAAAGGCACAACTAATACCAACTTTTTTAAGTGTTTGGTATAGTGCATGCCATGCCAGTTGATGCAATAAGTTACAATGGAACACAGGCTAAACTTTGTATTTATGTTAGGTCAAAGTGAAGAAAGTCATTCTGCATAATGACAGGACAATTTGCAAAACCAACAATTGCCTAACTAATCTCTATAACATTGCAAAGTGTTAGGCAATGTACAATTTCTGCATAAATGAAAAAAAAACTAAGCTATACTTAACTATAACTTATACATGTATAACTAAAACTTAGCAACATTGTCTAGATATTATGCAGAATTGTTTGTGTTCACTTTCACCGAGTAAACATTTTATTTTGAGGAGGAATATCAGTTTTAGGCATAAATGCATATCGATCGCTCCCATAATATAAGTTCCATTTTTATAACCCAGGTGGCACCAGCAACCAGCAATCCATTTCTTCATATACCTGGCATCTTTTTAATGGCCGTCGGATGCTGCTGCTGCTGCTGTTGTTGTTGCATCCCCATATTTAATCTTTCTTGCTTCTCCATTTTTTTCCCCCACTTCTAGCAACAGCAACAGCAGCAGCGGCGGCGGCGGCGGCATCGATCTGGCCTACTATGACACCACCTAGTGTCAGGCGATGTCAAACTATGTGAATGTCTACCATTTTTATTTCAATTGATGTTGTTGACATCAAACATATATACATGTATATACAAATATTGGCTGACATTTCACGTAGAGTGCGCCACCATGCGGGTTTCAATGTTATCACTTGCCCTTTAAAAATCTTTCTTACATGTATTGGGGGAAAAGGACACCACCACAGCACCAACACCAACACCCACCCCCTTTTTTTCAAACGGATCCAATCTCTTTGCAAAAAGGCAAAAAAAAGGGGGATCTCAATTGAGTCTTTATTTACATCATATAACATCATCCTTAATACATTCTATTCTATGTGTATCTTTTTTATTTTCTTTTAAGTCAAACTGATAAATGCTCACTCAAGATTCAATGCTGCATCTTCTTCATCATCATTCTATTTTATAAGTGAAAACTAGTTCTATATTATATGTATGTATAACATGTGTTAATTATAAGTGTGTGGGAAGAAATTGTGTTTCTGCTGCTGCCGTGTTTCTGTTTGCATCTTCTGTGTCTGTGTGTGTGTTTTTTGTATTATTATCCCATTCTTCTCCACTTGTGGGTGTGTTTCATCACCAAGTGCATTTATTGTGTCCATGTGTAGCAGCAGCAGCACAGTGAGAATTTCTATTTATGTTGGGATGTGTTTTTTTTTAAGGAAGCATCCTGATACTCACCTTCAGTGAGCATCTGTGAGTTGATGCCTTCTTTTTTTATTTTTCTCATTTTCATTTTTCTTTAAATCTCAATGTGCGTCATGTAAGAAAGCTCGTTTTCATTTTCAAGGGGGAGCTTTTTTTTTTGCTTTCTTGCAATCTTCAATAACCAAAATAAGAGCATACAGGTGTGATTTTTTTTCTCTTTCTCTCTCTCTCTCTCTCGCACACAAACACGTAATCTTCTTTTCTCTTTAAATCTTTTCTTTTTCTCTAGACATTCCATGATTTATCAGAAAGAAAAAAAAAATACATGGAACTTTAATTTTCATACAAGTTGAATCTATTTGGTCACTTCTCAAGTAGATCGCAGCCCATTTGAGAAATGAATTAAGATGAGATTCAGAGAAGAAGAAGAAGAAGAAAAAAGTGAAGCTAAGGGTCTATAAATGTCGATTTTTTTATTAAATGATGATGATGGTGATGCTCTTGTGTTTGATCTTTTCTCATCATTTTCATTTTGCTGGGTTTTTTTTCTAATTTGGAAACTGTAAGCAATATATTTTTAGTTATAATAATGGCGTTCAATGAAGCCCAGAATATGTTTTTAGTTGCTTTATAGTCACATTTATCAATTCAAACGCCTGTATGATAAAGATAGAAAGAAAGAGAGAGAGAGAAAAAAAATCAAACGTACTTTTGTGTTACATTGATGGAGAGAACGATCTGTTGCTCAACACTCAAAACAAAAATGACACCATAGATGAAAAACAAAAAGTACAAAACAAGTGTTTGTATTATTAGAGGTTGCATTTTGCACTGTGCATGTTTTTGTTGCAAGTAAGTTTGTGTTTGCATTTGTTTTTTTGTGTATTGTTTTTGTATTTGTTTGTTTAAGGATGTCATAATATGTACTGTGTTATTGCGTGTTTTTTTTGTAGAAAGCCGGTTCCACACACACACACACACATTTCACCTTGAACCCTGTACCGAGTTCAAGGTAAAATATGTGACAAGTGCACAACAAGCATGTTATGTGACTACGTGTGCTTTTTCTCTTTATAGGGTTGTCTTTATTTGAGGTGATTGATTAAGTGCCAAATTGAACAAACGCCAAATATTTGGCGTTCATTTTTGGCGCTAGACCTACGCCACTGTTCCGTCTTATGTGTTATGTCTTTGTGGCTCTCTTATTGTCCTTGTTGGCCTGTATTTCTATGCGTGATTGCGTTTTATGTGTATTAGTTTTTGCATTTCCATATGTTTTCTGTTGTCAAACTAGAATTTTCAAAAATGTGAATAAAAAAGCTTCAGCATCAATCTCAGAGTATCATTAATTAAGATTTAACAAAGGTATAAATAAGAAACGTTTACAAAAGAAGCTACAGGTGTAATTCAAAATTAAACTACAAAAAAATGAAAAATTAATGAGTAAAAACAGCACTTAATATTTTTGTTTATCATGAAATAAAATTTCATGATAAAAAAAAAATCTTTAGATTTTGTTCCTTCTCACAAATTCATCGGTGTATTTAAAGTACTGTTTCCACTCTAGTCTGTAAACATTTTCATGGGAGTTTTGAAGTGGGCGCTTGCAATATCGGCTCAGCAACATTTTAACTACTTTTGCAACATTTTCTAAACAAAGTTTTTATTGTCAGTCACAAGTGGAAACGTACCTTAAAAATTCCTCACTCTTTCAAAGAATATTTCCTAAAAGAAACATTTTTACAGAATATGTTTTATGTACAGTTTGCTGCCTTTGATTTTCAGGGACAACATTATGAAAGACTAGTAACTGATTCGGATGATAACATTCTAGTTTCTAAAACACTTTCTAGTTGTTGTTGTTTTTTTTCTATTAATGATGCTACTTTAAAAAGCAAAATAAATAATCAAAAAAGTACTATTATTAGCTTTTCATAAAATATGTTTAAAACATCTAAAAACTCCTTTTTTCTATTCTAGTAGAATCTGAAAATCCTGTTTTATTTTTCTACTCCTTTGTTTTTTCTTTTCTTCCTTAGATTCCACGCTATATAATCACCATCCACGAATTGTTAGCTCATACTCCTCATAATCATGTGGAAAGAAAAAGCCTGGATGAAACACGTGTTAAATTGGAGGAGCTTTCAAGGGTAAAATCACGTTTCGTTCATCACCTTCGGATAAAACCCTAACACCTCTTAACAAGTGCTTATATTTATACATGGTGCAGTATACAATATACATATACATATACATACATATGTATGCACACATACAACGTAGATAAGACATATATCGATTATATTCATCATCATTTTTTATAAATATAAAACCATTCAATTGCTGCATTTATGCTAATTTTAGAAATGTAGGTCTACGATTTTATTTTTAGATTTAGAAATTCTATTCTAGCTTCCTCTTTTTTTTTTCTCCCTCTCTTCCGATTCACAAAATCCCAAATTTATTACAAAAATTATATATATATTAATAATTCTTTTTGTTTAAATTTGTTTTTTTTTATTAATATGACAGCAAATGCATGACGAAGTGAGCGAAACGGAAAATATACGTAAAAATCTAGCAATTGAGAGAATGATTGTTGAAGGATGTGATATTTTGCTCGATGTCAACCAAGTATTTGTCAGACAAGGTGACAATTTTAAAATCACACATAATCATTTTATAAACTCATTCAATTCTAATTTGAAATATTTGAACTTTTTATTTGATATTATTTTAAGGGAGTTTAATTCAGATTCCTCCAGACAAACCAAAAGGTCAATGGAATAGAATAAGTAGCTTCAAAAGCGAAAAAGAAACTGTGAGGCAATGCTTCCTCTTTACCAACCACATGTTACTGACCACTCGGTCATCAGGTGGAAGACTTCATCTTGTCCCTGTAAGTATATATATCAAATTCACACAGGTCTACATCCTCCCTCAAGTTTATTCTTAAGGACAGGCTACATATTTGCTTTATGTAGCTTCAAAGCTAAGCTTTGCGTTGCTTTTTGTAGCTTTTCATGTTACTGCATATTTGTGTTGTAATGCGTCTTTAACGTGCAAATTGTAGCTGTTTGATATTTGCAGCTGGTCATAGCGCTGAAATAGGGCCTCCTAACTAACAAATCAGAGCACATAAAAAATGAAAAGGAATGCCAGCTGATTATGGCGTAGCAACTACATATCACTTTTTGAGCATGCTAGAGGCTAGATTTTACGCAAATATGAACAGAAGAAGAGAAGTTTTGCAAAGCTTTTCAGCTTAAATATAGTCTTGAGTAATAATTTGCCAAGTAATTAGTAATTCACGACATTTTTTTTTGGAAACTTTGTAATTTGTAATTTGAATTAATTAACTTTCACTAATGAATAGTCAATTAGTTTTTAATTTTTATTCAAATTTTATTTATTTTAAACGATTTTTGTTCTCAAACTACTTCGTTTCTATTTCTGAAAAATGACGTGAATTATTCACTGTGAACAAATGTTAATTTAAATCGAATTCGTTTAAATATAGAATGTCGGCAAGATTCCTTTATCCGATGCCATTTTAATCGAAGATCCAGGCGAATCGAATGCTCAAGATGATGACGGTGGTAATTCCAACTTTAAAACACAAAATCAGATCGCGACTAACAATTTTTCAATTTCTTCCCTGCATGTTATTTTTATGTTATTCAGAGTCTTCTTCAGGTTCTATGTCCAGTCAGTCCAGTGATAGTCCAGCACCGAGTTCATCAAAGCACACTGCTTATCAGAACCTTGATTTCAAGTTAGTTGTCGACGCTAAAGGTGGACCGCCGTTAATTGTTCATTTGGCTGCAGCCACAATGCAAGAAAAAGCAGCTTGGATAAGTGACATCAGCCACGTAAGCAAATTTAACAAAATCAATATCTAAATGACACACATTGACTAAATATGAAACATTTCTATTAAAAATCTGTTTAACTTTTATTGTTTGTTTAGTGTATGGACAATGTCCACTTTAACGACTTGTTCCACAATGCCAACAATGACACGTCTTCGGTAACGATGCCACAGTCCATCAGAAATGATCCAAAGTTATTTAAAGATGACGTTGACATTAGGTTTAGTAGAACTCTGAATTCTTGCAAAGTGCCACAGGTAAACAAATAACTCTTGACCACATCTTGATGTAATTAAATGGTCAATTCTTTTTGTTCTATATTATCTTCAGATTCGTTATGCGACTCCAAAGAAGCTCCTGGAACGTCTGACTGACCTTCGTTTTCTCAGTATAGACTTTCTTAATACGTTTATGTTGACATACAGGGTTTTTACGGATGGAGTTACGGTTCTCGAGGCCTTGAAGAAAGTCTACTACAATCCCGAAGTCCGAGAGACTGTCGACTCCAGGCACAACTCCATTGCGTAAATATGAACATAACCAAACCAAACGATGACGAAATTTATTTACTAAAATTATGTTGTTGTTTTTTCTTATTTGTCAGTGATCTGTACGTTGGTAATTTACGCAGTTCATTGGACGTCTATCATCCGAGTCACGACATGGGACGTTTGAGTGTCACCAGTGTCATGTCTTGGGATTCAGACTGTCACTTCAGGCGCATCAGCACTGGAAGTGCAACGTCTGAAATGTATGAAAGGGACAGAGAGCATTCCATTGGACATGCCAGTCATTTTTCACTTGGTTCTTGTGGTCCTCATTGGAAATACACTCATCGAAAATGTAATTTTTTACTTCTTGAACATCTCTTCTAGAACATAACAATGCAAAATGACGGTTTTTGGAAATTGTTTTTTTCTTTTCAAAATGGTCGTTTTAAATCACACAAAAAAATTATATAAATCCATGAAAAACTGAAAACTTTAAATTGAGAATTTCAAACACAGGTGATTTTTTAATTATTCTTCTGATTTAAGTTTTTATAAATTGTCAATTTAGAATTTTCAGCCAAAGAAAATGATTGGTTTAATGCTTATTAGAATTATGTTTATTTTTTTTCTTCAAACTTTTGTCATGCTGTTTAGCCCAATTATTTTTTGGAAATTACCTTTTTTTTTTTTGAAAATTTTTTTGTCGAAAGATGAAAGGTCTTTATATAATTTTGTTTCTCTGCTTCGTCAACAGATGAAGAAGGACAAAAAGAACTGTCCAGAAGTCTCCCAAAAGACATCTCAACTTTGGGACCTTCTCTTCATTCGAGTTCCGGCATTTTTTTGGGTGCTGGCTCAACTACGTCTAGTTTAGCTGCTGCAGTGGCTGGAAGTGCTCTCATGAACATTCCGGCCGTTCCGACTGTAGCAACAGCGTTTGCAGCAGCCACAGCCGCAGCCAGTGCAGCTGCAGCTACCACATCGGCATCCTCTTTAGCGGCGTCTATTCTCGATCCTCCACTTCCACCGGCTCCACCGCCGTCACCGGGTGCCGCTTACAGATTCATCGTCGAAGACGAAGACGAGACTGGCAAACAATTAACTATTCCAAAGGCGATGATGGCCTCAATGTCCTCCGAGACCTTATCTGATCCGACCATCAGTGCACCATCGTCTCCTTCATCCAGTACGACCATCACAAGTACTCAAACGTTGGTTGCGCCTGGAGTAGACGAACAGGAATCAGGATCTTCACAGCAGGATGGTGTGAAAAGCTTCAGTCAGCTAGACACCCCCAAGAAAAAGGAACCATCAAAACAAGAGAAAAAGCAAAAGGAAAAGGAGAAAGAACAACACAAAGACATGTTACTTCAAGTTCCACCTGCAAGTCTGGCATTTGGCACAGTAAAGATCGTAATCAAGTGTTATTTCAAATACATGTTTTGTTCTTTCACTAAAATTCCTCGTTCCAGAAGACTCCGACTGTTGTACGGATTAGCGCACCTCCAACGTCGAAAGAAGAGGAGGAAATCATTGACAGTCATTTACTTGAAAGACATCGTCGTTCTACGTCTTCGACGGCAAGCAGCAGTTACTTCAGTCAGAATGGATCCAGTCCCTACTGGGGACGTAAAATCGGGGCCAAAAGAGGAAGTGGAGAAAGCTGCAGCGATTCTTCTTTCTACACACCACGAGGAAGTTTTCTGTCCAGTTCCGATTCACCGCAACATTCTAGTAAAGCCGGTGTAGTTGTTACGTCGTCAAGACCGTCGAGAAGGAGAAGTAGCACTTCTTCGGCCGCTGCTGCGTTTGCTGTTGCAACTGCTGGATGCAGCAATCCAAGAGACCAGTTGTCACCACCGCAAAGGACAAATCGTTTTCTCAGTGCAGGTATCCATGACTGACCATTCACCTTATTTCTTCATCTCGAAAAGAGTCAAAGGGGATTTTGTGCATTTGTATTTGAAATGTGGTTTCCATTTAAAAGGCAACACTGACATTCGATTTTGCCAAGCGAAAAGAGATTCAATGATGAGCAGTGCCGCTACAATGAGGGTCTTGAGAGTTTTGAGGCACTGGGTATCAAAACATTCTCAAGATTTTGAATCTAATCCACAACTCAAACAAATGACATTGGATTTCTTGGACGAACTGGTCAACAATGTCAATCTTTTGCCAGCCGAACACAAGGCTGCAGCTCAACTGTTACAGATGATGACCAGAGAAGACAATTCCATGGCAAAAGTTGATTTGGACATGCTTTTAGCTGCTCCAGTGGTCAGTAGTGTCCGTTTGGTAAAAACAAAGAAACCTTTCAAAGTAATATCTTCCAACCCTTTTTTTTTATTCTCAATCAGACGCCGAGCAAAGAAAGTATCGAAAGTTTGTCTGCTCTCGAAATTGCAGAACAAATGACTTACTTGGACCACAAAATTTTCATTTCTATACAAAGCGAGTAAGTTACCGTTTAGCCATTATAGTTAATTATAGTTTTAAAAAAGACCATTTTTGTAGCATTCAACATTTTCGTTATTCTTTTTTAAATCGTTTTTAAAGAGAATTTCTTGGTCAAGCATGGATGAAACAAGACAAAACCACTAAAACACCAAACATTCTTCTCATTACGAAACGGTTTAATGATGTTAGTCGGTTGGTTGTGTCTGAAATCATTCGACGCACTAGTTACGCGAGTCGTATTGCAGTCATTGAAAAATGGGCTGCAGTTGCTGACATTTGTCGGTGTTTGCACAATTTCAATGGGGTCCTACAAATATGTGCTGCCTTTGTTAACAGTTCTGTCTTTCGGTTGAAAAAGACGTGGGAAAAAGTGTCAAAAACGGTAAAAAAAATCCCTTCAAAGAAGCAAAAATCGTTATTAATTTTAAAAACATTATTATTGAAGACTCGTCAAACAGTGGATAAATTGCAAACTCTGGTATCTTCGGATGGCAGATTCAGAAATCTAAGAGAGGCTTTACACAGGTACAAAAAATCATTTGACATTTTCAAATTAAAGACAAAGATGTTCACACTAAAACCTAAACTTGAAAACTTAGAAAACGGTTCCAAAATATAAAAATCCCCCCAAAAAAACGTTCATTCCATCCCACAGTCCCCCATGAGTATTCTAGTTCCACCATTCCAATAAACACGACCCTCTTGGCTACTTGTAGAGTAATTATTCAAATTCAAACTCGTCCCAGATTCAACCTCTACCTCCAACATCAAAGATATACCAAACGAATTATTTTAATATCACCCAACATTTATGAAAAATATATTCTTACAGGTGTGATCCACCATGCATTCCCTATTTGGGCATGTACCTGACGGATTTATCCTTCATCGAAGAAGGTACTCCGAACTACACAGATGACGGACTGCTCAACTTTTCAAAGATGAGAATGGTAAAAAAAAATTGCTCATTAAATGGGACTCGATAAGAAAAAGTTTAAACTTGTTTTCTTGGTTTCTTACGAAAGATTGCTCATGTTATACGAGAGATACGACATTTCCAACAGACAGCTTACAAAATAGAACTGTCACCAAAAGTGAGTTAATCCAATCATGTCTCATGCACATTATATGCATGTTATATTGATGTCAATTGTTAAATTATTCACAAAATTCAAAATTCTTGAGCCAAGGGACGATATAATAGCATAAAAACCAGACCCCCAGTGAATCATTCTTCATGAATAATCTAATTAATTGCGATATTTAGGTGACTAACTACCTGTTGGATCCAACATTGCTGATGCCAGAGGATGAACTCTACAAGATGTCATTGCTGATAGAACCTCGTCAATCAAGACTGAGCACAACAGCATTGCATAATACGTGAAAAAACCAGGGTTAAAACCTCCATTTTTGCAAACCCCATTTTCTCCACATATACACTTTTGTTCAAAAAGCATATCAATTAAATTAGGCAAACAAAACAAATGGAAAAATTAATTAAAACTCAATTTTTTTTTACCTTTATTTCTCTCATTTTGATGTAACTTTGTATCATTCAGAAGAGAACGAAACACATTTAGTCCTCAGCTAAAACAAGCTTCATTCCTACTACGGAATTTTGTAGCTACTTTGACCTTTAAAAAGGTGTTATCTCAAAAATGCAAATCAGCAGCAAAATTCACCAGGAATTTCTTGTATCTGTATTTTAATAGTTTGAAATAAAAAGTACACTATATAAGTAAAACCAATAGAATTACGCATTTTTTTTAATTAATGAGGCTGTATAGAGGCTATAATTCTAATAATTAATACATACAAGGTTAGTAGTGAGGTAGCAAGTGCGCAACCTTGCAATTAATCTATTATAGCTCTCCTTGAATCTCCTTTAGCCTCTAAACTAGTCTCATTCATTGAAAGGACGTATAAATCTAAATTTAGTTCTTTATTACACTGAATTGAATTAATCACATACCATAAAAATTAGTCACTATCATAATTATTCTAACTTAAGACATAAATGCAGCGTAAAAAGTGTTAAAATTTCAAAAAGATCTGAAAATGGATTTCATTAAAATCCATTTCAGGTTTCATGGAGCAATTTTAAGAGACTGCTATTTGAAATTTTATTTAAATCACACCTTTGAACAATGCAAAATTCAAACTCTAATGCAAACAAATACTTAAAATTAAAGCGAAAATTCAAGAAGAAAATTTGACACAAACTACAACTTAAAAAAATGATAAAGAACCCTGAAAAAAGAGGGTTTTCTAAAGTGTGTCCATGAAGTCTCTATGCATAATGCTTGCAAATTAAAAGGTTTTTCCGAAATGTTCTTCTGGAGCTTTCTTGTTGATGGTTGGAAATCATTAAAGCAGTCCCTGATATTTAGGTATTCAACAGTTTTTAGATGGAGTTGAGAAATCTTCTCTTTAACAATATCCTAAAGCTAATTGCTAAACGTTGTTAAGGAAGCCTATATTTGGGTCAAGATAGAACAAATAATTAAAGGACACAATATTAGGCACAGAGACTTTGTGGCCACTCCATATGTTGAAGTTCAAGTTGAAGAATAAATGCCAAGTTTTCTTGCCAGATTTGGTCCAAAGAGTTTCTAAATTTGGTAAAATAAACTACTTTTTCAAAATAAAAAAAAATTGTGTAAATAACAATTAAAAGCTAACAAAGTGATAATTATTTAAACCAACTCTGATTCCGATATATACCTAAAATATCTTTTAATTTGTACAATTTCCTCCGTCTCTCCATTTTTAATGTGAATATTTTGAATTCATGTACAATTGTACACACACTCCTCCTCTCTATGATGTCCCTTTCTTACCTCCCTCTCTCTCTTTCCATATAGTCTATGTACCATATGTTTAAAATACACCCCCACTGTCCCCACACCACACAAACACACTACCCAATGTGATGAAAATTTACATATTTCGACGACGCTTATTATTTTTCATCATGTTATTATTACGAGAAGAAGAAAAAACGCTTACAACTATTTTTTTTCTCTCTCTTTATATCTCTCTCCATCTAATTACAATATATCTGTGTATTAAGTCTTTATATTGTGAATATATTAATTATAAACCCCCTCTATATGTATATTTAACTCGAAATCTGGTATTTCGTCTCAATTATTAATTACTCTCTTTCTTGATTGGCTATTTTTGTTGGTTATTCATATGATATATACATATTTATAAATGGGTCCGAATTTCTCAATGAAATGTTTTTTTTTTAAAAAAAGTCTCAAGAAATTAAGAACACATTCTCCAACAATATAAATATTTAAAAAAATAAATTATACCTAAATATCTCTACATAATTATAATTTTTAATTATTATAAATATAAGTACTTTTAGATTATTTTATTTTCGTTTTAGTTAAATGTTTTAACTTGTTCTTAGTTCATTTTTATATAATTGTTAAATTAAATATTAGAAATTGATTATTTATAAAAATTATTATTATTATTATTAATTGTAATAATCGGGAAAAAGAAAACCAGATATGAAAACCAATTATTTATTCCAGTTTATTTTTCTTGACACACGCTGGGCGTGTGTACTGTCATGTGTGTGTCAATATGTGTGTGATTATAAAAATGCGGTCGTTTTGGAATATGATAAGAAAAAAAAAGCTCAAAAAAGAGCTGTAGAAGTAGTTAATAACACCCGCAACAATTGCGGACCAATCAAGAGTTTTGCGCGTTGTCCATTGGGTTTATTTATTTTTTAACCAATGTTAATAAGATTAATAATAATATTTGAATTTTGTGTTGGTAAAAATAACATTTTTTTTGTTAGTGATCCTCAAAATAAAGTTTTAAAAAATGTAATAAAAAAATAGGGTAGAGAACAAAAAAAAACTGACAATCTGTAATTACCCTAATTAGTGATCAAAATGCAATTTACATAAAAAAATCCCCCTTGCCGAAAAATAATGCATATCTATATAAAGAATTTCTCTAATGGTGGTCTAAACTAAATGTAGGTTGTAGGTTTATATTAGTCAATATAAATTTAGTACAGCGTCGTACAACATGTGTTGTATAGTGTTCTCTACGCCACACACAGTGCTTACACTGTTCAGACACGTTTCCATTTACTCATAGAGTCCGGAAAATAATCTTGAAAAAAATCTTCTTTTCCAGATGCAAAAAATTTGGAAAAGCAATTCACTTCAGGTGCAAAAACATTTGTTTATTCATAAATAAATGGTGCAGAAAAAGAAAAATAACCTCACTGCAATGTCATTTGTGTATAGCTGCTATATGTTGTAGTAGAAAAACAAAACATAAACATGTATCTGGAAATGTTTACAAACTCATAAGTACAAGTGGAAACTATGTTTTACAGTAAGTTGTGGCTCTATTTGATCATGAAGAACAATGATGAAATTGGCTGCAACATTTTCTAGACAAGAAAAAGTAGAAAACAGCTTTAATTTTTGCAAAACTTCTACAAAATGTAGTATGCCATGTTGTACAACTCATTACGACATTTTGTTGCCCAATGTAAACCTGCCTTAAGACCCAAAGTCAAGAAGAAAACTTTGCTTTTGAACTTCAACTTTTAAAATGTTTTATTGAGTACATGTAAACAGGGTTTTGCTGTGCTTGAACCCTGTTAAGAGGGCAGACATTGTAATTTAATTGCCAAGTTTTCTTTCTGAATCTGGGCCTATCATACTGAACAGTCCTTTATTCATCAATTTGTCTAGCAGTGTAATATCATGTTCATATATTTCTATAGACGTCACGTCACACTACTGGACATAATAATGATGGAATAACAGAATGTGTAGTAAATTACAGTTTAAGTAACAAAGAAAAGACTTTTTTCAATTTATTATTTTAAATATATGAATAGTGCGCCAATTTTATATGCGCTGTTCTTATCCAGGTAACCCTTTTTAATAGGGTTCAAATTAACGGGTCAAATTCCATTCTATATTATGTAGTTGCAATTGTATGTCAAAAGTGTTACACTACTTGTAATTTAATTAGCATTTTCGTTATTCATAATTAATTTAATTGTAGCTATTTGTTGTGTTGCATTTTAAAAAAAAAATATGAAATATTTCTCCCCTTTAAAAAGACAAAAAAAAGAAATTGAAAATCCTAACTTGTCTTATTTCTGTTTTAAACGTCTTGATTGTATAATTAATTATTACTTAATTACAAATCTTCAGTTATATTATCGAACGTCATTCTGTTGTCTTTTAAGAAAAGTCCATACAATTATTAAATTTTTCTCCATGTTGTGTACACACTAATTGACTAACAATTTATCTTTCTCTCTCACTTTCTATCTGAACGTTAATTAATTATTGATTTTATATGTAAGTTTTGTCCATCAATAAGATAAACAACAAACATTGTAAGAACTCAATTTAATGTCTTACCTTAATGGAATCAATGTAAATTTCTTGTTGATGTTTCTAAAACTCTTTTTAAAGAAGTTAAAAAAAAGAACAAGATAACTGTCCATAGGTGCTAATTCCCCCACACTTTTTTTCAAACCCACCTATTAATTCGGAGGGGGTTTGGTTTATAACAACCTTTTTTTTTTTTGGTTTTATAGGTGTATTTTTGTGTGTTCTTTTTTTTTGTGCCAATTATTTCTTGAAACACAAAACTTTTTTTTATTGAAATTTGGTTGTCTTAAATCTTTTTTTCTATTAATAATATAATTAAAAATCATAATTTCGAGATTCAATTTTTTAGACTTTTTAAATGTTTGAAAACTATGTCAAATGTGTTTTTCTCGCCTCATTTGATCTAAACTCCTAATTGTTTCTTCAGTGATAATAAAAATTTCAATAATTGCCATATTATTCATTACAGTATTTATGGTGGATAACAATAGTTGCATAATAAAAGTTTTAAGGTGAATTCACATTACTTACCAAACTGTTGTAAAACACCAACTGTTGCGACTTAATTTTATCAGATTGTACTCAACAATTTGATACAGCATTCATTTGCCTTCTAGTCTCCTTGATCAATGACATTTTTGTAAGCTCATCAAAATAACAGAATTTCAACAAAACCCTCAAGAATGTCTGTCATTCTATTGGTTGTATTGCAACACCTTCTACTCAATAAAAAATAGACCTTTGTCTTACTTTATAGTTATACAACACATGCAAATATGTTATAATGCAAATCCACCTAGTCTACACCTGTATTTAAATAAACGTGTTCCACAGAACCCCGTCAAGGACATAGAACATATTTCAGTATTTTCAGTAATTGCAATAAATAAGCTTAGAATTTGTGTTTATGAGCAGCCGATTTTTGAACTCCGGTTATTCTGTCTTTCAGAAGTGATTAAAAAAATATCATCTGCTTAAAGTTTGGTCATGTTCTAACTCACTTAAGCTTATTTTGAAAGATAACAATATGAAAATACTCCTAATACTGGGACCACACTAACGTCTAATACCGTTAATTGTCGCGTTATTTGAATTAAACACAGGTGTAGCCACGACTTAACGCGCTAATGTATTATCGTCATTATTAATGGCGTTAGAAGTTAGGCGATAGCTCGGGTGGCGGTCTTTTTTGACACATCAAAGCGATTTAGCGTCATTTATCGCGTTTTGCGATAAGGGCTACACTAGCATTGTGTATTGTGACCGCAACAGGTTCGAGCTTCGAGCGTGGTTTATGATTTTAAATACGATCGCACGAAATGGAGTGGTCTAACGAACCAAAACCCGGGTTTTTAGACGTGTTTCAAACAGAACCTTGCCTCAACCTCCATCGTGAAATGATTTTTATCAAAAAAACGTTTTTCAGAATTTCAATTTAAAATTGGAAGCAAGATAACTTTATATAAATTGGTTGAAAGAAATGTAGATAATCCTCTGCTTTTTCAAGCTAAAACCAAGAAATCTTTTCGCTTACAAGTCCATCCATTAATTTTGTATGTTAATTGAATCATGTAATTCAGAAGGAATTAGCTCTATTTAGAGGCAGCACTCAGCCCTGACACAAAATGCATAAACCGAACTCTTAGTTGAGCTACCTCCTGTATAATTAGATGTACTGTATATTGATTGGAATAAAAGAGGTAGAAAAACATTGTTTATTCAATAATTAAAATCAATAATTACGATAAAAAAGAATAGAAAATGAATTGCGTTGTTTTTGCTGTCACTTCGATGCCCTGCTGTATAACAAACTTGCAATTAGATCTCTCTTTTCAATTGCTTTCGAGCACATCGTTTCCGATACAAACGCAGAGTGTTGCATATCATCGAAAACCAGATCGTATTCCGTCAAAGAATCCAAGTCTTCGTGTACGACGATAAAGTTGTGTAGACAACAAACACCGTGCACGACGGTCGTAACCAAGTCACCTCGAGACATGTGCAGATTATCGAGACGTTTGAATCGACCAACGAGTCGAGCGAAAGTCTTTCTTATGATATCGTACGTCTCGTCATGAATCCTATTGTATTCTGATCGTTCGTTCGTAAGGACGCCGTCATTTTCAAACGGCACGAGAAGATTATTCATGAGAGGATAACTGCAATCTCCTAGCAAATGGAAATCGCCACCTACAAACGAGTCCGCGCATAACCTAGAAAAAAGAGGTGTCTCTAGGAACACCCGAGACAACGGAATGTCCGTCGTGTCTGAAACGAACGTGTTGAAGAAACGCTGCGACGCATCGCAGACACCTTGAAGCACGACAATCGAAGACGAAACCTTCGATCCGCATTTGATGCAATTCTTGATGACGCATTCGCCGACAGCTCCGACGACACCCGGAAACCCGTATTTCGATTCGACATTCATCGCTGTTGTTCGTTGAGCAATTATATTCGGCCAACGAATAAACTTCTGGCTGTTACGTTTGAGAAGCAAACAAATATTAATGAAACTAAAATGGAGGCCACCTTTACTCATATGGAAACGATCGGCGACTTCTCGAAACGACTCTCGCGTGCACAGAATCCAGACCGTGAGAAGAACCTTCTTCGGAGAAGGAACGAAGAATCCTTTTCCACGACGATAATCCTCCGTAGAGAAAATCATCGCGTGGATTTCTCGAAACAGTTTCTACGATTAACGAACAAAATCAGTCTTAGGTCATCTTTTGATCGAGATAATGTCGATACTTACTTCCATGAGTGTCTTGTTCATGCCGAAGTGTTCTCTAAAAGAGGAGTCTTCAATGTCGGAGATAGGAGGATAAGTTCGATACCTGTTTAGCCTCATTATGTTGTTAAATTCTACTTTTTGTTGTTGTTCAAGGCGGAGTATATTCTGACTGAGTTCTGCTGGCACCTCAACTCGTCTTCTTTTTACCAACTGTTGGCCTAATTGATCTTTTTCTTCTTCCTCCTCCTCCTCCTCCTCTTCTTCATCTTGTTCATAATCGACGTCAATGTTTCCATCTTTGCTAGAATTGGCGGCAACAAACGCGGCCGCTAAAGGCAGCACCGAAGACGAATTGCTGAGAAAGTCCTCGTAAGAAATTCTCTTCGTTGAAGACAACTCATTCAACACCAAAGCCAAACACGAATGCATTATTCTAAGAAACCAAACGGGAACTTATATCACTCGAACTTTCGGAAATTAGAAGCCGCTTAGCCTCTATGCAGGACAGGCACGTACTGCAGTCTGCATGGCTACAAAATCCCCCTAAATATATTTCTTTCACCCGTTTATTTCACCTACATGCTGGACATTTTGATTATTTTTAATAAATTACTTGTGACTGAATACGATTGGACTTAAACCTTATGTGAATAACAATCGCCAACGAATTTTTAAAAAACGTATCTTTGGAACAATGAGCAAGATTTTAATGCAATTTGGTAGCCTCTTAACGAAGGTTTCAAACCCACTGGACTGGATCTCTCTTATTGGCAGTGCAGACTAGAAGATTTCTTTACAATGAGGTTGTAATCAGAACCTGCACAGGGGACCATGTACAGCACCAAACCCAAAGAGAAGAATTGTTTATATGCAGAAAGGCAAGAAGGGTACGTTAGAGGTCTCTAAACCCACTAGACCATCTTGCCAACCAAGTTTGCAACATTATTAAAACTTATATTTACGCAACATATTTTAGCAATTTAATATATTAAAAGATTCCTATTGGTAGGATTCGAACCAAAGGCGGAGACATTAATTACCACTAGGCTGTAGGTGTAACTGCGATTTCAAGCAGTTAAAATTTATACTTATCGTTGATTTACCACTAAATCAAATATTTTCATTAATAAGTTAATTCATTCAGTTAATTTCCATACACGAAGGGGATCGTTTAGCCCTTTCGCACCATCGGTGCAGCCCATATAAAACAACGTTCCACGTCCTTAGTTTGGAGGCTATAGCAGCTTCTAATCGAAAGAAAATCCAAACATTCCACCGTTGAGCACACTTGTAACATTGAAACGTACCCTTCTAATAAAAACGGGGTTTCCTATGTTGTAACTGTGTCCTAAGAGAGTTCAAGTGTTATTCTCTGGTCAAGTAGACGCGGCATATGACAAACCTATGAGAAACGTCAAAATGACGTTAAATACCCTTTAATGAACGTATTTAGAATGGCCTTATCATTACCAACCACAACGTTACACATCGCTCATCATATCACTAATCTGTATGTAGCAAGCAGGAAAGTGTTGCCCGCGTATACTTAACCAGAGCATCACGTTTTCCCTCTTGGATTTGACATTTTGTTTACGCCTACCATTAAGATTCGACAGATTTATACTATTCCTCCTCAATAACCAATCGGACACCTTTGTTGTTAATCACTGCTCCTAATTAATAAACATCCTTTAGATAAGTTTATTTCGATTCCCTTTTTTTCCACGTCTTACCTGTACAGGTATAAATAGTTGCGCCGCATGTCTGACCATACTCAGCTTGTACGTGGATAATGGAGACAATTACTGGAGGTCCAAATTCAACATGGAAACTTGAACACTTTGAACTTCAAACTTGAACCATTTAGGCAGGGTTTCGACATATAAAATCCTTATTTTTTTTTAAGTACTCTTGAACGTGGTTTATTTTATGCTGGAACTATGCACAGAGGGTTCAAGTGTGAAGTTTTCCTTCTTGAATTTGGTAAGTTTTCCATCTTGAATTTGGTATATAATGTTTTATTTAAACTTAATGCCACCAGAGTGGCGCTGTGTGTAGGGAGTGCTATTATTACAAGATGTGCTAACGGAAGTATAGTGAAGGGGTCCATAGACCTCAATGATGCTACTCAAAGAGTACTAAAACTAATGCAGTTTTTTAAAGCTATAACTTGTTAAAATGAGATGTTATTATCCCTTTTCATGAAATAACCGTAATAAAAATAATAACTTGAGTCTGACAAAATGAAACTCGTATCAACTCATATGCAAGCAAAAAAAATGTTTATTTTCACCGCATAAAAACACAAAAACAAACAATAAAACACACCAGTTAATGTGTAATAGTTGGAACCACTTTTAGTTACCACTTCAACATTAAAAAAAAATATTTAAATTTCTTTTCATCATGTACTAATAAAATAAACAACTCATATCTAATTTTAGAATTTATTAAATTAGGTTAAATTATTTTTATAATTGGAAACGTGTTGTGTTCTGTAAAATCAAATTCTGGCGGTTCCTTAAAATGTTTAAATTAAAATATCGCTTATTAGACGAAAATAAACAAATAAATAAAACGAAAGTTACCTTTGACTCTTTTTTGTGTCCTCCAGCCAATAATTTCATCACAATAAAATTCGTCTTGCTCACTTTAATGAGCGAATTTATCTGAAATTAAAAACAATTTCATGTTTAAATAATTTAATTGACAGTAATAAAATTCTTCCATTAATCATATCGACGACCTCTCGTGAGGGATTCTGTATGCTTTCGAAAAGCAACTTTGCCTGATGGAAGTATTTGCACGACGCCATGTACATGTCGGTGGACATCGGTTTCACCTCGTAACATCCCAGATCGGTCATGTCTCTGTACTGCTGGTACTGAACCGGAGGAGGTGTCATCACGTTTCCAAACGGAGCAAAACGATGCTCGTATCGAACTTGTTCGCAATCGAACTGAAACACAGGTTTCTTCATCTTGCCGTCCAGAATGAAGCCAACCAATGCCTCAAATTAGAAAAAAAAAGATCCAACCATTTCTAAGCCTATCTATAAAAAAGCCATGGGCAAAAAGCAGCTGACTAAATAAAAATTTGCAGTTTCCAAAACCCCCAAATTATTTTTAAATAATAGATATAGCAGAAGAGAAGTTTTCTCTGAATTTAACAGGATTTTTTGTGCGTTTATGTAAATCCAATTTCAAATTCTCGAGATTTCGAGGTTTTTCATGACTAGGGGAACCCCGTTTTAGTAACCCGTTTAGTGACGGGTAGTTGGTACTTCAAGTACCTTGCAGTATCCACCGCAAAGATTATGACTAGCTTGATTGATAATGATTTCCTGTTCGTGCGGACGGCTTTTCTTCTTTTTAGTTTTGCCTCTCTTTGAATTCCTTCCTTTTTGTTGATCTGAAAATACGTATAGATTCCAAACAATCTTAGCAATTAATATACTTAAATCTGAAAGAAAAAAAACGTGAGCCGAGTCACTAGAAAGTACCCAAAGATGTTTCCTGTTCGAGCAGAAATCCGTCGGCTCGTGACAGTGCAGATACCATCCACCCGTAAAGAAATTCGAAAAGGTACCAGAAGACGTAATGATACTCATGAGTACTGTACAGTTCTAATTCGAATCCACTGAGAACGTAAAGAATCATGATTCTCAAAGTGTGGTAAAGAATCCACGTTCCGAAACATGCGAGATGTTGTCTCGGCGAATCCATCTTCTGCGATAAGTTATGAAGATAAGCATCGACTTTATCTGCTTCGTCTTGAAGATTAGCAAAGTCTTCTAGTATCTGGGCGAATTTTCCTCGTTGTCGAGCTCGATTGTGACCACATATCTGGACGAGACTCGAAAAAGGTCGGACACAGTGACTTAGAAAAGTATCGACGTAATCTTTCGCTTGAGGGTTGTTCAGAAGAGTTGATCTATATACGAATAAAAAGTTACAGTGCGATTAAATTTAAAAAAGGTACGTGAGAAATCGGGTGTGTGCAACGACCTCGGTGCCAAAGCAGGTGGACATATGAAGGTTCGAGCCGCATCTCGAAGGACGTCACATAACGGATGAACTCCAAATACTCGATTCCATTGAGGCAGATAAAGAGACTGACCCAAGAATAATAAATAAAAATGTAACACGAGTATGTTGTACTTGGACGTGGAAACGGAGATCGAGAATTTCTATTGAGCCTTAGACAATTTCAGACGTACAAGTATAAATTAATTAATAAACAACATGTAAAACACCTGAGCTATTGATCGAGATAAAACGCACGGACTTAGTTTGCTGAAAGTGATAAAGAAGTCCTAAACAAAAGCAGAAAAAATGACAAAAAATAACTCAGAAATTGAGATCTAAGAAATATACCAAATGGCGGAAAAGAAAGTCGATTGTTCACGTACCAAAGCAGAGTGATACGACTGACAAGAATGAATAGCATACACCAATCCGAAACGAAATACGAGTTCTTCAAAGTATGTGATCGCTTCCAGACGACTTTTGATCTTAATATAACGAGGAAACGTCGGAGGAAGAAGTCGTTGATTGACGAGCGGTTCGAAACCCATTATTATCGGATAATCGGCTAGAAATTATAAACATAAAACTTTTTCGAAGCCGATCGATTCGTTCGAAGAAATTTAACCTCTGTTTCGAATGTCCGCTCTCGGTTGCGGTTGAAGACCGAGACCGATTGTCGACTTAATGACTGGTAACAATTCGCCACAGGTATCCATGAACTTGACAACATCTTCCATCCTAGATCCCTGGACACAAAAAAAAACGAAACAAAAAGTTTCAGAATTTAATTTAAAAAATGTAGATAAGGACAGATTTAACTCGAAAGTACTTCTTTGCGGCCGAATGCAAGAAGCCCTTGATAGAAAAGACGACAGAACTTGATTCTCGAGTAAAGAGCGACGGCATTGTTATGCTTCAATCCGAAAAAAAAAGTAAAACATAAAAATAAATCCGTTGATATAAAAAGAAAAAATATCATAATAATAAAGTGCCGTCATAAAAATAACCTGCTCTTGAGTTGTGGAATCCCATTCTTCCCCATGTTTACTTCGAGTGTTCTTTATCTTTCGTTGCAACTCGTCTTCGACTTCTTTTAACATTCCGGCTGCTTTCAATTCGAAAACATCGGTAGCCAACTTATAACCGTAGACGACGGGTTGAAAATCCTCCTATGAGAGAACGAGAAAGTAAAGAAGCGAGAAAAATTTAAGACCACAAAAAAGAAGGAAAAACAAAAACAAAACAACAGAACAACAGATACTTTACATTTTTTTAAGCAAATAGAAACTAGACTGGTAAAAGAATCACTGACGTGTATTTTAATCTTGGTAAATTTAAAAATAAATCATTATAATAGCTTGTAATTCAAGCTTGTAATTTCCGCTTTTTTTTCTCATTTTCAGCTAAAATAACCAAAAAAAAAAGCTCATTTGGAAGAAGAAAAAAACTCGATTTTACTCTTCTAGTTTGTAAAATACAATTTTAAAAATTATTTCATAAGACACAAATAAAAATAGTTCTAGTAAAATTTCTTTTACTCAGTTACAAGTAGATATCAACCTCTTCAAAGACGTTAGCTTTATCTATAAAGTCTCGTATGAGTTCCACGAGTTTAAGAACGCAAATGCTGAACGCTTTGATGCCCTTGTCTTTTATCATACACGGCTTATGAAGATAGAGATTCGTCAAGACCGTTTGAGCGAGCGAGTGACCTTCGAGCCACGTGACGACGCAAGCCAGAGTGGCGTCGATGATTCCGATTTGTTCTTCAATCGTCAAACTTTCCAGTTTCAACTTTCCAGCCTTATTTATTAACAACAACAAAAAAAGAAAAGCGTTTAGAAACAAGAAGAGTTATTTGAACCATTTTAGAGTCATTTCGTGTTCAGATATTTAAAAATAAACATTCTTATCATTCATACTGATAAAACCGATTTAAGAACCTACGGCGATGGCTTGATCAAAGTTGAGTGGCTTTACGCTGCCACGATTGCAAAGCATCCCGGCATCCATTTTCGGATCCATCATCTCGATTGCGGACATCGCTTCAAACAATCCGAACCTTCGTTAACGAAAAAAAAACGGCTCTACCAAACGCAAGGCGAAAAAGCTCTACGTAGATGCTAAATGAGCAGCGTGTGGCTTCTAAATAAAAGTTTTTTTAAGTTCTTTTATGTAAGATAAGAGAACTTAAAAAAATCTTTTATTTAGAAGCCACACGCTGCTCATTTAGCATCTACGTAGAACTTTTTCGCCTTCGGTGCAAACTATATATCAACTCCACTTGGCTTAGAGAGGCTAAACGGCTTCTAATTGAAACAATTCTTGTAATTTTTTTTACACTTCTTACATTTCATCGTGAAGTAATTCTCCCAATTGTAACTCTGAAACGGAATGAGCAAATAAAACGTTTAAAATGAACGATTAATGGAAGGTGAATTAAAATACCATTGCATGCGTCAAAAAATTCTGAAGTTGCATCTTTCCAGTTGTATGTAACTTCTGAGGTCATCTTTTTCGATTCAATACTTTTATCTTTCTCACTAAAGGAGCAAAATGAAAATGAAACTCTAAGGGCCTTGACACACAGACCACTTTTTGAAAAACGTTTCGACTGCAAAATGAAGTTGGGTTGTCGCTAAAAACCGACCACCTTGAGTCTTTGGAAAGAAAATACATTGCAATCACAGCTCAACCATCTGAGACTTCATTTTGCAGTCAAAAACTGGTCAAGAAGTGGTCTGTGCTCTAAGGCCCTAATTGTAATGTAGTTGGCAACACTGTTCTTACTCGTAACTTCCTAAGTTAACATCGTCGCAATTTTGTTCAGCCATTGCTTTAATTATATTGTTTTATGTTTAAAATAAATCAAAACAACCTCATCTCATACTGAAATGATCAAATGTTTTTTTTATATATATAGAAATCTTATTTAAACCAAAATAGAAGCTGTTTTCACGCTGTAAGAAAAATCAGTCAATTCAACGACGCCGCCATTTTGTAGAGAGAACAGAGCGTTAGGAGCTATCCATTTATTTATGTTGCACATCACAGATAAGGTAACGCTCCCAGCTGGCTCTTTTTTAATAAAAAGAAACGGCGACAGTGTTGCCAATTGCAATGAATTTTGATAACGAAATAATGAAATAGCTTTTCAGTCAAGTTTCATCCAATAGTAAACAAACTTAACGAAGATATAAAATGGAAAAAGAAGACGATTTATGTTTAGAAAAAGGTGCAATGTTGCTAAACACTCGAAAAGCTGGAATGGAAAACGTAAATGTACAGAAAGCAAATGAGATTATACTTGAGGCCTCGAAAGGTTCAAACTTTTACTTGCGACAACAAGAGAAACAGCAACAAATTGCCAGAAAGATAAAAGAGATGAGAGAGCAACTGGACAGATTGACAGATGATCAGAAAACAACCGCTCGTATCAGGGTTACAGAACGTCAATCTGTAAAAAAGATAAGAGTAATAGAATATGTTCAATTGCGTTTTTTTTTTTTCTCAGATGGACGAATTGGCTTCGAACATGGAACGGACGAGAGATCTTAGTCGTGTCATCGTTCACATCGATATGGACGCCTTCTATGCCGCTGTTGAAATGCGAGACGATCCCACTTTAACCACGAAGCCTATGGCTGTCGGATGTTCGCAAATGCTGGTTCATATTATGATCCGAAGTTCTCTTATCTTGTGTATTGAGCGAACACTCGGAATTTACTAATTGCAATTTTTTCTACTTCTCATAGAGTACTTCTAACTACCACGCTAGACAGTACGGAGTTCGTGCTGCAATGCCCGGATTCATTGCTAAGAAGCTGTGTCCCGATCTTGTCATCGTTCCGCTTAACTTCGATAAGTATAGGACGGTTAGCGGTGAAGTTCAGGAGGTCTTGAAGCAATACGATCCTCATTTTTGTCAAATGGGACTGGACGAAGCTTATCTAGATATCACGCATCTCGTCGATACAGACGACGGACAGGCGAAAGAAGAGGTCGCACAACGTGTCGTAAGAGAGATGCGGCAACAGATAGAAGCGAAAACAAAGCTCACAGCTAGTGCAGGTTATTAATTTTATTATCATCTAGGTTTATTTATGGAGAAAACAAAAATAGCAGAAAGCTTTATACAATACAGGATGTTTAAACTGTGATCATTTAACGATGGCTGTTTTTTTTAAGGAATTGCAGCCAACAAGATGTTAGCAAAGATCTGCTCTGACATGAAGAAACCAAACGGACAGTTTCTTGTCCCATTCGAGCGTGAGGAAATCATGGAATTCATTCAAAAAACGCCTATAGCAAAAGTTCATTAAGTCAACTTCTGACAAGACCGATATAATCAAAACTTATTCTTTTTAATAATGAAAGGTGTGTGGCATTGGAAACGTAACGCAGCAAATGCTGAACGCACTGGACGTGAAAATGTGTGGACATATCTCGAATCGACGAGATATTTTGCCACTGATCTTCTCAGAATTGTCGGCCGAGAGTTTCTTACGAATCTCTCTTGGACTCGGAAGCACGCACGTGCCGAGGTCATTAGAAGGGAAAGTCTCTGTAAATTATCCGAATCTAATTATAGCCTGTTTCTTTGTTGCAGTGATGACGATTTAAGGAAATCAATGAGCATTGAAAGGTTTACTATAAATTGAAAGCGCTTTAAATTTTTGCTCAGATAAATATATAAAGGCTAATATTATTTTGGCGTGTCTCATCTCTTAGGACATTTAAGGATACTTGTGATCCTCACGAGTTGAAGCAAAAGTGTTCTGAACTTTGTGCTGCACTTAGCCAAGACTTAAAGAAAGAAAATATAATGGTGAAAGAATTCGTGTTTTTCTTAACGTACAGAAAATTAAAATCGCTTATTTTAAATATTCCTAAAGGGTAAAACTGTGACGCTGAAGTTGAAAACGATCACCTTTCACATCAAAACTAAAGCGAAATCGTTAACGTGTTATACGTCTGCATACGATAAGATAAACTTAGCTGCTCAGTTGCTTCTAGATCAAGAAATGAAAGCAAATCAGTCACTGAAACTCAGATTAATGGGTGAATTGAACGACTAACGCATTTTGTAAGCAGCCGTTGCAGAAAATATGTAAATAAAATGAATGCGAGTAGGCAAAAATGTCACCTGTTTAAAGTGACAAAAAAGCTTATTTTAAAATATATCAACATAAAAATAACCTTGAATTCTAGTTTTTAACTAGAAACACTCAGTTTCACATAATTTTCCTCCTGTAATCTTAAATGTTGCTTCTGAAACATAGAATAATCAGATTTGGATTCCATTGTTTTCTCTCATTTGTGTATTTTGGGACGGCTGCTTATAAGAAGACTACATATGGCAGTTTGAACCGTTATAATTCCGTTTCACGTTCATAGGAGTTCGAATGTCGACCCTCAGAGATGAATCTGAGGTTCCAGCCATAAAACAGTTTACTTTAGACGAGTTTCTTAAAAGCGGACAAATCCGAGATAAAGGAGATACTTACACGTGTCCCATATGCGGACAAACGAGACCAAACCTACTGGAAATAACGAAGCACATCGAAGAATGTCTAAAAACAGACGACGAGACACATTTAGTAGAAAAAGAAGCTTCACTGCAGCAGTTGCCTTTAAACGACAAAACTGTTTCTACTTCGTCCGATTGGACGTGTCCCGTTTGTAACAAGACATACAGAACGCACGAAGGAATCAAAGAATTCAATAGTCACATCGACAACTGTCTCAACATGAAAACAGTGAAAGAAGTTTTGGCTTCGGACAGGTTGCTGTACGAAAGAGGACAAAAACGGCAAATTCCGACAACGAGTTCTGAAAATGGCAAAAGTAGAAAGAAACACGTGAAACGTTCCTCGTCGACAACGATAGAGAAGTTTCTTAAACATTCCACCAAATAACTACAAAAAAATACGATGCGACTCATTTTTATACGAGAACTTTCAAGCGAACATCTGTGTAAATATAATTATCACAAATCATGTAAAGATATCAATAAAAACGTTTATTAATGCCAGAAATCATCTTTTATCGTATCTTTGTTCTCTCTTCGCACTCGTGTCACTGCATTTGCCTCACCTTTGACCCTGATCCTTCTCAAATGTTGTTTGTTTACTTTTTCTAAAGATTTTTTAACTCTAGCACGAACAATCTCTGGTGCTATCGAAGCGGCTGTCGATATGCTTCTAGCATATGTCGGCCCTTCGGATTCATTTGTAACTTCGCTCTCTTTTCTATCTCGAAATGGACGAAACGCTCTGTTTTCTAAACTAAGATTCTGAATGTCGCAATCCCCATCATTCTTCGAAAAGTCCCCATCCAATCCCTTTGCAGAAAATTCCATTTCCAATTCTAACCCTTTAACATCGGAAATAACTTCAACGACCACCTCTGTAACACCTGCATCATTTGTTACGACCGTTTCAACGTTATCTTCCTCGGATTCTTTATCGTCTTTCTTGGCTTCTTTATCATCGTCATCCCCCTCCCCATCATCGTCGTCGTCTGATCCCTTATTAGATTCAAACTCCTGCTGTAATTCTTCAGCCATCTCCTTCGTGAATCCACTAGCTGCTATCTCAACGTCCATATTGTCTTCACGGCTATAAATAAAAGTATAATTAACATTCGATGAGAAACTTTTCTTTTTTAATTTGTACATGTGCAGCAAAATACAAGTAAAAAGCCTTTTAAAGCAACTATATAACTTATTTTAAAGTGTTCACCATGTGTGAAAAAGTCTAGTTGTAAATAAATCTTGAAATTCCTTTCTATGTTTACTTAAAAAAACATTCTACTTGTTATCGCAAATAGTAAACGTTGACTATAACAAACTAACATTATGTCGGCAAAGGTCGGAAACAGTTCGCTTTCGTAGCTAAATCTCTTTTTGAAGAACTCTCGAACACAATTGACGTCTCTATCGAAATACCTTTAAAAAGAAACTCGTCAAATATAAAACGATGTGCCATAAGATCCTGAAAAAAACAAACCATTCAGCATTTTCATGCGAAGTGGAAATCATCTGAGGGAAATCGATGAGTGTCGGTTCGTCATTAGCATTTAACATAACGTTAAACTCATTAAAATCACTGTGAATCACTCCATGGTTTCCTAAACGTACAATTAAATCCATCAGTTCGTCATAAAGTGCACTGGGACTCTTCACTTCATGAACCTGACACCTTCAAAAAAGAAAATTTTCGGATAAATTACTTCGGAAACAAGAAAGAAATATTCGTAAAAACGTACAAAGGAAACCCCGAAACTAGTTCCATGATGATACAGTGGCGATTGAAGTCGATCGGCTTCGGAACCGGAAAATTACGGTCATGAAGAGCCTGCGACAAGATATAAAAAACACATGAAACGCTGAAAAGAAAAAACAACGAATAAGACGACTAATAAAGCGTTGCTAGCCTTCATGTAAGCAAACTCCTTGACAGCGGCCAAACGAGAAAGATAGAGCCAAGAGGCCTTGTTCCGATGCTTGTGGTAATCTCTCTTCTCTTTGAGTTTACGAAACGAAGTGCGTCCCAATCTGTGTATCTTCAGACACAACTGTTTCGACTCGAAATCCGCAACGATGTAAATGTCAGACTCTTTTCCTACACCGATTTGGTTTCCGAAGCCAGTGACCACGTCTCTGGATGCGAACACTTTTAGAGCTAAATAGTCGTAACCAGTATTCGTCAATCTGTAGCCATCATCTGACAGAAATATATAATAGTAATGATTCAAATACAATGAAGCGAGCGCAAACAACTGAGTGAAATATCTGTTAAAAAAAGACCAAAACTCAACAGTGTTTTCCTCTTTCGTAGCTGACCAGTTTGTTTTTGGATAATTCTCTAAGTATCTTATGGCAACCACCGTGTTTTAGATTCGCAATAGACGCAACTAAAGAACTGGGAACCAATTCGTGATTCTTCATTCCCATTTCCACCTTTATACAACAAATTCATACGTTGATAACAAACAAAAAACAGCTTCAAATCAATCAATAAACACAACTTACGGCAGTAAGGACACGAAACTCTTCTCTTCCGAGATATCGAAGAATTGTAATGTTTAACTTACCCATTATTCAGCAAGATATTTATCAAAATAAATGCTAAAATTGTTTTACAACGTGGATTTTGTCATTTCACGGACGCCGCCATCTTAAAATTACGTCACAAGCAGCATCGCTTGAACACAGTGCCATCTATTGATCAAATAAAGCAACCGCTTGAATAAAATACAAGGTGGTCGAAAATAAACGTAACCGAAATGAAATTTCACCTGTTAGAATAAAAAAATATTAACTAAGTCCCGGTTATTCTTAAAAATTAATATAAAAACCTATGAATTGATTCGCTTCCCATTTTAGTTTCTGACACATTTTCAATTTTTCTTTATTGTTGCTCTTCTGAAAAACAGAAAAACAGCAGATTTCAAAAATCAATTGTTGATAAAAAAAAAAAAACATTTCCTCTGTACAAATAAAAGCACGTTATACAGAGTGTGACAAAAGCCCAGGCTCACACAGTATATATAGAAATCCTTCCAGAAAAATGTATATGCACTTTAATATGATAAATACCTATACAAAAACAAATTAGGCTGTTTTCAAACTTTTATAAAATGTTTACTTTTGAAGATATTATGTTTTTTTAAATAAAGGCCATGGCGAATTTACATATAATATTATAAATTCTCTACCAAAAGTGTATACACATCATTTCTCTAAGTGGAAAGTTGACATTGCAATGAATGTGCAGAAATAAACCAACCAATTCTATTAAACATTTTCTATTGAAAATGTTTGCCATTAGAATTAACACCTTTTTAATCGTATTAAATACAGAAAAAAGGCCTACTTATAACGCTAGAATTGGTGTTTTTTTTACTTATTTGCGTTTCATTCCACTAAACAAAAGCTACTTTTCCCATACAAAATATGGACCAATCAACATACAAGTCTTTGTGATAGGCCTAGGTCTCACATGCGTTGAAAAATAGCAGAAAATAGAATAATAAAAAATAGAATATCAGTTTCAGCTATGTTTCTGCATTTCTGCTTTTCTGTTCTCACAAATTGCAACAGAAAACACTTTAAAATGCGAGAACAAATAGGAGGAGGAGGAGGAGCATCTTAAACAGACACGTTTTATTTGCGCCATGTTTTATTTAAACTGCCTTTAAATTCTATCATTGTAATGAATAAATATTTCTGATTATAGAAACGCATTTGACAAACGAATGTCTATTATGCAAATCACTTGGTAACAATTTGACGTAAAAGTCCTAAACAAAAATTCTGAAAGTCCATCATAGACTTAATTCAAGTTAAGGGTCAGTTGGATTGAACAACAAAGTTTAAATTAGCCAAGATATATTTTTCATGGTTTTGTTTTGAATTCCAACTGAATACAAAACTATACACTTTTGATTAACTCAGTGACCCACACAAACACGCACACATAGAGGCTAACACAAAACAAAACAGCAATAGAGAGATCAATCACAATGTTAGATTCATCCAGTAGGGAATTGAATTTAAACCCCTTTCATATCAATTGAGTTACCCAAGCAACCAGAAACCAAAGTAAGTTTTATTATACTAATTTTTATACATACATGGTGTATTTCCAGTATATTAAAATCTAGTCATGAAAACTAATTATTATACTCGTAATTATACCAACAAGTTTTTTTTTCTTCTCTTCAATAGCTATTCAAGTCATCTCTCTACTGTATATAGAATATGTAAGCTTTTTCAAATTTGCATACATTAATATATGAATCTAATAAATGACTTGCGCGCCAGGCCTTACAACTGCCTCTCAATTAACAGTTTGGCGCACTTAAAATGTTTCCTATAAAAGCTACAAATTTGAAATTTTAGACACTTAATGACATATCAAAATTAATTTGCAGAAAAAGTAAAAACGAATCTGCCAAAATTTAATCAAGACATTGAATTTTGATGTTAAAAAAGTAACATTTCACATAATCAGTAACATATCAATAGCTTTTTTTATAAGTTCACTAATATGTTATAATTTTTTTTATAAATAAAATGTGTTATAGTGTGAATAACTGCATAACATTTTTATTTCATGTAACTTTTTTTGTTTTTGAAATATTCATCTTTCAACTTCGTACATTTTACCTGCGCCACAATGTGTGTATATACGGTGTACAGTACACTTGTATTGCAGCTGTTTCCAATAATAAATATCGTTTGTACACAGGCGAATGGAATGATTAAAACTTGAAGCAGGAACTATTTTCTAGCTGAAATTTTCATCTTTTTTTTTAAACATCCAAACTAAAAGAGGCCTGTCAAATTTCGTTTTTATTCAATAGACTGACTACACAAACACATTCACACACACACACATACACACGTTATTCACAAGAAAATACAGAATTGAAAAATAGTTCGATTTCGTATGCATCAACACACTGTATGTAGGTTATATATTGTGCCTCTTACTAATAGAAAAAAAAATACTCTACAAAGGTTTCATCTTCAATGGATAAATTATGTCCAAAGCACATGATTAACATTTGGAAACCAACAATACAGAACAACATTTAAAGCATAAAACATTTTTCAGTATGTGGCTTCAAGGTAGCATTTCATATTGTGTGTGTGTGTGTGCTCGCAATTCGACTTGTATTGTATTTTTTTTTTCAAATTTGCTTTCCATGCTAAATGTACTACGGTATTTGTGTGTTTGTGGACCTATGTGTGAATTTTATATCATTCGTCGTGTTTGAGTGCTTCTGTTATGCCACTTGGCACACAGACCACTTTTGGTGGTCGATTTCGACTGCAAAATGAAGGTGCAGGTGGTTGCAACGTGGATCCAATGTGGTTGCAATGTTATTTTTTTGTGTGAAAAGATTCGAAGTGGTCGGTTTTTAAGAAAACCCGACTTCATTTTGCAATTGAAATCGACCACAAAATGTGGTCCCTTTTTTCCATCCCATATGTGCGTTTTTATGTTTCAAATTAAAGTCAGTGTGTGTGTGGTATCGCATGCTTTGTGATTGTGTCTTTCATCTCATTTTGTGTTGTTTGTTCGTATTTCATCAGTCTTTGCTTGTGTATGTTTGTGTGCTTCACATCACACTTTATGTGTGAGTGTGTATCTTTTTGTTTGTGTTTCAGATCACACATTGTGCGTACTTTTATCTCACTTTCTGTGCATGCGTTTGCATGGGCACCGCCACGATGGTGCAAAATGGTGCAAGTGCACCACCTTTGAAACCACCCTTGAAATTTCGAAGTAATACAACATTTTTCATATTTCCATTAATTTACTAAAATACATTTTTTCCAGAGCATAGTCAAAAACTAAATTAAGATATTGCATATAAATTTGGTAAATCAAAATTTATTCCTACATGCACCACCTTGCAAAGTATCCCGAAGGCGCCCATTTGTGTGTGTTTCAGCTCACTTTGTGTGTTCTCTGCTTGTTTGTTTGTTTCTTTCTCACTCAATATCTCTATTATTTATTACTGTGTACAATGTGTAGTCGATGTATTTATTCTATTGCGTGAAGGATCTAACAACGATGGTTCCCAAACTTTTTGTTTTCTTCACGGCACAGTATGTTTTGCTTGGAAAAAATTGCAGCACACCTAGCCAAACTAACGTGTGCCACAACACACCCTTTGGAAGCGCTTGTTTAACGCGTATGCATAATAGGAATAATGCTTATACCAACAGTTAAAATCCATTCTAAACATTAAATTATACTAACACATTCAATGTGACATACAAAATATCATGACACACCAATTGGGAATCACTGATCTACAAGAATATCATACTAGAAAGTTCGCCTGTATATTTCAAATTCTTTAAAAAATACAGCATATAAATACATTTTATACAGTAGTAATGTATGACAATAAAATAATTTAATATTAATAATTACAACAGAAAACACAAATGCCATTAAATTAAGGATACAATTTAAGCAGCCCAATATAAATCACAATAAATCATAATGTTAAGAAAAAACAACAACAGATGACACTCTCTCACATTCTCAATTGAGACAAATGACAACTCTAAACATCATATACTGAATTGCTTTTTTTTACATCAGTGGTATAGGTATATAGTATGTATGCTTATGTATGTACTACTACAGTATAACTCCCAAGCTCTTAAAAACTCTCAGCATACTTTATTCTACTCAACTGAGACTTGTCATTAATCAGAGCAGAGTAAGAAAAGTTACACTGGTTGTTAAGAATGTGACAAGTTTGCACCTGTGAGTGTGTTTTTGTATGAAACACCACTCAGATTAATGACATTACTCAAGGTAAGTGAATCCGTGATCCACCTACATAACACTAAGACATTTACAGGGTGGAACAATTGCCTCATAAAAAACCTACACACGCAATCATTTTTTTTTTCTTTTTTCCTAATTGTATAACTCCCGAGGCATTTTTCTTTGATAATTCGTTTCTTAATTAAAGCAACATATCCAATTTTGTTTTTAGTAATAATAAAAAAGTCAAATTGTGTTTGCTTAGTGTAGGTGTGTAATTAATTATTAATCTAGAATATATTATTATCAATGATATACTCGTTATAAAAAAGCATTTCGTTTTTTTTAATGTTAAAACTTCTTTTCTATGTGTGTATGTAGGGGGGGGGGAGGTTGAGAATGAAATAAGTTTATATTGTTGGCGTTGACAATGTGAAAGGAGAAAAAAAAATGATGAATGAATTTTTTTTTTCTATTGTTAAAAAAAAATGTGGTTCGAGGCGCCCTCTTTAGAACAAAACAAGAAATCAGCGTTTAAAATGTGTGTTTAAAAGGTTCATCTCAGTTGGTTTTCAACTTGACAGTCTGCAGATGCGATCGTTTTCGCATCATCCAATTTGTCTGTCCTTTTCTTTAAGTTATTTATCTTCTTACATTTGCATTTGATTTTAAGTGATTGAGTCACGGAAAAAAGATAGCAAGTGTGAGTGTGAACGCTTTACATCCATTAAATGTATTTGTGTATATCATCTTACAAACTTTTCATCTACAATAAGTTTTTATATTTTTTGTAAAAGTGAAACTCAAGAATATTTAAACAAACTTATAAAAAAGGTAAGGATTTTAGTTTTTAACTTCTTGAGAAATCATTCTTAGTTTCTAAATTGCAAATTTAAAAACTTTTTCTGAATTGCACTTCAAATGTCTTTTCTTGCAATTTCCCTGCCTTTCCCTTATAACTTTCCAGTATTGTACTAGAAGAGCGCTCCCTTACAATTTTCGTGCATAGCACTCCAAAAGCTCCCCCTTAGTAACCTTATAACTTTTCTGCATTGCACTTCAAAAGCTCCCCCTTATTACTTCTCTGCATTGCACTCAAAAAGCTCTCCCTTACAGCTTCCCTGCATTGCACAGTACTAAATACAGTTCAAAACTTTTACCAATAAATCGTGATCTTAAAACTAATTGAAAAGTGAACAAAATCAACAGAAAGATCTTTTAATCATGCTATTTAGCCTGAAAACTATCTAATGACTTTAATGAAAAAATATCTTAAATCTTTTTTGTTTTGTTTTGACTAGACGATTTTTTAACTGATGAGATTTTTTTTGTAATGCGCTCTCGTAAGCTTTAAAAAAACAAGTTTAAAATTAAATGTCCAACTTAATAATTTAACAAGTGTATTAATCTCAAAACAACAATGTCAGCATTGAAATTTTAATTATATAACTGTCTCACATAAAAAACTGTAAGAGTAAAAAAAAACATAAAATATTCATCTCAATTGCAATTGCCTTAAAAATTGAGACAAAATTGTTACTTTCATTGTTCTTTTGATATGCAAATAAAACTCAAAAGGATTTTTGAAAACATTTAACTGTAAATTCTAAATTGAGACACTTCTTTTAAGCAAAGTTAAAAGATTTAAAATAAATGGATGCAATGCAATGATGATATTTTCGTGATCATTTTTTATAGAAAATAAAACGTTTTATGGTAATTTGAGAAAAATATAAATTTACTATTTTGATAATCATATGACAGACTTAAAAGCAAAATACGAAAAAAAATGTTCATAAAAGTTTCTTTTGAAAGACTTTCAAAAGAAAATATATCCGTCTGCGTTTTAGAAGTTGCCATTGAATAATATACAAATGAAAAAGAACAAAATTCTTGTGACTATTCTTGCATTTTAGAATACTCATTAAGAAGACATTTTGAATAATATCCTGCAAAGCAACAGCCCAGAGGGCCTAAAATACTTTTAGAAAAAAAAAATCACATTTATTATTATATTATTATTAAAGTTTATTTCAGTTGGCCACAAATGGTGACGTGAACAACTTACAGTGAAGCCAATGGTCAATAATAACAACACATATTTTTATTTATATTTGTTGTCCTTTTAGCCCAGTGGTCCATTTGACCCAGTAGTCAATTTACCCCATTAGTCCACTTAGACTAGGCGTTATCTTAAGTATTTTATTAGAAATAGGGCGTGATAGAATCGGACAAGATGGAATACATCCTGTACTGTATGTATCATATGTATTTCTCATTGAATCATGTTGCTAAGGATTTTTTAATCTAAAATTTGAAAACAAACTTGACCCTTTTAATTAAAATGTAGATAATTAGCAAAGGGCCTTTTGTGAGAATAACATTTCAAATTTGATTTGTTTTTTTTTTACAGAAATGGACACTCGCGTTGGTGGATTAAATCAAGTGTAAAAAAGGATTTTGAAAAAGAATCAAGAGATATAAAGGAGGAAAAGCGACAGTGGCAGGGTTTTTGTTTATCATCAATAATAATATTAATAATTAATAAATAAAATTATGTCTAATTCAACGGACACAACGTTCATTGATGTGATGGTGAGTGGAAGTCATCAAGCAACCACAATCCCCACCATAATAATGCTCTCATCTCTCTTCTTTATCATTGGTATTGTTGGAGTGGTGGGGAACTTTCTAGTCATTTTTGTGGTTCTCAGTGACAAACGAATGCGTTCTTCGGTTACAAACTTGCTCATTATGAACTTGGCCATAAGCGATTTCGTCATCATGGTTGTCTGCGTACCGGATATTGTACTCTTCATGATGAACAGCGGGTGGCAACTGGGACTCTCACTGTGTCGACTGTTGCGTTTTCTACAGGTTGCCTCTCTCTATGCCTCTGTTATGACACTCGTGTCTGTTTGCATCGAGAGGTAAATCAACACACACATTTATATCATATTATTATTAGTATTATTACTTCTATCATATTTATACAGTATATTAAACAAGCTCACTTACTCGTCATCCTTTAGCTTTTCATGAAAAGCAGGTGGCACTGAGTCACTTGCGGTTTACATGAGGCGTCGATTTAATGCCAAATTTCACAAAAAAACCCACCAATTTGAACAAAAGCCAAATTAAATAAGTGTCAAATTAAAGAAGAAACAAATTTAACAAACTCCAAATTGTCTCAAATTGAAAAATAAGCCAAATTGAGCACGTGCAAAATTGAACAAACGTCAAATATCAATGATGATTGACAAATTGCAAAAATAACAAGAGACCCTTCTACTGACCTTTGTTTGCTAAGGATATCTTGACCAGTCATATAACATATACTTATAGATTATACATTTTATAATAAAAACTTCTGAAAATAAGATAGGCAGCACTCTTGGAATATCTAAATTAAATTACAAATTAAATGATTATTCTAGGTCTTCAAGGTCCCAGAGTTATATTTGCACAAAACAAACTACCGTCAACGTCACGTCAAAATATTTAACGTTGACGTTACACGTTGAATGTGAATCTTCCTTTAGTCGTTGCATGTTTTTTTTGGCGGAACTTTTAGTTCAAATTAAAATTTAAGAACTTAAACTGCAATTAAAAATTTAAAATGAATGCTTTTTTTATTTCTCTTTTCTCATTTGAGTTGAATTGTTTCAATTTTATTTTGAAATAAAAAAAAATTGTGCAGAAAAAAAAAACGCAATGAATTAGTTTACAACTAAATACAACTATTTTGTGAATAGTTATTTTTTTTATTAATTATGTATTCATGAATAGTTTTTATTCATAAAAATTCTCATAAAGAATATCTAAAAATACCAATTTAACATTTTTTTTGATTTTCTGAATTACCTCTATGTCCTGTAGATATATTAGTTCATATTTTATGGAGACAAAATTTTAAGGTGAAAGCTTAGTTTTTTTTGTATTTACAAAGACAACAACAGGGAAAAAATTGTTTTTCTTCCTAAAAGCTAGATTTTATCTTAGAAAAACCATTCTCCTATTTCACACCCATTAGAGCCCTTTAGAGTCCTTTAGAGAAGAAGAAGAAAAAAAAAAGCAATGGCAAAAAAGCTCAGCTATACATTACAGACTTACTGAAGATTTCCTAAAAATACCTTATTATCTAGATCCACCATAGCATGAACAGAGAGAGATAGATAGAGAGAGAGAGAGAGAGAGAGAGAAAACTAGAATTGAAACCATCACAAAGTCAAACATCACACAACTTCTAGATTCTAATAATGTGTATCCACAACATAATAATACATAAATATATGTACATGTATATAACATGTGGTTAAATTTATTGAGTGTCAGTCGTGTATCTTTTTACATATTTGGTTCTCAAGAGAAATCCGAGTCCATTATTATGATTCATATTCTAAGATCGAGTTGCTCAAAATTGCAAAAAAATACAACATTCAACAAAAACTGCATAAATTTACAACTAAATGAGAATTTTTTTTTTTTTTTGCAAATAGAGATGGAAAAAAAAATCTCATAAAGGAATACAAATACACACACACAGACACACAGGAAGAAAACATACTTTCACACACAGTAACATACACTCACACACACACATATACCCTTGAGATAGAACGAACGCACAAAAAGACCACACATCCTATTCCATGACATACTCAAAAAAACTTAGTTCCTTTGAACAACTTACCTAAAATCAGACTTACTATATGTCAATGTGCAGGAACCACTAGATTCGTAGTAAATTGAGAACACATTTACTAGAGTTTTAGGCAATGTGCAATGTGCATTATGCCAAAAACAAACCGTTAATCTATATAATTGACTTTATCTAGAATTGGTTTCATGTTTTAGGCTTTCCGGCATATATTTCTAGGAACATTATAGCTTGGAACTTTATAGGCTTTTTTCTACTGTTCAAATGAAATGGAATAAATGATTTTGCATGTGAGACAGGGGAAGAAAAAAAAAAACACATATACGCACACAAATATGTCAAATATCACCACAAACACACACAAAAAAAATACAAAAGATGAGATGAAATAAAATGCATACAAAGTTTGCCATGCACAATCACACCAACATATACTCTCACAGATTCACACGTATAAACGGTGAAACACACAGCACTGATAAACACGGGCACACACACAGTGGCGTACGCACACGTCACGAACATCATTGCATAATGAGCACAAATATACAGAAAAAAACTGCTTTCAAATTCGCCCATTCCCAAACTCACCTCCACGTACCACAACCATATTTACATTAAATCGTTCAAACTTGAAAAATGAAATCAATGCATCTTATCAATAATTCATGTTTTTTTTTAGGCTGACCATTTTTTTTTTTTGGCATTTTCAAATTTCTAAACTACTTTGTAGTGTGTGTGTGGGGGGGGGGGGGAAATAGAAAAAATGTAAATATTGTCAACAATCACAAATTTCTTCCATATAGTTACGCGCCCACATACCAACTAAGTGAAAAGACCTTTGCTTAATTTGAAGGGAGAAAAAAAATGCGTGAATCAAATTGATATGCAAATTATATCAGTTTAGAATTTTATATTCTATATCGGCATGGATGTTTTTTTCTCCATCACGCCCTTCTTAAAATATGCCTGACGGGGCTTCACAGTGACGTCAGTTTTCAATTTAAAACTGCAACTAACACACTGAAATATTTTTCAAGGGTTTCTTTCAATTGAATTGAACTTTGTAACAGTTCAGACACCTATTGAACTCAATATGCTCAGAGAAAGAGAAAACTGAATCAATTCGTGAACAATTGTGTTTCTAAGAGAGAAATAAATAAAAAAAATTGACATAACTATGGCAACCAAAGTCAGATTTGAATTAAAAAGGGTCTCCAGAAAAGGATTAAAACTCCGTATCACTCAATGTAATCGAACTAACACGTGTTTTAAAATAGCATTTAGAAAAGGAAAAAAAAAATGACAGTTTTCTATTTATTTTTTTAAATAAACAACCTTATGATGAATGTATATGCCATTTATTGAAAATAATATTTCATACCTTTAAAATTCCAGCTAAACTACAGAAAAGCTAAAAAAATTAAGCTGAATAAAAGCTAAAACCAGAAAAAAATAAACTACAGGGTGGGCCATAAGTCACCATACCCCTGCTTACCTAGGGATCTAATGGGTCTGTGTGAGCTCCATTGTTGTCTCTGCAGAGTCGGATACGTCTCCAGGTCCTTTGCAACATTTTACATAACATCGCTGGTGTTATGTCTGCCCAGTATGCGGTCTTTCGTGGACCCAAACACTCGCAACTAAGTTTACTCGTATCTGCCATCTTAAGTCCAAGATCCTGTTATTGCAATGTTTATTTCTTTTTTGTCATTGTCACTTCTACCAATTGTTTGCAAAACTCTCTTATTAGTCTTCTAAGTCATTGTATAAGTAATTATAAGTTAGAAAAATGATAATATCTAGGGGTACGGGGTGACTTATGGCCTACCCTGTAAATTTGAATAAAAAAAAAATAAATCAACAGAACCTAAAGTAGTTTTCATAATAGCTAATATGAAAATCAGCTTAAAGATTTCAGAAATTCTTTACATTGTACATTTCAAACTTAAGCTGTATTTGAATGGAAAATGAAAGTTAGTTTAAAAGTATGTCAGGGATTTTTTTTTTTTTTGAAAAACAAAATTAAAAAATCGATTTACTTGACTAAAGTCGAATTTCTGTACTGGTATTTAAATTAATATTTTTTCCAAATTCCTCTTCCTTTCCAGTTTTATTTTGAATGAAATTCAACAATATAATAATGCTATATTATCACGCATATTTAAAATAAGCATCTTAGTAATTTCGTGTAATATATTAACTGAAATTTTGTTAAGCAAATAGCAACAACAATTCAAAAGTCCTTAAAAATTAAGTGAGACTTAAATCACTGACAAACTGTTTCAAAGTGAACAAAAATAACAATTTATCACTGAAAACACAGTTAACTTCCTTTAAACTGAACTGGTGCGCCCTATAGAATGATGTGTCCTAAGAACGCCTTCCTATTGACTGATAAAATGTAATTCCTGGTGAAAGAATTGAAAAAGTTGATTCAAGTTCAGCTTTTTTCTTCTTCTGAATAATATGTGCCCCAAAAAATGGAATTATTTAAATTAGTCAAATTCCTTTTTCAGTCACATTTTCAGGTGGTTTTTCCTGCATGTAGGGATCTTGGACTAATTCCTCTGTACATTTTTCAAAAACAGATTAAAAACTGAACAAAAAGCTACATAATTTGTGTAAAATTTGCGTCTAGGGAAAAGTATCATAATTCATTTATCATTTAGAAATGTGCTACCATTTAAATGTAAATTAGTTCTAATTTTCACATGTGTTTTCCCCTACAATTGTATTTTAATGCATTGTTACTTTTTGGCTTTAATTCATCTGTACAATCATTAGATTCATTTCTATTGTTCACTCTTCACCATGTACATAATAATAACAACCCTTTAACAAACAGAAAACGGGGAGAAAAACTTTCCAGAATCATAATTTTCAAATTAAATTGCCATTAGAGGATAAAAAGCACACCATAAACACCTAAAAGCTATGCATTTGATGAGATCTAATTAAATTTCATCTATGCATGTATAAAGTAAACATAATATAGAACGAAACAATGAGTGGACAACAAACAATGGCCATTGGTCAGTTCATTGTTTCAATTATTTTGAGGAAAAAATGACAAAAAAAAATTAGGTCTACAATGTTTCTTTTATGAAAAAAAACCATATAAGAAACAGTGTAGGGCCTAACTTTTTTTTTGTCATCTGTATTTTTGTCAACAAATAAACAGAAACTTGTCATTTTGGTTCTTTTCTACTTTCTAAACATTCTTAATGTAACATCCCCGTTTCCGTAGGGTTAGTAGAGAGATCTCTACTAGCCATCGAGAAGTGTCGAATGGATGTTGATGATTAAGTCTTTCGGTCTATTGGCTCCTGTGTTGCTACTTAACCACCAGGGACACAAGGGTCGGTACCTCAGGAGACCTGTGGTAGAGAATATTGTAGAGATGTCGTCTTACACTCGGCTGCTGGAGACTTCGTTGTCCGGTGGAAACATCGGCTACGTGGCGGCTATAATTCTAAGTCCCACTCCCATAAAATGACTGAGTCCACACATTGAATTCATATGTTGAAAATGCTCTTTTATTCAATAAACAGAGAGTCCTGTAGATTGAGAGATATCGCATCGGTCTTGCTAGGTCTTAAGCATAAAGTCCAACTCCTCTCTCAATCTACAACCTCTTGTATTTATACTCAAAATACAATGCAAACATCTGATTATGATAACAAAGGCTCCAGGTGTGTCCAAGTCTCTTGGACACACTCGGACCTAGAAGTGAGCTATCACTTCACTAAAACGAAAACATCTATAAGATGTATAAATTATAACAATACAGAAGGATCTTCGTTGATCCTTCTTCAAACGATAACAATACAATTTAATTACGAAAAGGACTTCTGTATCCTTTTCGTCACACTTGACCGGTGTTTCACTGGCCAAAAGTTCTATATCGTCAATTCTTCTAGGAATTATCCTATAAGAATTGACGATACAATTCATTTGCCGTCTTTTCCTCATCCTGTAGGGTAGGGAGGTATCGTCTGGATAACCTCCCGCCCACCCCCAAGCATGAGGTGAAACCCATCGATCAAAATACTTAAAACTACAGGGTGTTTCAATACAACAACGAATTCTGACGATGAATTCGTTACACCCCCCAACTAGTTTATAAGCACGTCCCTGTGCTTCCAAAAATAAGACCTTGCAAAAATACCCATTGGTATAAAATTTAGGCATGCAGTAAAAATACAAAACGAAAAGTATAAAAATACTAGAAATGTGTTCCGAATAAATGCAAGCGTGCATAAACAAAACAAGTAGGGAAATACTCAAAACGATAAACACAAGTATAAAATAGTACTTAAAAATACAAAGTCCAAGGCCTCTAGTAGTCCAAAATGGCTCATCCTTGAGCAGGATCTTCTTTGCTCCTGCGCAAGTCTCTTTCCAGAAGGATGGCGGTTTCGGCAGACCTTCGGTGACTTCGGTGACTTTTGCGTTCCTCTGCATGACTGCTGGTCTCGTCAAAAAGGATGTAGGTCCAGGAGACGTTACAGAAGCCCTAGGACTCCCAGGAGCTTCCATATTGCTCCTGGCGGTAGTCTTCGGCTCCGTTACTTCGACGTCGTCCTTGTATGTTGGCCCAGGCTCACGAGGGCGGACATCCTTCAGTTTTACTCGATTATTTGGCCCATGATGAGAGAAGCTGTGGATTTCCAACCTTAATTGATTCCTCAGGTCTCTGTTGAGTCGGTTTCGTTTGACGAGAGGCCTTCGTTGCCTCCAACGCCAAACTCCGCGAACCAACAGGTCTTCTGTGAGACCTGAGTTGGCAATCTCGACTGGAAGGGCAGCCCCCTTATTTTCCATAAACCAGCCATCGTAATCGCACACGATGGTAAACCAAATTTGCATAAGTAAAACAAAACTTTTGATCCTTTCCGTAATCGAGCGATAGAAATTTTCACAATTTTCCACGATGGATGGGTGAAAACTTTTCAAAACAAAAAGATGATGAGAAATAGTGCCTGTACATGTGTTCAACACATGGGCAAAGCTGTCAGTGATGAAGAACATAAACAATAGGACCCGGATCCATAGTGGTGCGAGGCTAGTTGACAATTCACTGAATGTATCCCTCCGCCCACGTGTTTCTTCCATGCTTGGTAGCGTCATTGACCGCTCCCTGTTTACTTCCTCATTTGGGACGTCATTTCCATTTGTGGCGTCACTAGCATCGATATCATCGTCCATTTTTGTTGTTTCATCGATAACTTCCGCGTTTTTCACCTCCATTTGAAATTCCATCGGCGAATTTACATCTTTTTCGTCGATTTTCATCGTTTCTTCAGGAATTTCGCTGATTTCTTCAACAAATCCAATGGTTTCCATGGTAAAATTCGTCTTGTTACCATATTCTCTGGTGAATTTCATCGCATCTTCGCCAGGTAAGTATGAGAATTGCTGCTGGTTATCGTCTGCTGCCATTTTTCTTCTAATTTCGACGTTACGGTCAGAATGCTTTCGGATTGCTTTCGTAATTATCTCAATTTCTTCTTCATCCTCAGAAGATTCGATCCAAGCATTTTGGCATCTGCAGTGTCCACAACATCTCTTCTTACGCGAAGGTAAGTTCTTTTTCTTGACAAACGCTGTCATTTCTTTTTCTTTTACAGGTTCCGATTCGGATTCTTCTGGCGATGAGTTACCCATGGACTCCAGGGTGTCTCCAGTCGTTGGAACATTGGGTCCGTTCTTTTGGTAAGTCTCATATAGTGGTCTCAGGTTTGCAACGTTTACAGAGTCCTCCACTAATCTTCCAGCTCGATTCTCGTAACTCAATCGGTATACGGTGTCCGATACTTTCGACACAATCGTATATCCCTGTCTCCATTTCGTTAAGAACTTCTTGTTCTGTCCAGGCCTGATCCGCATGTCTCGTACAAGTACTTTCTGTCCGATTTGGTACTCGTAAGGCTTCTTATGCCTTTGGTCGTAGTACTTCTTTCGACGATCATGTGCTGCTTTCAGGTTCGCCCTGGCTGTTCTTAGTTCTTCTTCTTGGCGTTCTTCCGCCTGTTGTCGAACGTCCACGAGGTTTCCTGCCTCGTTATCCACGATAACTGGTCGTTCTGGAACTAAGGTGTCTACTTTAGTTCTGGGCTCCCTCCCAAACATGAGTCTGTACGGCGTAAACTTCGTGGATGAATGTACAGATGAGTTGTACGATTCCAGAACTTCATCCAGTTTTGTAGCCCAATCAGTCTGGTTCTTCGCAGGAGTCAGATACTTTTTCATCGTCTGAATAATGCTTTTATTCGTCCTTTCGGCGAGACCATTACTTTGCGGATGGTATGCAGTTGTTGTTTCGTGCTCTATCTTGTTTATTTTCAAGAATTCTTGAGTGTTCTTCGCAACAAACGGCGTCCCTCGATCCGAAATGAGTTTCTCTGGTATCCCGAAGATTCTCTTTACGTCTTTTGCTAGGAAGTTCATTACGATTAGTGCGGTTGTGCTTTTCACTGCTTTAGCAATGCAATATCGAGTGGCGTAATCGACTGCCAACAAGATGTGCTTGTTTCCTCCAACCGACGGTACTAATGGTCCAATGAAATCCATTCCCCAGCAATCACAAGGCTTTCCAATGGGCATTTCTTGAAGGAACCCTTCAGGTTTCTCCGTACCCAACTTGTGTAATTGACAAATCTCACATGATCGCACATATTTGAATATGTCGTGCTTCATGTTATTCCAATAAAATCTTTGCCTGGCTCTATTCCAGGTCTTAGTTTGTCCCTCATGACCAGCATCGGGCTCGTCATGGCATAATCTCATTACTTCTGGGATGAGATGTTTTGGCACCACATTCACGAGTGTGGGTACGGAACTTCCGTGAAACACACAAGCGAACAACTTGTTGTCGTAATCGCAAAACAACTTATGAAGAGGTGACTCTGGTTGGTTACGCAACTCCTCACGAATCTTCAAAATCTCTGGGTCCAATTTTTGCTCCACCTTCCAATCCCATTGTAAGGTTACATTAAAGATCACACTGTCATCTAGGTCTTCCGCTTCTGGGATGGCCTTCCAGTTAACAGGCACTCCTGCTGGATATCTCGAGAGGCAATCGGCTTCGATGTGAAGTTTCCCCTCCTTGTAGATGATTTTGTAGTCGTACTCCTGCATTAGCAGCTGCCAGCGACCAAGTCTTCCTTCTAGACGTGCTGCAGTTTTCATGTAGCATAATGCGTGGTGATCCGTCACAATTGTAAAGGGCTTCTGGAACAGGTACGGCCGGAACTTGGTGACTCCATAGATTACTGCTAGGCACTCCTTATCCGTCGTACTGTAGTTCTTTTCCGCGTCCCTTAGAACTCTGGAGACACTTCCAATGATCTCCTTTCTTCGTTTATCCTCTGACTTCTGGTAAAGCATCGCTCCAATTCCGTATCCACAGGCATCAGTATGCATAAATATTGCAGCCTTCGGATCATATACGGCAACCAATGGAGATTTCGACAACATATTCTTTAGCGTGCGGAATGCATTTTCGCAGTCAACTGACCATTCGAACGGTATATCTTTACCCGTCAGGTCTGACATTGGCTTCGCTATGTTGGCAAATCCAGGTACATGCTTTCGATAATAACCCGCCAATCCAAGAAAACTTCTGATTGCGGTTACGTTGTCAGGAACTGGGAAGTTCTTTATGGCGACAACCTTATCTGGATCTGGCCGAATTCCATCAGGCGAGATCAGGTGTCCCAAATACTTCACTTCTTGGAATCCAAAGAAGCATTTCACTGGATGCAACTTCAGGTTTGCTGTCCTCAGCAGGTCCAAGATAGTTCTCAGTCTTTCCAAAAATTCTTCGAACGTTCTTCCAAACACTACGATGTCGTCAAGGTAGACAAGGCACGTTTCCCATTTGTGCCCGGCGAGTAGGATGTCCAATGCACGTTGCATAGTGGCAGGAGCGTTTCGGAGTCCGAAAGGCATTCTTACGAACTCGAACAATCCTCGATGAGATGTAAATGCGGTCTTCTCGATGTCGCTTTCTTCCATCTCGAACTGCCAGTATCCACTCTTCATATCCAGCGTTGCGAAGTAGCATGCTCCTCTCATGGAGTCTAATGCATCATCAATCCTCGGTAATGGATAAGTGTCTGCCTTTGTAATCGCGTTCAACTTCCGATAATCTACACAGAAACGGTAGGAGCCATCCTTCTTCTTTACAAGGACGATGGGCGATGCATACGGCGATTTCGATGGCCTTACAACCCCAGATTTCTTCATCTCCTCTAGCGTCTCATCAATTACGATGCGTTCCCCAGGCCCGCATCTTCGTAACGTGTCTCGAACAGGTAAATTATCTCCAGTTTCGATCTTGTGTTTGGTCAAATTCGTAGCTCCCAGGTCCTTAGATGAAAAGGCGAAGATCGGTTGGAACTCCTTCAGTAGGATCGTCAACTCTTCTCTTTGATCATCTGTCAGTTCAGGACCAAGTTGAATTTCTTTTTCAAAATCAACGGGTGCTTCTCCGATGTCTCTAAAGTTTTCCTCTTCGGAAACTTTGCAGGCTTGCTCTTCTTCTAGTTCTTCTAGAAGTTCGAAGTGTCCAATAGTCTCGCGGTCTCCAATCCCCACGGACTCCAGTGTGGTATTCAGGAGTTGGACTTCCAGTTGTGATGTCCCATTCCCTTGTAGCACACTGCTGGCCACAACGATGCCTTTTCGATTAAAGAGACTATCGTTCGTTTCAATCATGAGTACTTCGTTTTCCTCAATGATCCGCCCTGCAGCTACTTTGAGGTTCAAAGCCTGGCCCGGATTTAACGTAATCCTTCCTTGGGCTTTTACGCAGCTTTCCTCTCTAGCTTTTATGGCATAGGAGTTATCCAGATGGCTATTCTGAGCACATCCCTCCTCTTTTAACTCTTTGAAGAAATTCCAGGGAAGGCTACTACGCGCACTTCCTTTCTTCAACAATTCTCGTGTTCCTTCGTAGAACATCTCATTAGCAAAGTAGATCTTGGAGGTCTTCATGGAAATGATGAGATCAAACGCAGCTCCCAGGTCTCTCCCCAGCAGTGCTTCTCGTTTTCCATCTATGATGAGCATCCTTGCCGTTACTTGCTTTCCGTTCAACTCGAACGTTGGCCACAACTGACCAAGTACTTTAATCGGTACCCCTCCTACTGCGCCTAATGCAGGTGCGTTCCGGATTGGTCCATATCGAAGTCCGTACTCTTTGGCCATTGTGCCTGACAAGATAGTGAACCCAGTTCCGCTATCCGCCAAAAATCAAACTGGTGTGCCGTCAACCTGAATGGTAATCTTGGCAACACTCTCATCGGGCGTAGTATCTCCTACCTCGATGAGTTCGCATGAGGTGAGTAGGCTGTCTACAGTGATTTCGACACTCTTTCGACAACAAGCCCTACTCCTCAATAAATCTCCAACTTCAACGGATTCAATAACTTCGCTGTTCGCAGGGATCCTGCTGGTATCATCTCCTCTACCGATAGCTGCATTTACAATAGCCTTCTTGGATTTCTTAGCATCAGTTTCGCCCTTGCCCCAGGCAATAACATTGGATGTCACATCTTGAGGGATTTCCTGAGCAACATTGCTTATCCCCGGTATACACGCCGCAGAATTCTGTTGGGTCCTTCCCTCAATTCCGTCTGGCACCGCAGAATTCTGTTGGGTCTCTCCCTCAATTCTGTCTTGATTAACTCCAGTTTCCATGGCTTCCACAATTCTCTTTGCTTCCTCCAAGCTATTCGCGTAAACTACCATAGCTTTCGTAGGTGACCAGATGATGGGTTCCGGAAATATCTCCTCGATGATTTCTCCCCTTCGACCAGTATCCTTTCGCAGCTTCTTATATTTTCGTGAATTCCGTTGTCGTTTTCCATTCGTAATGCCGACTAACAACTCCGACGATTGCTCAGGGAGTCCTTGAGTGTCCAAATCACATGGTCTCTTCGGTGCTCCAGCATTACGTCTAGTTTTAGTGACATTGGTAGCTTCGCTCACGCCCCTATTCCCCCCCAACAAAGCTTTGTTCACAATGTTTTGGGAATTGGCGATCGCTGTTTCGTTTCGATTTTGTCGTTTTCCAGAGGGTTTTCCGTTCTTAAAGGGCGGTAGGCCCCTCTTTACTGCCACCCTTTCTAGTTTAAATCAGCCGGGTTTTCCTCTCGCAGGAACTTCTTCTGCCCGTTCTCGCTGACGACAAAATACTGCTGGCCATTTTTTCCAGTGGCCATTCCATGTTGAACAAGTCCAACGGTTCCATCCGCGACTACTTTCTTTGGGCAGTTTCTTGAAAAGTGACCCTTCTCGTGACAGTGATAACACTCTACTGTGCTGAGATCTTTCAGGGTTTTGCTTCCATCTTGCGTTTGCTGACCATTGTAGTTCTTCTTCTGCGGATATCTTTGGTTCCATTTACGACCTTGTTGCTGATTCGAGTTCTGGTTGGTCTTCTGTTGCGCTTGGTTATTTGAATTTGATGGAGTCGAGTTGTTCGTTGGGTCCGCTTGATCTTGAGTAACAACCGCGTAAGAACGTCCTCCGTCCATTACTGCTTGCGTCTGTTTGGCATTTTGGCGTTGGTTATTCTTCTGTGGACCCTTGGAGACCTGGGTCGTCGTTTGTTGACCCATCGTTCCTTCCGGTATCCATAACCCATCAGCCATCAAAACTTCCTCGGTATCCTTGATATATGTCGTGTACAGCTTCAGATTGCTATTCGGCGCATTCTGTGTAGCATTACGTATAATCGGATGAAGTTTCTGCCGAAATTCCACAATCCGGTATTTGTCGGTTACCCCAGGTAACACTTTTCTACTCAAGTCAAGGTAGCGACCCAAAAACTGATTGGTGTCCTCTCCTTTCCTTTGGAGCATGGTATCCAACCTCAGCTTCAGTTGCACTAACTCGTCTCGACGTCCAAATCTTTCAATTAACTCGCTTCGTATGAAGTCCCACGTGGTTTTTCCTCTATTCTCTTTGTAGAAATTGGATAACCAACGTACTACGTCCCCTTCTACTGCTTTATGTAGGTAGTAGGTCTTGTGGACGTTGCTCCAGTCCTCCAGATCTGCGATACTCTCGTAGTCCTCCAGAAAGGTGTATACAGACGTCAATCCTTTGAAGGTCTCCAGATTCCGGAGTGGGTGAAGACTCTTGTACTTCCCATCCAGCTCCTCACAGGTCCGATGACGATTGCAAATTGGATTTCCTTCCAGCTCTTCTACGCTGGGATCCTCACTTGTTAGGCTTTCATCCTCTAGCTGGTCCGGGTTCTCTCTCCGTAGAATAGGAGTCTCAGGTAGGCGACCTCTCTGGGTCCCTCCACTCTTCTTCAGCATGAGCGGCGTCTGGAATACATTAACCTGTCTTAGGTTTTCAGCGTGGGCCGACGAGGGCTCCCCTTCAGTGTCCAATCCAGGAATCACTGTATGACGCTGCGATTCAGCGTGGGCCGACGAGGGCTCCACTCCGGTATCCACTTCTCGGACTACCGTATGATGCTGAACTGTACTTACACCACGCCCGCTCCGGAGTAACATCGATCCTGATGGTTGCTGGGCTTCGAACCAGGCCATCAGTCTCTCCCGTCTTTCAGCACTTAGATTTTGAAGGATACCTTCAAGTGGATCTTCTCCATCCATTTGGTTTGTATCGTCCTTCTCCCGTGTCTTCGACTTCGATTTCGGTCTGCCTTTCTTTCCTTTACCACCTGGTGTAACTCCGACATCATTGGTATTCTCTACTGGATCTGTAGTGAGGTACCCCGCACCTCCACCATTTTGTAACATCCCCGTTTCCGTAGGGTTAGTAGAGAGATCTCTACTAGCCATCGAGAAGTGTCGAATGGATGTTGATGATTAAGTCTTTCGGTCTATTGGCTCCTGTGTTGCTACTTAACCACCAGGGACACAAGGGTCGGTACCTCAGGAGACCTGTGGTAGAGAATATTGTAGAGATGTCGTCTTACACTCGGCTGCTGGAGACTTCGTTGTCCGGTGGAAACATCGGCTACGTGGCGGCTATAATTCTAAGTCCCACTCCCATAAAATGACTGAGTCCACACATTGAATTCATATGTTGAAAATGCTCTTTTATTCAATAAACAGAGAGTCCTGTAGATTGAGAGATATCGCATCGGTCTTGCTAGGTCTTAAGCATAAAGTCCAACTCCACTCTCAATCTACAACCTCTTGTATTTATACTCAAAATACAATGCAAACATCTGATTATGATAACAAAGGCTCCAGGTGTGTCCAAGTCTCTTGGACACACTCGGACCTAGAAGTGAGCTATCACTTCACTAAAACGAAAACATCTATAAGATGTATAAATTATAACAATACAGAAGGATCTTCGTTGATCCTTCTTCAAACGATAACAATACAATTTAATTACGAAAAGGACTTCTGTATCCTTTTCGTCACACTTGACCGGTGTTTCACTGGCCAAAAGTTCTATATCGTCAATTCTTCTAGGAATTATCCTATAAGAATTGACGATACAATTCATTTGCCGTCTTTTCCTCATCCTGTAGGGTAGGGAGGTATCGTCTGGATAACCTCCCGCCCACCCCCAAGCATGAGGTGAAACCCATCGATCAAAATACTTAAAACTACAGGGTGTTTCAATACAACAACGAATTCTGACGATGAATTCGTTACATTAAGACATAGACTGAGCATGTGCAGTTCAATTTTCAAGATATTGCTTTCCAGAATGAAAAGTGCTCGTATTTCAAAGTCTATATAGAAAGTGCGCAATTTCAATATAATAAATAAGCTGTTTATTACAAGCTAAACACATTATCTTTTCACCATAGATAAAGAAGAAGTCTCAAAAAACCTATTTAAAAAAGGACCTTCTCTCTCTCTCTCCTTTTCATGTGTCACACCAAAGGCAAATAGTTTCATCACTTCCCTCTGGACTATATTTTCAAACTGGATCACAAAATTGTCATACTTACTAACATTTTGTATTAATTGTTAATTAATACATTCAACAAAATAGACACGAGGGCCGTGCAGAAAGTTTTGATTTAAATTTTTCTATTGTATTTCTCTCAGCCAAAAAAAAAATCATTAGTTATTCTGTCTTTCAGGAGCAAAATTACGAGAAACTAGAAAGGCAGCTCAATCACTTAAAAGTTGGGCCATTTGCAAATTCACATAAAAAGTTTATTTTGAAAGATATCAAAATGGTAATGCCCTTAAGTGAATGATCTATCGTTCTAGTTTTTAAAACAGATTAAAGTTTTTGTTTATTAGGCACCTGAAATGTAGAAAAATCAAGAGTTCGAGAAGCGTTTTTTCACTTCAAAGCCACCTTTAAACAGATTTTTTTTTTCATTTGGCAGTTTTTTTCAGCATGTGGGACCCCTTGGCCTTAATCATTTTTTAACGTTTTATCTGTGATCTGAATTCCATGTGCTTGGTTGAATAAAAAGTGCCATTTATAGACAAAAGTTTGGAAATGATGAAAAAGGTTACTTGAGGTGAAAATGTGGCTAGATTCAAACAAACATCAGCCACCACGACCGTATACCACACAACTGTGAATAAGAGGATTGAAATCCCTATCTCTAGCATTAGAATTTAACCATTGATTTAGCTAGAGATACTGATACCTATCTGTGCATATTTACTTTGAGGATGTGGAGCCTTAGGACTTTTACAAAATAAAATGTGAGCCCTTGTTACCAAGTGGCAGAAAACTATAGAAACAATAGAAACCAACTATTTCCATATAAAATTTCAACTCTTTCTGATCATTTTCGGTAAAAAATAAAAAGGTAGCAAAGTAAACGAGTATCAAAATTCATTTTAATCGAACAAAATACAATTTGGGATATTTTTTAATTGAATTTATCAAATTGAACAAAAAATTTAATAACAAGTTTACCTCTTTTTTTTATTTATATTGATATTTCAAGAATTCAAAAAGAAAGAATAAAAAAATCAATAAGAAGGTAGTTGACTTGATTGAATTTCTAAAGTACAAATAAATTCTCCATTAAAGTTCAACCACTGTTGCAAGGAGGCCTCCTCCTCCTCCTCCTCAATATCTCTCAGCCTTTGACAGTAAAAATAACGCAGATGTTCAAAAAGCATCGACGTGATTGGATTTTTTTTCTCTCTCAGTTTATCTGTCTGTCGTCCAAACAACTATTTTTTGCGTCTTTTTTTGTGTTCATGACAACAAAAGCTAACATTCGACTCCAATATATACTAAATATTGTATAAGCAAAAGCAAAAAAAAAAAACATCTTGTAACTTTATAACTTGAACACGTGACCATAAATGACCTCCCTGAAACAAATGAAACTGTCGAATTCTTGAAACGAAAGACAGGCAACAACAACAACAAAACCGATCCCATTTTTCCAATCACTTACTGAAGTGTATAGAATTTCGTTCTTTCAATCACAGTTGAAACACAATCACACATTAAGGTAAAACACAACATTCTAAGTAAAAACAAACATACATTGTATGACTGATACACACACATAGTATTGCACATAACATAGTGTCACACTATGAGAAACACACGCATAACAAACAGAATAGTATATATAAAAGCAATTAAAACGTACACACATTTTGTGGCTCATACACACAATATGTAGTACAAAATACAGTGCAACACAATGCGATACACCCGACAAACAAATTTGCACAAGAAAAACTAAAATAAATGTAAAGTATACAAGTGACACACAAACACACATACTGTGACACAATTAGTGTCAATCACATTGTGACGCACACAAAAAACACTGCGACACAAATAGTGACTATTTACTTTGTGTGCGTCACAATAGCACTGTTGATAAGTGTGACACACAGAAAGATTGTGTTAAGTGTGACACAAATGAAACATAATTTAAGGAACAAAAAAGCAACTAATGTAACAGAAATGATGAACTTGCAAATAACGAAAGCACATTGCGACACTAAAAACACTGTTATATTACTGAACACACAAACAAACATAGTGACACAAACATACTGACACTCACTGCGACACAAAGCGAAGAAAAAATCATTGTGACACAAATACATTCAGACACACTGTGAGTCACTGACACACAGCCATTGTGACGAAAAACACGTACCGTGACACATAAACAACCACTGTGACACATAAACACGAGACACTCCTATTACTGCGACACACATTCGAAAATGAAAGAAAAAAGAAGCATCAACAACATTCCATGTACTTACTTTTTCAGTATTTTCGAATTCAATGTTCACATTATCTAAAACTTAAAATCTCATTAATTAGAAACACGAATTAAATTACATTTGAATAGCAATAGATAGAAAATAATCAAATTTCAATGAATACATGAAAACATGAATACATTTTGAATGCCTTCCGTGTACTGTGTGTGTGTGTGTGTGTGTGTGTGTGTGTGTGTGTGTGTGTGTATCTATGTGGGAGTTTAACTTGTCAATAGGATCTTCTTACAAATCATCAACTTTAATATTTTATCTTCATTTAAGAGTTTATTACTTGTACACAAAAGTATAAATGAAAATCAATGGAAAAAAGAGGAGAGGAGGAGGAAAAAAAATAGAGTAGAAAATTGAGAAATGGTATCAGTAGATACAAAAAAAAAATTGTAATCAACTCAAAATGCACATATAAACATGTTTATTTAGTTACTATTTACTCGACCAAGTATCTTTTTTTATTTGACAAATTGTAATCAATCTACTGTCAATTCCAGTGAAATTTCCTTTTTATATACATTATATGAGAATATTTCATTATTGAGAATATACAGTGGATACTCAAACATCAATCTAGAAAACAAGAGGACAAGAAATTTCCGGGTTAAATTCACCTCAAGTGTTTGTTGCTATTTTTTTTGTAAAAAAGAAAGTCTTAAGAATGAAAAATCTACTGTATTTTCCTCCCTCTATCTATCTATCTTTCTTACACTATTCACAATTTCAAATATAGTAAAATGTACATGAGAAAAAAAGAAGAAAATTTACAAAAAAAGCTGCAGTCAACCCTCCTCCTCTATTCTAAAACGTCATACACTGTAATTCAACTTTTTCAATACCTGTCGAGTTATTTTTTTTGCTTTATTTTCTTCAATACCCCTTTTAACATTAAAGGTGTAAAAATGTTCCAAGAAAGAAAAAAATAACCCACATATTTCATAATAAAGTGAATCCTACACCACCCACAACGCGCCATACAAATACATATATCCAAACAAACCTGTGCCATTAATCAGTTCATATAGGCTTATACTAGTAAAAGTTTTTGAAAACTTTGAATACAGTTTCTTGTTTAAGTCCTTAGAAAACACTTGAAAGGTAAAAAAAAAGTATTCAATACAAAACGAACTAAAAAAAAATCAAAATACTGTTATTCTTTGCCAAATGCCAATAATTTGTGATTCTATTAAAAAAAATGCTTGAGCAAGGCCCTATTCCGCTCACTAGGTCCATTGTAGTTTTGTGCATGGCACTTAAATCCAAAGTGCTTGAAAAAATAAACCACTGATCACAAATAAAAAATACTATATAAAATTTAGGTTCCTGAGGCCATAGACTATTATTACAAAGACAGAAATATGAAATATTTTTCATGGATCTGAAAAAAATCATTTCCTCAGTTTATTTAGAAACTTCAGACTGAATTATTTCAATGCGACTAAAACCAATCTCTATCCATTTTAAATATCAACTGTTTAGAATATTTCTTTGGTCATAAATAATATTGATGTAAAAAGTACGAAAATTCTGATTTAAATGAATCGCCTCAATGCACTGTAAAGACTATATACACCTGTATAGACCACAAATTAAAATACTTAGTAGGACCAATTCAAGTTTGCTTTAGTCTGTAAACAAACAATAACCAATTTTCAAATACATTATAAAAGATAACAAAAAAAGTTTCATTACAAACATTGACATTGAAAAAAACCTATGCAAAAAAAAAGGTACATGTATTGTATAAAAATCTTCCCAAAAAAACCATGCACGGCTTGTATTTAATTATAAAAAACTACCTAGAAAAAAAGAAAAAAAAAAGAAATGGAGTTGACCAAAAAAAATCTAATCCAGACGTCCAGTTAGATGTCCCTAATGCATTGTCCATTAACTTTGATAGAAAAGAATGGGACCAAACAAAAAAAAACAAGAAATAAGATCTATCAACTTTTATTTGTTATAAAACAAACCACAATACAAAAGTATAGTAAATACCACTGTGATTCAAGAGAAACTTAAACAGAGAAAAAGAAAAAAAAGATAAACACAACTGAATAAACAGTAAACTTTCCAAACTTTATATACGCTCGTAGGCCCCTATATACCTTTATTTCTTATACAAGTATAAAAAAATGTCTGTGCAATGTCTAAATCATTTTCAACATGGAATAAAACATTCCATGTTGAAAATGATTTAGACATTACACAGACATTTTTTTATACAATGGCATGAACATGGTAGAATGTGTTTATATTTGTGTGCTATGGGTGTGTGCATGTGTCATTTTTAATGTGTGTCTAGTACCCGGTATATTGACACCCACAGAATTATTGACAGTGTTTCTTTAACTGTATGCAATAAGGAGCTAGAGTACATTTTCTATAGCAAAAATAACTATTCGAAACACCGCGCAATATATGAATGTTTAGTGCCCATATCTTGGTCGAACCTACAATAACAATTGCTAACCTGAAGGAAGTAGGTATAATGATACCTTTTTATCTAAAATGAAAACGATTCTAAGTTCTAACTAATTAAAAGTTGCTACTCGATGATATTGCAAACCAAAATACAACCAATCAAAAAAAAATTGCCAGTTAATTAAATTAGTCTGCGACTTATCTTGTGTTTAGTTTTTTTTTAATAATTATTTTAAATCATTTTCACTTTTTATAATAAGGAAAATGCAAGCATGTTTCCATGTTAATTTCTATAGACAACATATTTTTAATTTCTTATTATTAATTATCCAAATTAATGCCATAGACTAAAATTTGAAAATATTTTTTTTATTTGGAATAGAATGATATCATTGAGGATGGAGGAATTAGAATTCTCTTTCAAGTCAATTTAAACTGAACTTACGATCATTGCTCTATTAAATGTTTGTTTAAAACTTAAATATTTGTCAATAACAAATACATTACTAGAAAATTGAGCTAAGAATCTTATTTTAAACCAATTCTTTTTTCATCTCTCCCCTCTATTTGATTTTATCGCTATAAATAAAATAGATATTTATTGACTTTCCAACAAAGAATGTCAATGACCATTTATTTAGGCCTTATTTTGGGTCAAGGCTTTTATTTCGAGTTTAAAACATAATCACTGTAAAGAAAAAATGGTCATAAGATAATGTTAAAATGTATAAATTGAGACAAACCAAAACATTTAATCAAAACGGTTCATAAAAATGTGAATAATTATAAAAAAAAAACGTTTTTTTTTTTAATTATTTTCTTATTGTTTACGATAACAAATACGTAACGAAGAAAAAAACATCCCCTTGCGAACCGCAATCACTGATAACAAAACTGGTATTAGTGATTGCCTACTTTCAGGGCTACATTTGTTATTGTTTTATCACAAAAATATCAAACAATAGAACAATCTAAACTTTAAGATTCTAAAGTAACACAAAGAAATATTTATATGCTCACATAAATATTTGAGCCTGGGAAACCGGATTTTTCACATAATTAATAACTCACTGAGTAAATATAGTTGAATGACATACAAAGAAAATGATCATAACAAAATAACTATATGTATATATATATATATGTATATATATATATATATATATATATATATATATATATATATATATATATATATATATATATATATCTTTATATCTCTCTCTCTCTTTAGAGAGAGAGAGAGAGAGAGATATAAAGAGAGAGAGAGAAAGCAGTCGAATAATAATAATGTACTAATATTATAATACATGTATAAATATTTAGAATTTAAATTGTATTATTAGTTTTATTATAATTAATTCAGTTATAAAACAAATAATATCTATGCAATAAAATAATATTTATTTATTTTTGTGGAATAACCATTTAATAAAAACGATGAAAGACTGAAGCAGTCTTTCTTTATAATATTTTTAAATTTCTTTAGATTCATAAAAACAAGAATGCGAAGAAAAAACACATCTATTTTCTATCACCCGAAATGGCCAATTTTTTTTTCTAACAGAAAGGAATTCAATTTCTATTTCATCTTTTTTCTATAAAGCATATATTAGTCAATCTTCTTTTGGGCTCAGAAAAAAAGAAGAAGATTTGAACTAAATAATCAAGTCAAAAAAACCATGAAAAGAAACGGAGAGTTCAATTTCTATAGAAATTCCAATTTACCAAGTGGCAATGTCAAGCCAATGCGTTTGTCTTTGTATACAGTACAGTATGTCCCAGAACCAACGTCCCAGTCTAGTATATAAAAAAAGTATTCATAGACTGGTACTTGGATAGTACAGTATATTGTTTAAAATTCACTACCTCCGAAGCTATCAAAGCTACAGTAGACATTAAAAATGAAAGGCAGTTTTTTTAACAAAATATCAAAATGTAAATTACACAAAAAATACGATATAAACTATTATATGCTTAATGAAGTTAATAAATTTACAAAATCAAGGATTAACAAAATCTCTTCTCCTCAGAAAGAAATTCCAATTTAAAATTTCAATAACTTCTATAATTATTACAAATTTGATTTTTTTTTTCATAATGTGTAGTAAATGCTACACATCTAAATTTATTATTTAAGAAAAAATCAAGTGAAGTTTTAATAATGTATATTTTACTAATGTAATGAAACGTTAAAAACTAAAATAAAATGCAATAAAACTTTCGTTGAGTATTTCTTAAATAATAAATTTTAAACAATTAATTGTAGATAGGACCCTTTTGTACTTTAATAATGGAATAAGAAGTTGGTTCTAAAACATACTGTATATGGATGGCCTCATCATAACGAAGAAATGTGGCTCAGAAGTTAGGCCAACGTAAGAAAACAACATAAAAAAAACTTTTATACATTATTTATATCACTTTAAAATCTCCATAACTCTGATAGGCAAAGTAATCCACTAACATAAACTTTTAAGGCAAAACATTCTAAATTACACTGAGTCTCAAACATGGTGTTTTTTTTTTGTTGTTTGGATAGATTTTAAACCAAGTACACACACTACAAAAAAAAAACCACACAGAGGCACATTTACAAACAAACAAATGCAAGACATACACATTCCATTATAGAGAAAAATGTCACACAAACATTGAGAAGTAAAAAAAAATCGAAAATTCAAAGACTCGCTTGGTGAGTGATGTGAGAATGTCACAAAACATGTCACTGACGGCAATAAAAATAGCTCAGTTTTTATGTTCAACTGTAATTTTATAAAATTGGGAAATAGTGAACGTGTTTTGCATAAATTAAATCCTTTCACAAACACAAATTGTAATTTAAACGAAAATATCGACAACAACAACAACAATCTCGTTATAAGAAAAAAGATCGAAATCTATTTTCTTCAACAACAAAAATAGCAACATTTATTATAACGGGAAAAAAAAAAACTTTCGCATAAAAACATAACAAAACCATAAATAGAAAACCTTTTAAATTTCAATCATACCGGTAATGTATATTGTTAATCGTTTAGAGAAAATCTATTTGTAAAAATATTTTCTACTTTTATGTTTACATATTATCTAAATTCTGAATTGCAAAAAAAACGAAATTAAGATCAAAGTGAATAATAGATTTTAAATAAAGAAAGAAACCCACCTATTTAAATATCTAAACATAAACACTTTAAATATGGCCTTTATATTTAGAAAAAAATATTTCTTAAAAAAAATGTGATAGATGAGATATCTGCGCAAAACAAGTTTAAGTGGTGCAAAAAATACAAATTTTTTTTTAAAAAAGCAAATTGACGTTTCAAGTAATTTAATGTTGTTTATCAATATTATACATCAGGAAAAAAAAAAACAGGAAGTAAAAAAAGAGTTCGAACATACATACAAAACATACATAAACACACACACACACACACACACACACACACACACACACACACACACACACACACACACAAATCAAATTAAATAGTAGAGTTTGATCGATTGCATTAACAGGTGCATTCGTAAACACATTCTAGAAGTGTACTTTATGAAAACCATAACAAAAGAATTGACAATTCCTGTTTTCTTTTTTTTTTCAGATTTCTTGTTATCAATGAAAGGATTCAGTACAGAAAAAATATAAAATAAAACTCGTTTGTGTTTGGAGTTAGGTTAAAATACGATGTGGCAATGAATTTGTCAATAGCATTATACATATATATACAAACATACAATTGCATGCATCAAAAACTCTTTTTTAAAGGAAAAATTGAAAAATTATGTGTACGTTCCATAAAAATACACCTGAAATTGGATTTATTTTTTAAAAAAAGTTGTGACGACCCAGTTCTGCTCCTTTTGGGAGCAGAACTAAATTCCCATGTCGTCTGCTAGGCACTTATAAATTGGTTGCCAGGCAGACGACAAAATGGCCAGCAAGGGTCCCTGTCCTCCCCCAGGTGGAGCAGCCTGGGGGTGATATATATGGTGGCGGCCATTATATCTGGGCAGTGGAGAGTGAACCCTTGATGCTTCAGTGTGGATCTTTGTTGCTCTCATCAATTCAGCAGGTGGCCAAGATGGCCACCATTCATCTTTTCCTTTGTGTGATAGAGGTCAATGACCTCCTCTCCTGGCTGAATTAGCCAGGAGACTCATCTCTTTCAGTGAGTGTTTTTTATATAATTTATCTCTGAATAAATTATCTACTTTATTATTTTCACTCTGCACTGGTGTCCGTGTCATTATTTAGTAATAATACTGGGGAAGTTACCGCGGGGAGGGTGGGGGTTGTCGGCAGGGGTTGCCACCCACCACCGTCCTGTTTCCAGCATGTTTGTCATCGTGTCGGCCGGTGCTTCGCGCACGGTTTATCCACAGTAAGATCCATCGGGGATTTACCGTGGATTCTACGTCTTGTTCGGCGGCCACTCGTCCGTCGACGTGCGGCGTGGGAACCTCCGTCCGGCGCTACCCGTGGACACGGACGGGTGCAAGAAGAGGGCTGGCCAGCGCTTCGACCCGTCCCAAGAAGGTCAAGCGACGGTAAGTTGGTTAAAATTTACCGTGGGTATTGTAACGGCTCAGCCGGGTTGTTACAATTGGTGGAGGCACCGGGTAGCGCTACCACCAGCCTCTCTTGTGCGGTCGGTTCGACCGGAGTCATGTGGTGCCGGTAGGGCGTGGACATTTGTCCACGGAACTACGGCCGAACGCGACTTAGGGTGTAGTAGTAACGGTCATTTTCGCCGTCAGTATACTGGTAGCACGGTGATTTACCGTGCAGGGCCGGTAGGACCCGGTGAAAAGGTAACTTTACCGTAGCTTGTCCGGTAGACAGGTAGTACACCGTAGGGCACGGACTTTTGTCCGTGGAACTACGGCGGAAACCCGTCTATGGCCAGGTTTACCGGTGATATACCGTGGGACACAGACTTTTGTCCGTGATACCGTGGTAAAACCGGGTTACGGTCAAGTTTTACCGTAAGTAGACGGTGGATTACGGACTTTTGTCCATGAATCACCGTTCGATCACGGTAAGAAGACAGTTTCATCGTTGGTGGACGGTAGATTACGGACCGTTGTCCGTGTATCTTCGTTCTAGGACGGTGAAAGAGCTTTTTACCGCGAATAGACGGTGAATAACGGACGGTTGTCCGTATATCACCGGTCGAAAACGGTAAGAAGGAGCTCCACCATGAATCTGACCGTGGGACACGGACTTTTGTCCGTGAAACTGCGGTAGTTTACGGTTCTACCGTTAATTGTCGGTGTTTTGTGGACTTTTGTCCGTAAATTCACCGTATTTTACGGTAGAGTTCCTTCCGACAAGTGGTGGCCAGTTTTGCCCGTGTTCCCACAGACGAAATCGGCCAAGACCCTGTTTTCCCAATGTCTGGTCGGGGAAGCAGTTTGTTGGAAGGGTTGGAGTTGCGTTCCCGCACCGTCGGCCGTGGTAGGCGGCCGGAGGGGCAGCACCCTGTTGGGGGTGCTGTTGGCAGGAACGTACCCGGTGACTCTACGGAGGAAGGTGTTGTAGAGATTGACCCTACGGACCAACCTCCGGCTGGAGACTTTGTGACGATGCGGTCACCATTCCCTGGTATGGGAGGAGGACCTGAACCGGGGAAATAAGGATTGGGAGCGCAGTGACCCCTGGACTGGGCGCCGCCTGTCTGTCACGAACAGATGGCGGTTGTCCAGGGGGAACTGGGTGGAGAAATCCACAATTCCCAACTGCAAACTCAAAGAGGAGTCTGCAGAAGTTATTGTTCCTCAAGATCTCTCTCCTGAGTCTTTCCATAAAGATTCACACCGTGTATCTGCTCCTATAGTGGCAGACGATGGTAGAATCTCTATGGTAACAGCAATGGAGGCGGCTAATGATGTTTTAGCCGCCAAGCCGCCGCTGTTAGCCGTCTCTCCGGTGAAATTAGCAGCTAAGCGCCATCTTGTTTTTAAATTAAAACTTAGATGGTCGTTTGCCGCTAATTTGCATAGAAAACGTGTTTCTTACCAGAGAAAAAGCAAAGACTCAGGACAATTGGATGCTACGAAAAGCCAAGTAAGTCCCCAAAGGGGAATTTCCTTTTCCTGCCCTTTGGCAGTATTCTTTTATTGCTTTTGGGTGTGTCAAGCGGTCATTGGACGGTGAAAACGTGTTTTTACACGGTTCTGTCCGTGAAACCACCGTGAAACCACCGTAAACCACGGGGTTCTAGCAAACGGAGAGTGGTTTTTCACAGTGATGATCCGTGTAAACCACTCCCCAAGCAACCTGAATTGTTGGTGCCAGGTTTGGACGGTCCAAACACCTGTTTGGCCGATTCCGACCGTGCAAATCCCGTGAAGGACGGTTTTTACCGTGGGTCACGGGATATGCACGGTGGAAACGGGATTTCCTACGGTGATGTACCGTGGAAATCACCGCCCAAGATACCGAACGTGAAATTACGGATTTTGGACCGACCAAAAATGTTTTTGGCCGGTTCCGACCGGGCGATTACCGTTGGGGATGGCTTTGGCCATAGACCACGGTGCCTGCCCGGCCGGAAAACATTTTTTCGTGGTTTTGCACCGTGGAAAATGTTTCCTACCGTAATAGGTCAAATTCTTACCGTATTTTTTGATCTTTTTCAGGTAGCCACGGCAGAGAAGGAAGAAACTGGCGGGGGTGGCAGCGGTTCCTCCTCCCTCAGCTCTTTGCATCCGGGTGATGCGGAGCTGTTGGAGTCGGATGCCGCTTGCTCCCCGGATTCTTTGGGTCAGGCCATAGCCGACTTGGCCGACGGCGGACCTTTGGGTCTGCTATTGGTTGAGGATGCTGTGGTGACCCAGCCATCCCCTCGGACCCCTCTATATTATGGGTCTGTTTGGGAACGGTTGACACCGCCTCCCACCGTGGGTTCTCCGAGGGCGACTATTAAGTTGGGAGCCATGGAGATCCCGGCGATTGGTGAGCTGGTGCGGGCCAGCATGCCCGTCGAAGAGGTGGCCACTGGTTTGGCGGCTACTTCCTTGGCGAAGTGTGATCCTCTGGCGGACCAAAGCCGGCTAGAATTGGCTAGCCTGGCTGAGGGAAGCAGGGATGCCTCCATGGGAGGAACCCTGGTCATTGACATGGAGGCGGAGATGGACACCATGGAAGATGATGTGGTGCCCTTCTCCAGGCGGTGGCAAGGCCAACGGATCCTCTCCTCAGATGACTCTTCGGAGTCTGAAGGGAGAGGATCAGGCTCTCTGGGTAAATGGTCTGTGACCGGATCCCAGGAGGGTACTCCAGCCCGGAAGGGCAGTCCAATTCTGGTCGACCCTGTTGGGGAGACGGAAGCTGCCTGCCTGGAAAGGCAGGACAAAGCCACAAAGTACCAGACGGCATCAGTTGGTTTCCTGGCATCCGACGGGAAACGCTACTTTGTTGGGGAGTACCCTACCCAGCAGTTCCGTAAGGACGGTTCAAAAACCAAGAAGAAGTCCGGAGCTACTAGGTACACCGCCAGGATGAAAGCCTTGGTGGAGAGGGAGGCACAGTTGGAGAGGACGAAGGCTGCCTTGGCGAAATTTACGCCGGCGGTGGGTCTTCTCCCTGTGTCACCAGCTCATCCTGAAAAAGCTGCTGGTGCTGCCTGGCCTGTTGGTCAGCCTCCGGCTTCGGGACCAACCGAAGCGGAGGCTGGCTGTTCAAGCTGGCAGTCTGCAACTCCCAAGAGAGACCGAAAAGCGGAAAAGAAGGCCAATCAGCCTTCTCCTCCCGCTCCGAGGAAGAGCACTCACACCAGTGGTGGTGGTGGTCAGGAACAGAAACATCCCCGCCCCTTCACCCCACCTTTGGCCAGTAATCTGGTGGGAAAGAAGGCTAAGACCTCTCGTGGAGGTCCGGCCGGCTTTCCCAAAGGAAAGTGGAGCCAGGAGGACCGCTTGCGGTACCACCAGGCACAAGCGGCCAGATGTGCTGCCCTTGTCCTGCGGGACAAGAAGGCTGCACACCGACGAGAGTTTGAGCTCCAGGCCTCAGTTTCTGCCCCTGCGGGAAGCTGATGCCCGGAATCCACTCAGTACAGGGGAACCTCACGTCGGAGTTGGTGCCACTCCTATTGCAAGTGCTACCACGGCTGCTGGCCAGCAGCGTATCGTCCAAAGGGGGGCGGTACAAGCTGCCAAGGCACCTCACCAAGGTGCAGCAGTTAAACCTGTTGGTGGCAAGGGTCAGCCGACCCTTGTCCCGGAAAAGAGAAATCTTCCCCGGGATGGAAAGAGACTCTTCGTGGCGACACGAGCATCCTCAACCGTCGGTTCGGCTACGGGAGCTAGTTCAAAGACTAGTACAGCTTCGGCTGGAAAGTCTGCGACTAGTAAGTCCGGTCAATCGAAGGGGGCTAACCACCCTCCTAAGACTGACCGGCCCGCTAAGTCTGTGAGCTTCGGTGCGTCCAGCTCCCAGCCCGGTCAACCTTCTTCTCATGAGAAGAAAAAGAAAAAGAAGAAGAAAAAGAAGGGCAAGAAGGCCCGTCATGAGAAGAAGGGAGGTCCGAAAGCTTCCACCGTGGGTCCCAGAGGACTGGTGGTGGTGGAAGTATCGGGACGGAGGAGGAGGAGTCCCGACACGGTGCGACCGTGTCGGCCGGGAGCAAACCGCACCATACCCGTCAGAGTAAGACGGTGCAGATGGATGATAGGTCAATGCAAGACGTTGTTCTCGGTATACCTTCATCCTCCCCGAAGGTGGTGGCAGTACCGAACTTATCAGTCCGGTCGGTGGGAACTCTCCACCGGGTCAGCTCACCGTTACCTAGCGGTGGGGGCAGCCCGGCAGGGAAAAATGACGTTCCCGCCAAACATGGTCCCGTGCCTTCCGTAGGAAGGACACCCTTCTCTCCGGGTCCCGATGATGGGGTCTTTGCGGCCCTAGGACTGGAAGAAAGAGCCAAGTCTCCTGAGCCCGAGGGCGAGGGTCGACGCTTTGGTGCAGAGCCTCCGTATTCAGAAGGAGAGGTCTTTCTGAATTACCGGTTTGGTCTGTGGCAGGACCAGCCGGGAATGGAGGGGTACCAATACCACGGATACTATCGTCTGGGGGAGCCACTCCCAGTTCCGTGGACGCCGTCATTGCCGTCATTTGCCATGCGATATGTGCTGGCATTTGGCAAGACGGACTATCCGGTGTTGCTGGTCGTCAACCCGGTAAGGAGATGCTTTGCTGTTTTAGACGTGGTGGGGACAGGAGCTGGACTAGTACGTGTAGCCCAGCTCGCGGTCCCATACATCCAGCGTCTTCTTGGCTGCGACTTAAAAGGAATGGTGGGGGAATTTGTCACCCACCCTCTACAAGGTAGCATGTCCGATCCCGCGGCTGCCCTCGTAGACCTTCTGACAAGTCGGACTCTTCGTCAGAGTCCACAACTTGACACTCTTGCCGTTGAAGCGTTTCGACAGCAAGAGGCGTTAAGACTCAGGGGGACTGATTTTGATCTCGGGCTCGGGTGGAGAAACACCCGGATGTGTTCGTGGTGGATACATCTGTGGATGTCGGAGTGGATGGTGGCTCCGATGAATCCACCACCGAAGAAATCAGTCTGAAACTGAGTGGGGGTCATGGGCGCAATCCTTGCTGGCTCGACCGACCTGATCCCGGGGCGGATCAGGGAAGTTGAGAGGATTGTGACGACCCAGTTCTGCTCCTTTTGGGAGCAGAACTAAATTCCCATGTCGTCTGCTAGGCACTTATAAATTGGTTGCCAGGCAGACGACAAAATGGCCAGCAAGGGTCCCTGTCCTCCCCCAGGTGGAGCAGCCTGGGGGTGATATATATGGCGGCGGCCATTATATCTGGGCAGTGGAGAGTGAACCCTTGATGCTTGAGTGTGGATCTTTGTTGCTCTCATCAATTCAGCAGGTGGCCAAGATGGCCACCATTCATCTTTTCCTTTGTGTGATAGAGGTCAATGACCTCCTCTCCTGGCTGAATTAGCCAGGAGACTCATCTCTTTCAGTGAGTGTTTTTTATATAATTTATCTCTGAATAAATTATCTACTTTATTATTTTCACTCTACACTGGTGTCCGTGTCATTATTTAGTAATAATACTGGGGAAGTTACCACGGGGAGGGTGGGGGTTGTCGGCAGGGGTTGCCGCCCACCACCGTCCTGTTTCCAGCATGTTTGTCATCGTGTCGGCCGGTGCTTCGCGCACGGTTTATCCACGGTAAGATCCATCGGGGATTTACCGTGGATTCTACGTCTTGTTCGGCGGCCACTCGTCCGTCGACGTGCGGCGTGGGAACCTCCGTCCGGCGCTACCCGTGGACACGGACGGGTGCAAGAAGAGGGCTGGCCAGCGCTTCGACCCGTCCCAAAGAGGTCAAGCGACGGTAAGTTGGTTAAAATTTACTGTGGGTATTGTAACGACCCAGCCGGGTTGTTACAAAGTGCATATCTAATTCGAAAGACCTTACTTGATTGAATTTTTTTTCCTTCGTATATATATATATACATATATATATACATACATATATATATATACATATATATATATACATATAAATATATACATATATATATATACATATATATATATACATATATATATACATACATATACACATACATATACATATACATATATATATATACATATATATACATATATATACATATATATACATATATATACATATATATACATATATATACATATATATACATATATATACATATATATACATATATATACATATATATACACATATATACACATATATATAAAAAAAATTCCAATAATAATTACGAAATTTTTTTTTAACCACATTGACATTTTACTATCATTTCATTTATAATCACTGAAACAATATATTTTAAACGTATCTTCCATTGAGGATACACGTACCATGTATGAGTTTTATATTATAAGCAATTATTATGTCAATTTATTTTTTAAAAGGATTTCTAAGTAAAAAAACAGCAAAAAAAGAACTTTGTACTTCAGTACATATATAATGAAGATTATTATTTTTCATTTGAATGCATGGAAACTACAAGAAATAGAGGTATTTCTTATTTTCTTTAAGGTATTATTTAATTTTATAAGCTCAGTAATTAGAGATTGACATTATAATAAATTAATAATACAATTCTAAGAAAAAACAAACAAGCAAAAAAAAACATTTACAAAAAAAAAGTTTTGCAAATAATCTAAGAAAACAAGAGAATTTGAGAACAATACTTATTATTTGACATTTAACAATGAAATCATTAACCATTAAAAACAAGTAAAGCAAAAATATGAAGAAAATTTTTCTGATTGAATTTTTTCACGTACGTGAGGATTCAGGCTTTTAGGGTCATTAGAACTAGTTCTTTCGTATCAATAACCTAGTAATATAAGCTATATAAGATAAATAACTAAGCATATAATTTGGATTTGCAACAGGTCTTTATAGAATGAACGATCGTCGCCCCCTGTGGTAAGGCAATCACTGCAAGCATCTCAGTTAATTTCGAAGTCTAATGAACCATTATTCATCAATACATCATTCATCAAGTAAACCGCTAAATAAACATGAAAAAAAAAGTTCCCAAAAAAGTTACAAAAATATTATTAAGTCTAGTTGACAACCTGTTAGATTTTTAATCATTCAAAATGAAAAAAAAAAATTCTCAATTGAATGCACTGTACTTTAATAATGAACAAGTTTGTTCAAAGTCTTATTTACTTAAAGATTATTGATTTTTTTTACTAAAAAAACTCTGAATTCAATGAAAGCCAATTTGGAGCGCCTGATTACTCGGTCCAATTAAATACAAATCTATTTTTTGTACATTTTCTGAAATAAAAGTAAATTATTCACTTTCCGTCCGTCTCTCACCAATGCTATTTTTAAGCAAACGAATTTTTTTAAAAACAAAAATCTATAAAAATGAGCTTGAAATTAAAGTCAAAAGTGAATGACATTGAAACCGACGAGTTTCACAGCGGGTTTTCAAAATAACCCACTCTATCTATATAAACATAATTATTTTCTATCTCATCATCTTTATTTTTTGTTATCTCATTTTCTATCTTATTTTTTCATTTGCTAAAAGCCAAAACCCACCATCTCTTGACAACTGAATACACACTTTTAAATTATAACTAATTATTAATTAATGTCTACCATTAAATTACACACTTGTCTGTATATTATAATGTATATATCTCACTGAAAAAGGGAGAAAGAAAAAAAGAGAAATCACTTTCTTTTTTGCGACCGCAAATGCAAAAATAAATTATTAAATTCAAAACACGTCGTAAATTCGCAATTATCTTACATTTTGTCAACCTCTAATTAAATAAATAAAATATTTTACTAAGATTTCTCTCTATATATTCAAATGAACTAGAAGAAAAGTGAATTTTTCAACAAATAAAAAAAACACGCATACACACTTAAGTTGCTTTTTCTAATGGATATAAGTTTGAAGTTGTTCATTATTAAACTATTTGGACATATGGGTTGTAAAGAATCGTTGCGTGAAATTCAATTAACGCTTTACTAAATACACTCACACACAGTAGTCCTTTTTTGTGAATGAGCCTATATATAAGACTTTGGGGCGTTAAAATCAATAGTGAAACATTGGAAATAAGGAAAGAAATGAAGGAAGAAAGGAAAAAGAAGTAAGAGTATTTAGTATAAGACTCCACTAAGCTAATTTACCATTGCTCTTCTTCTCTATCTCTTCTCATTAGAAGACTCTTTCATATGTCACTAATGAATGCTTCTTAAATCCCACTCAAGATGTACAATTGTAGGATCTGTTATTATGTATTTCAAAAAAAAAAAAAACGAAGTGTCCAATGTTTCTAATAGAAATTGTATATTATTAGAGAGAGAGAAAGACAAACATTTATTTTGACCACAAAAAAAACAAAACCTCCAAGAACAAGCTTTTTTTTTCCTTTTCAAAAAAGAAAATGATTACAATTCTTATGAGTTTCTTTTGGACAATTAAATTCTCTTGCAATATGATATAAATAAATACTAGTCTAGTATGACATTATAGGCTAGTATAGTATGATAATATATCAATGAAATTTAATTCTTATATTCTTGTTTCTTTAAGAAAGTTTCATCACAAACAATTAAATTACAAAAGATGGAGTAGAAGATACACACAATTCAAACTGAAGGGTTATTATTACAAACCACATATTGAAGTTTGTTTTGCATAAAAAATTAAAGATGACAAAGATACAAAGTCATTGAATAGTAATAATAAAATTAATAATTCTTTTGAAAAAAAGTGACAATTCACATTAATTTGGCTGAAAACTTGAATTGTTCCAGCAAAAGAATTTTGTGATCACAAGTTTCCTCTATTGTTTCATAAACTTACATTGTTAATGAAAAATAGAGAATCGATCTTACACTAGAATATCAAAAAATTACAAGATTTTTCGAAAATCAGAGAAAACCACAAAATCACAAAACATTACTAAAACGTGTTGCATGATCCAAATAAGACATGAAATTAAAGGGCCAAACTGAATGAACGCCAAAATGAACAAGTGTCAAAATTAAGCAAACGTCAAATCGACTAACTTTCACATTTTTGGTGTTTATTCAGTTTGGAGTTAGTTAAACTTGGCGCAAATCCCTATTGGCAATTATTCCGTTTGGCACTTGTTTCATTTTCTAGATTGAGCCGTCGAGCATGTTTGTAAAAGATCTTCGTTCAATTCAGCCTCCATGTAAAGCTTTTTACCTTATTGCAAGCCATTTGCGCAGAAGTGCTCATGCACGCGCCGCATCATTAGATGCTAAATGATTACTAATAATTAGTATTTTTAGTCAACCTTAACAAGTCATTTTGACGTTCACCCATTTTGGCGCTTGTTCTATTTGGCGCTTGTTCAGTTTGGCGCTTCTTGAATTGCAGTTGCAAATTGCACTAAAGAGAAACCACATAAAAGCAACAAACGAAATGCACATAAGCAACATTTGATGGCTTAAAAGATTTACCAATAAGAATGTGATTTGCAATGACTTCAGTTCATCTTTAAAGTCAATCTCGATTTATACAAATTAAAAAAAATAATAATCTAGAACTAATTTTTAAATTAAAAAAATAATTTCCAATGAAAATACTGAAAAATAGTGTAATTTGACACATCATTTGAGTTTATAACAATCCATTTTATAATAATGTGCATCAATATTAAAGCCCAGAAGCAAGAGAATAACATCTTACAGTGTATTTTCAACAAATTGCTAATATTTCCTATACATGTATAAAAAAATCATTTGTAACTTTTGTATTAGAAATTCAACAAAAAAGAACTGAAATTTGAACCAAAAAAAAAAAAACACTAGAAAATTTACTCATGAGAAATCATGAAAAGAAAAATGTAACAATACAAAGTCAATTTCAATTTTGAATACATACATGTATTTCCATTTCAATTAAAGCAATTGGATAACGGGCAAAAAAAATTTTTTTTTTAAACTTTAACAGACACAAAAGATAACAAGGAACAGGAAAATATAATAACAACAACAACAACAAATACTTCCGTTATCTGGTTGCCAAGATCAATTTCATTTTTATGAAAAAAATATAGATAATTATATATCCTACTAGCATCTACTCAATAAACTTAACAACAGAATCTCATCATCATCCAACTGTCAACCTTTTTTTCCACTCCTTTTGATCCACTAATCATTAAGCCTAAAGACTATTAATTACTAACTAAATTTTCCAATATCAACTTCCCACACGCATGAATGAAAACTTTTATAATATTTTATTTTCTTATTTGATAACTTTTACAAGTAACCTTATATGACACTATGTGAAATTGGTCTTTTGTGTGGCCAGAATATGCCTCGGGTGTTTGACATGTAAGGCCTATTAAACGAATTTCAAATCAATAGATAATCAGGCTAATTACATCCTATACCGTATTAGAAATACAAAGGTTTATCATAGAAAAATCATGATAAATATCCTATAGGCATTATATTCATTTAATAAAGAATTTTTTTAATTATACATGTCAGAACTAGAGAATCGGTTTATGGAAATTATGGGTTGTATTCTTAATGATTACTAAAGTAAAACTGGTGCTACATACAGAAAGTTGCAAAATCATTAAGAATACGACATTTATATGCACTTACTTAAAAAAAATTTGAAAATATGCATTAAAACTTACAAAATATGCTTGATAAAATGGAAATATATACTGTACATTCTTTAAAAACCTATAATGTATTACTGCCAATTTATGTTAACTATTCTTTAAAAGATATTAAACGCTAATTAATTGATAACAACTAAGGCCAATGGAATTCGCATTTTTCATTCAATGCGGTTAATTGCAACATACTTAATTGCAAGGTTGCATACTTCTATATCCGACGATATCCGACCTTAAATTAATAATAAAAATTATAGCCTCTAAACAGTTTGTTGACTAAAAAGGCATATTTAAATTTAATAATACCACACATTTTATTTTTTATATTCACAGATTTCATAAATACAGTAAATACAAACAACAACAAAAATTTCAGAAAAATGATTCATTTTTCATTTGCGAAATTTCAATTGACTATCAATGACATTTTTTTGCTGGTTTTTGTCAATAATTTTAACGAGAAAATATCTGCAATGCAGATAGCAAAAAAAAAAAATAATACATACATGCACATTATAAATTGCAAGAAGAAAAAAAGGCAAAGTCTATTAAGACCATATAAGAGCATATATATCCGAAGTGTACCTATATTGTATGGCACAAATTCCACCCACCCTTTAACTAAACTGCCCCAACAAAAGATAATTTGTAATGCAAAGAAAATCAAGTCTTCATTCACCAACCTAGAAAAACTAACACTAATTTTTTTTTTCATTCTTGTTTCAAAGAAGCCATTTTAAATATGTTAACGACAAAGTGTGCAAAATGAAATGGTTAAACTACAAATTTAACACTACATTGTATATATGCCATATATCCATTTGGTGTAATTATCCAATACACGAAATGAATGTACATTTCGCGTATTGCATCAGGCCAATTTATGTTCATTTCGTGTAATGGACAATTACACCAAATGGATGCGACATATACATTATGTATACGGTAGCCCCTAACCCCATTTATTTCTATGGGAGATGGAAACCTTTTTGTAGACTTAATAGTTGTTGTTGTTGCTATGTTGTATTCTGACAAGAGTGATAAATTGAAGTTTTAGAATCTAATTTTAAAAATAAAATACCTTTGTGTTCAGTACAGTTACGTAAAACTTTAAAAACACGCAATTTAAGAAGAAGAAGAAGAAAACTGATAAAAATATATATTCAACATTTTATTGCTCATTCAACAGTTTATAATGAAATTCTTATCAAAATGGTATTAAAGTGTAAATGCACCATTAAAACACTGATTATTCTGTCTTTTAGGTGCAAAATAGGTGCAAAATGAAAAATTTGAATGTTTTTAAAAACTAGAATGGTAGCTTAATCATTTAAGGGTATTTTCATGTTGTTATCTTTCTAAATAAACTTTGTATGTGAGTTTGAAAATGATCGAACTTTAAGCAGACGAATATTTTTTTAAATTTTTGTCTATAAAAATGTTTATTTTTTCATAAAAAATATATTTAAGTGATTATTGAGCCCATCACCTTCTAGTTTCTAGTTTCTCTTAATTTTACTCCTGAAAGCCAACATTCAGAGTTCGAAAATCAACTGTTCATAAACCATCATAGAGGTTTTTAACCCCAGAAAAAGGGGCAATCACCGATGGCATATTAATAAATTTGTTTATTAAATTGATGCACTAATGCTCTACTACAAATGAACCCGAAAACCTGTCAACTTGAACCCTCTGAAAAAGATTCCAACATAGAAAAATCCCGTTAAAGGGTACTCAATAAAACGAATTTTTGTGCGTGTGCTGAAACCATGGTTTCTAAGTTTCTCTTAACGAATTTATACATAAGACTTTAGTAAACACTTAAGTAATTAATCGAGTGTGCAATTTTAACAGAAACACACACACAATAGCCACCACCACCACCACCGTACCACCACCAGCACAATGAAATATTTCCATTGTTAAATTACAGAGAAACCAAAAACTGTGGAGATGAAAAATGAAACCTATTTTTTTCTTCATATTTCAGATAATGTTTCTGAATAAACTTTAAATTGAACATGTTCTAAATGAAATTAGCACTAATTTGAGTAAAACATATACAGTAGGCCTATCGGAATGTCGCAATCTTTCAGAACCAACGCCTCAGTTTATTATTAAAGTCTACTTGGGTGAGGGCCCAGTATATTGTTTAGAACTGAACACATCTTAGAAACTGTGAGTGTTAAACATTTGAAATTTAAGGTAGTCGTTAATAAAATATCAACATGCATCAATTAAATGTATTTATTCATAAAAAATTAAAAGAAGTTATCGAATAAAGAAAAAAAAATCTTTTTCATCAGAAAAAAAAGATGCAGCTTAATCTTCAGTATAATCCTAACCTAAAGCTTACTATTGCATGTGGATTCCGTTATTCATTGATTTAGACATCAGTGTCTTTGACAAACATGAGCGTGAGACACACTGCTGAATAAATCGATGGATAACGGAATGCGCAAATTAAATTTGCCGCTGTAATCATTTGAACTTTACAGCTTATTTACACAAAATTCTGTTCATTTCAGTTTCATCTTTAATTTAATACTCAATACGAACAATGTTTAGAAATACGTCAAATATTTATAGCCACGAGAGCAACGTTCAAAGTTTAAGGTTACAATTAAAAAAAGGCAAGGTAGAATTTCAATTAACATGCAAATTTGTATAGAAGTTGGCTGCATTATGAAAAATAATTTTGCCTTCATCTTTCGTATGCAAAACCAAATTTCCTATTCAAATTTCACCCACAAACACCTAAAACCAACAAAAATATTTGGGTTATTGCGGTAAAAATAACAAACAAAAAGAATTTCATTAAAAATGACCTCTCGTTTGTGAGCATTTTTTTTATCTTGCAAACCATAAAAAATTCAGAAGGTTCAATTTAAATTACTCTATTTAAATCAACCATTGAAAACTATTAAAAATTTTAAGATTGTACATGTGTATAACCAAGCGAGTGGCTCATGAGATAGATTTAAGTGAATCAACACAATCACTTCTATGTCTTAACACTACTAACATCTAAGCGAATAAGTAAATCTTAACTTTTTTCAGAAACAATATTCAAAGTATTTGTTATGAACTAGAATATTACTTGAATGGGATTCAAATATTTACACCATTATTATATCTTTAAAAATAAACTTTTTTTTTTATAAAAAATTGAAAATAATTCGAGTTTATATTCTGTTGCACATTAGTTTTTAGAGAAACAAATTTTCAAATTGCCATGAATTAACATGAATGCGATTTTAACAAAATATGTATGCATGCTCAGAATGGGCGAAAAAGGTCAAGGGTCTAAAGCTAAGGTTTCTTCTTGAATTTAGACCCTTTGAGGGACAAATCAGAACAGTTGAAATCATGTTCTTTTGACTTTTTTAAAATATCCACCACCCTGTAGTAAATCTGCGACAGGAAACAAGTTTCATAAAATATGCAGTCCATTTTCTATATTACATTTATAACCGCGTCTCAAGTAACTTAAAAAGTTTCCCTTTTTTCCAGTTTTTAGAGTTTAGCTGAAACCAATTCATGAATATTCATAGTAATAATATTCATGTATAACAATGCCTTTTGCACATCCTAATTTTCCTAAGTTTAGCTGCTGCTTGCTTGTTTTTTCCGCTTTTTCTTATCCAAAGTAATCTCATATGCATCTGCAATAATGCATATTATATTCTATATAAAGGCATTGTTAGCTACAGAAGAAAAAAATTTAAATGACATGTGGTAACAAATAGCAAGGGGAAAAAAAGCTTTCCCTTTTCTTAAAAACTATTGTTCCATGTGACATATAATATGTAAACAAAGATCCCATTACACAACATATGTACAGTATACGCCAAAGTAAAAAATCAGTCATTCTATAGAATCATTAGACAATATATGCAAAATTATGATACCAAAAAAATTTAGATTATTATGTCATCAAAGGTCTGGTTCAAACTGTAAAGTAATGTAGCAGCAGCATTAGTAGGTCACTTTTACTGCGCATGTGCAAAAGACAGTTAATTTGGTTGTTGACAATGCACATGCGCAGTAGAGAAAAATATTGTATTTCTGCTACATGCAGTACTTCATGGTCTAAACAGGGCTTTATTTGCTGCAGACTGAAACTCACGAGAAAAACTAGAAAAAACTTGGTTTATTGAAATACTCTTGAAAAGGTTTTTTCAATGTTAAAAAAAACCATTTTTAGTGGGTTCAATTTGAAGTTCCTAGATTAGCCATCAAATTGGTGATGTTGCACATTGTCTAGTAACTGTCTCAAATAAATGATTTTCCACTTGGGCGTTATAATACAAAAAAAAAACGTGACACTAGGAGACCAAAGCTTCTTAATCTCTGGAATTCATTACAATGTCTTTAACAATAAATGGGGGTCTTTTTAACAATTAGCTACATAAAACAATTTTTCTTCTTGTCTTTTTCCATTAGTGTAATTATAATGTCTCGTGTTTTTTTTGTTTCTCTTTGTCTTTCTGCAAAAAAAAAAGTTTCTTTCAAAACTTTTTATAAGTATTCATTGTAAAATATGCAAATGAAAGAGAACAATGTCATATCTTCATTTTGAAAACCAACTTTTAAAAAAATGCATTTATATTTTTCAGAAACTAGAAGAATAAACGAATCACTTAAGGGATTTTTTTAATCGTAGTGTTTTTAAAAATAAACAATTTATGGTAATTTTAAACTTTCGATTTAAGCAGCTTTAAAAAAACTTAAAAATGTCAAAATAAAAATATATTTGCGGAATTCAGTCACTCTTGCTTCGTTCATAAATCATTTTCAATACTTTTTTTTAAAAAAGATGTTTTTAAGAAGCAAAATATAAATAGTTCTAGTGACGTAGTAACGTTTTTACTTAAAATAACAATTTTTTTAAATGTCAATTGTTTCATACTGTGTCATATCATTATGTAAAACTGTCAAACTTGCGTAACAATTTATTTTTAAAGTTATCAACAACAAAATTTCTTTGCGTGATCAAGTTCTTCTAGTTTTTTTTGTTTCTTATGTTTCAAAAAAAAAAGGGTATAAATAATTCTAGTGACGTTTTGATTTAAAATAACTCTTTTTAATGTCAATTTTTCTTTTTTCTTTCAAAGGTACATTGCCATAGTACATCCGATCAAAGCCCACATAGTGTGTTGTAGAGCACGAATCCTCATCATCATCATTTGCATATGGCCAGTTGCCATGACAATAGCAACACCTCAAATAATGTACAATGTCATCAGCCAAGTACAACCCAACTTTACACCTTGTATCACCAATTTTCCAAGTGAAACAGCTGAGACTGCCTTTTACTACTCAGAGTTCATAGTATTCTACCTGATGCCATTGGTCATTCAGATAACCCTTTATGTCCGAATTGGACAAAAATTATTTAACACCGATGCTTTAAAACGTATTGAGCCAGTGTCCGGCAAACAACGTTTTTCAAACGCAATGAGATCAAGAAAAGGAGTGGTCAAGATGCTCATTGCCGGTGTGGTTGTCTACTTCATCTGTTTCTCTCCAAATCAAGTTCTTCTACTTTATAGGTCACTCTCGAGCAACATGCCCTTTGAAGACACATGGTCGCTATTGGTTTTTACTAAACTTATGGCCTATGCGTCTTCAGCCTCAAATCCATTGCTTTATAGCGTTTTCAGCAATAAATTTCGAAGGAAGTTGGGTCACACACTTTGTTGTCGTCAAGCCACATTGGTCATCAAAGCTTATCCCATTTCAGTAAACCATGTGGCAAGTCCACACAACTTGAGACGAACATTTCGCATTAAAAGTTTTAGAACAACCATAAGTGAAGTATAGAAATGAAGAAAATTAAAGATAACAACCACCAAAAAAAAATGGACATGACTCTTTCATTTCAGCTTATACGTTTTATTTATAGAGAAAAATCCTATCAGAAAAAATAGGAGTTATCTTTTCGTCATATTCTATATGTATTTGTGCTGGTCACACATCAGAAAAATAATGACAAAAGAGTTTTCAAATTGAGAAACAAAAACCATGTTCATCACTAACTACTTCTAATCTCTTAAAAAATACTCCTCCTCCTATATGTACATACTGTATATATACAGAATGTTCCAGAATCAATATTCCAGTCTTTTATCAAAATCGTTTAAAATTAAATATCTCAGAAGTATGTTTACAACATACCAAAATGTTGTTGTTCTACAAAAACTCTAGGATTAAATAGTATTTTTTGGGAATGGAAACGATTTTTTTTCTAATATTATTAATTACTAAGACTTGGATTTTTATGCAATATCCAGCAAATGTTTCTCAATTTGTGGCCCAAGTGCCAATTAGGAAGTAATCATCATCATTAGCACAACTGCAATTACGCTTTCTCTAATAAAAAAGGCTGGTGAGAGGCTAGATGTTTGCGTATAACTATCACTTGTCAACAAGAGTTCCAGCCTTTAACAAGGTGTTTTTTTGGTTGATCAGAACAGGATTGTTACTTGGCAATTGGCTTTTGGGCCACAGGTTGAGACACATTTGCTGCATACTGCATAATAATCCAAGCCGTTCCAATTTATTTCATTTTCACAACGACTTTAATATAGAATATATTATTTTTTTGAAATATTTCATTTTAAACGATTTAGCAGCACCACTCCACTCTTTATACTTTGATTCAACAGACTGAGGAGTTAGTGTTTATAGACATACTGTATTAGCTTCAATGGTGAAAAAAATTAATCTGCCAGAAACAAATTCAAAATGATACTTTAGCACTAATTGCAGATTCCCTGTTTCTACAATGAACAATAGACTAATAAGACCTAAAGAGCAAAAGTTCATTTTGTACAAAAGTCATTAGTTTCCAATGAACAGTGTTTTTCTTTCAATGAGCCACCAACGAGTAATTAATTATGCTACGACTAACCATTATTAAAAACCAAGATGGGGGTTGTAGTTAAACTACAATACTAGTTAAATCAAAAGTCACTAAATTTCTACTTAAATTATTCTATAAGTATTATTGGAGGCCTCGTACACATCATGAATTGATTTAAATCACATCGATTTTAATAAAAAAAAATATTTTATAAAAAAATTGGATTTTTAAGTTTTTTTTTAAAAAAAAAAGTTGTAAAAATTGAAAAATTCGGAGTTTAAGTTGTATATGACGAGCTAATTAGTTCAAACATGTTTCACTTCTTAGTGTTGACCAATTTAAAAAATAACAAAGAATTATTATTTTTCACACCCTGTTATGAAGGACTACAGTAACACAATGCAATGTTTCCTCTACTGCGCATGAGCATTGTTTCAATGCACCAATCAAAATAAATGATACTTCGGTGACTACATTCTGCACATGTGCAGTAAAGAGCGCCCTTGCATTGCTTTTGTACTGCTTTTTCATTGCATTTTCTAAAAGATGGATTAGAGGCAAGAGTTTTCTAGTCACCAGCTAAACTAGGCACTTTTTGACTAGAAAACTATAATCTCTAATTGGTCTTTTTTTTTAAAAAAATCGAAATTATAGCGTTTATATTACCCTAAAAAAATTCGAATCTGAAATTTGTGATGGGATTACTTAAAACTACTTTAACAATTATTGAGTAATTATAAAAGTAGATTCAACTAGTTAAATTTAAAATTATTATTATGGCCACCTTTGAAACAAAAAAAAAGAAGGAATTTGCTCAAAAGCTTTGAAAACCTTTAAGACAGTATTTATTACCACAAAGAAAAATAACTAACATATTTGTAATCTATAATTAATTGTATAATTAATGTCGAATGTTATTTCTAAAGAAAAAGATTAATATTAACTATATACCATATATTTATTTTAAATGGCATCCATTATTGCACATTATTCCATTAATTGCTCATAAAGTCTTTTAAACAAAATACTTTACAAATATATTTACATGTAAATATTTATACGATATATTCTACAGTATATATTACAATTCATTCGAAATGTATAATGTAAAAATATGTCATCTGTTCTTCCTTTTTTTCCATTATGTATAACCACTTGTCATTGTGTTTGTTTTTGCCATTTTGGCAAATCATTAACTTAAATAAAATACATATTTTATTGTTTTATTTTAGTGAAGTTCATTTTTTTCAAAATATCCACAATATGAAGCTTTAGTTTGTGTCTGTTTATTTGAATATCAAAATAAATTTGAATCAATCCAATGCACCTGCAACCGGCTTGAGAGTCATGTACCAACAAAAGGAAGTTAACTATCAAATGTAAATGATTAGTTTTCATTTAGACAAAGTTTGGACAACATTAGGGACTTAGCGAAATTTCGTACGAAATAAATTTATTTACGAAATCCATTATTTTGACGTCATTTCCGGTTGATTTCGTTACAACACAAAGATTTCGTACAAAATGAGGCATTTCTTTACGAAATTATAAAATTATTTCGTAGTTGGATTTCGTAGAAACGAAATAAACGCGCATGCGCAGAAGCGGTTTAACGCCGTTTGAAAAACTTGAAAACGACGCCATTTTTCCACCGCTTCGATGGAAAACGACGACGTTTTAAAAAGAATAACCAACCCTACATGGAAGATTTCGGATTAAGGTAAGAATATTAAGTGCACAGAACAATAAAAATTAAAAAAAATCTACGTTTAGCGGCGATTAATTAGTCAAAAATGACCACACAAATCGCCATATAAAGGTGAATGATTACGTTTGATTACGTTTACGTTTTAGGGTTGCTTCGCAAACTAGAATTACGAAATTGAAACGAAAACAAAATCACTTAATTTAAATATATACATTTCGTGAAACTTAATTTCGTACGAAATTTCGCTAAGTACCTATTGTTAAATTAAAATCAACCTAAAGAATTGAAAGAATTTCCAGATTCACTGATCAGTGTAAAGCACCACCAATTCCGATAAATCTTCACAACTATTAGCGTTTTAGCCCAGTCCCACTCGATGTCACAGGTTTTTATGTTGAATCCTTCGCACAGGATTACATACAGCATAGAAGAGAACTCTTTGAATAGAACCCTGAAACCCTATGCAACATGTGGATGAACGTGTGAAACTGGCATTGGACAATGTTCAGGATTGAACAAACAGTGCACACACTACATCATTCACAATTAAACCTACATGTACATTATATATAAACTAGTGGGGTAACCCATCATAAATGATGGGAGCATCTAGTTTCTTTTTGTGTGACTGTCCGGTTGTCATGAAGCAATTCGCCTTGACCACTTGTGTTTTTTATAAGCACCTTAATATTGTTACAGGTATGTGAAGACAGGGAGATACAGTCGTGTGCCCCGCCCATTTATGACTGTCAGACCAAATATCAACCAATTGGAAATTGAAAAGAACGGGGCATGTGACATCAGACGACATAACAAAATAATTAAAAGTTGCTGGCCCTCATAAAAAGGCGGGGAAAACGACTGTATTTTACTGTCTTTACTTGCCTGTCCTTACTATTGTTTGGATTCTTGGATCGGGAGAGTGCAACATAAAGTTGACCATGAGAAAAAAGCAGTTCATTTAAATTTCAATCTGATTAAGTTTTTGTCCTAAAACAATTTACCCTAAAGAAACATTTGCCCTAAAGAAACATTTGTGCTAAAACCATTTGCCCTAAAGGGACATTTGCCCTAGGGACATTTGCCCTAGGGACATTTGCCCTAGAGACATTTGCCCTAGAGACATTTGCCCTAGAGACATTTGCCCTAGAGACATTTGCCCTAGAGACATTTGCCCTAGAGACATTTGCCCTAGAGACATTTGCCCTAGAGACATTTGCCCTAGAGACATTTGCCCTAGAGACATTTGCCCTAGAGACATTTGCCCTAGAGACATTTGCCCTAAAGACATTTGCCCTAAAGGGACATTTGCCCTAAAGGGACATTTGCCCTAAAGGGACATTTGCCCTAAAGGGACATTTGCCCTAAAGGGACATTTGCCCTAAAGGGACATTTGCCCTAGAGACATTTGCCCTAGAGACATTTGCCCTAAAGGGACATTTGCCCTAAAGGGACATTTGCCCTAAAGGGACATTTGCCCTAAAGGGACATTTGCCCTAGATACATTTGCCCTAGATACATTTGCCCTAGGGACATTTGCCCTAGAGACATTTGCCCTAGAGACATTTGCCCTAGAGACATTTGCCCTAGAGACATTTGCCCTAGAGACATTTGCCCTAAAGGGACATTTGCCCTAAAGGGACATTTGCCCTAAAGGGACATTTGCCCTAAAGGGACATTTGCCCTAAAGGGACATTTGCCCTAAAGGGACATTTGCCCTAAAGGGACATTTGCCCTAAAGGGACATTTGCCCTAAAGGGACATTTGCCCTAAAGGGACATTTGCCCTAAAGGGACATTTGCCCTAAAGGGACATTTGCCCTAAAGGGACATTTGCCCTAAAGGGACATTTGCCCTAAAAAAACATTTGCCCTAAAGGGATGTTCCCCTAATGAGTAGTCTAAATATACAGTAATTGGTTTTAGGGCAAATGTTCCTTGAGGGCAAATAGTTTTAGGGCAAATGGTTTTAGGGCAAGTGGTTTTAGGGCAAATGTTCTATTAGGGTAATTAGTTTTAGGGTGAATGGTTTTAGGGCAAGTGTTCTTTGAGGGCAAATAGTTTTAGGGCAAATGTTTTTAGGGCAAGTGTTCTTTGAGGGCAAATAGTTTTAGGGCAAATGTTTTTAAGGGCAAGTGGTTTTAGGGCAAGTTGTTTTAGAGCAAATGTTCTATTAGGGTAAATAGTTTTAGGGTAAATGTTTTTAAGGGCAAGTGGTTTTAGGGCAAGTTGTTTTAGAGCAAATGTTCTATTAGGGTAAATAGTTTTAGGGTGAATGGTTTTAGGGCAAGTGTTCCTTGAGGGCAAATAGTTTTAGGGCAAATGGTTTTAGGGCAAATGGTTTTAGGGCAAATGGTTTTAGGGCAAGTGGTTTTCGGGCAAATGTTCTATTAGGGTAAATGGTTTTAAGGAAAATGTTCCATTAGGGTTAATTGTTTTTATGGCCTGTGATAAACTGTAGTTTAATTTTGCTACTATTATCCCCTCCCCTTTTTATATTTGAAATAGAAAATGTGTTTTTCATTTTCTCTGGTGTGCGCATGCGCGTCGTTTGTTCCTTTTTTACTCCTTTCATTTCAATTTCAGTCACCCCTCCCACTTTTTCCCCCTTCACATTTCTCTCTCACTCTTCCTCTCTCTCCCCTCTACACTTTCCAACCTTTTCCCCTCTCCAATTTAATATCATGGGGTTCTTGGATGAGAAGGGTGCAACATATAGTTGACCTTGAGAAAAAAAAAAGCTGTTCATTTCTTCACTTATTTAAATTTATATAAATTCCGATGTGCTTCAATGGTTGTACAGCGTTACTTCAGACAGAAAGACAGATAGATACACAGATACACAGACCTGGGATATTATATATATAATAACTGGTTAAAACAAATCATTAGCATGTGCAAGTCTCATTTGTAGTGGCATATTTAATTTTGCCCCACTTGTTAATGCCCCATTTTGCCCCACAATTTCTTCAACCGGATTTCATCGTCATACAACATATAATTAAAAGTAATTTTACATGCATTAAATCAACCATTCTGGATAAAAACTTGCTAAATTTACCATTTATTAAATGCAGCTAGCTATCTTGGAGTAATTAATTACCTATAGGCGACTTTAAAAAGAAAGATTCAACTTTTCTTTGAAATTTTAGTATAACTTATGAAAATTGCAATCTTGATAAAATAAAGAGTGTGTGGGGGAAAAAAAAACACCACGTACTCCAATTTACCCAATGTCTGAATTTTGCTCCACTTTCTCCTATATGTCCATTTTATGTGTATGTGTGCATTGCATTATCAATCATATCGATCATTATAAAAACACGTAGAAGCATCATTCAACAACCACATTACAATCATTCATTTGATGACCACTAATAACTTAATTCAGAATTTCAATATCATCTCAAATTATGATTATTAAAATGAAGATGAGATAATGTCATAAACAGAGAGGCCTAGCAAAAAAAGAAAAAAAACTTTTCCTTAGTGATCCCATATAAATCCAAATTAATCTGTCTAAAGCCTTGTAACTTTTCAATTAAAACTAAATCCCACTGAATTGACCAGAAATGACCACATCAAGCATACACCACCTTCTCATCCTCCCCTACATTTCAAATACATATTACAAAATAATTTTTCTTTGTTGATTAAAGGATATCCAAAGCAAAACAACCACATTGAAATGGTTCTTTTTGTTTCAAATTCTTGTAGTTTATTGTTTACAGATTGTGCCACAATTAGAAAATATGCACCGTACTAGGTCTAGCCTAAGGCAATTAAAGGTTGATGACAAAAATCCATTAAAGCTTCATAATAATGACAACATTAGGACTTCCCTAATTTTCAAAAACACCGCATATAATAAACTAAGTGTATGGCATATGTGAACGCAATTTTACTAAACACAAATTCAGAACAAAACTACACAATCTCATTAGCATATATATGCATACAAGTGAAAGTATACTTAGTGATTCTTAGAAACACTTTATTGTGTTTTCCATAAGATTAGAAAATAAAGTTCACGGGCCAATGTGCTTTTCCAAAAGGTTAGCCAAGCTATTGGAATAGGTTGTGCCTGGACTAACAATTTAACGAAAAACAAACGCAATTGGTATCACGGACCTGCTGGGCTCTGTGGGTGTCATGGGTTTGTGGGCTTCATTGGCTTGGAGGGTTTTATGAAATCATGATCGTGTTGGGTTTATACAAAATCGAAGCCTATGTGCTTTGATCACAATGACCCAACTCGTGAGCCTCATGGACATGGTGGGTGTTATGGTCTGAGAGATCCTATAGGCTTGGTGCGCTAGCTCACTATAAACTTTTGTGGGCAGGGCTTCAATATTTTATTTTTTACAAAAAGTGGGGTTCTACTTAAAATGTCAAAAATCCTTCACAGTTAACTTTATTTCTGTATTTTTGTAGCCACTGTTAAAGCTGTATAGATTAGGTTCAATTCCTGTATAAAAATACATCTGTGCTTGATGTACCACACTTGAAACAACTGTTGTTAATGTTTTCATCTCAACAGTTCAAAAAAGAAGAGAGAAAAAAAATACTTGTGGACAAGATCTCATCAATTTCTAAAGTAAAATAGAGTGTCTTTAAAGTACAAAGTCATTAATTTTTTTTCTTTCCTCTTGTAAGATCCAATATTACAGACATCTCATACACCGATAAAAAATAGATTTATCCCCATAGGAAAAAAAAAAGAATAAGTAATCGCAACCATGTTACAATAAAGGTTCGCCACAAAAAAGAACTCATTACATTTTGTATAAAAAACAAAGATCCCAGCAAACAGGTGTTAATCCATATTGTATGAGGCAACTTGCTGAACTTGTGAAGACAGTATTTTGTTCTTCTGGAGAACAGATTCTATTAAAATAATGTACAAAACTAACATAAAATAAAAAAAAAAAATTAAAAAGGTCCCAGAGGAATACAATTTATACAGTTATGTTTCATAACCAACATTCCAATCTACATGTATTACTAAAAAAATTAAGAAGTGGCGCAGCTAAATCGTTTAAAAATAAACATTTGAGAAACCACTAGATTTGTTATTAATAACTAGGGCTCGGATTTTTATGCAATATTCTAGCACATGTTCCTCAATTTGTGGCCCATATGCCACTTATGAAGTAATCATCATCACTAGAAAAACTGCAATTATGCTTTTTTTTTAATCAAAAGGCTAAAAAAACCATAATTATTGCTTGATCTAAACGGGATTGTTATTTTACAATTGGCCTTTCTGCCACGGATTGAGAAACATTTGTTTTGTAATGTATAAAAATCCGAGCCCTAGTAATAAAATCAAAATGTATCCGTACAAAAAAAAATTGAAATAAACTGATAATTAATTTTAAAAAACTGACTGAATTTTAAAAACCAAGGGTTTTCAAATTGTTTCCATAAAAAGAAAAAAGAAAATTAAACCTCAGTTTTTTTTAAAATGACTATAATAACTTGTTTAATTTTTTTATTAATTTGTTTAATTTTTTTCTTTCTAAAACTACATTTTAACCAGTTACTGACAAACTGCTTTAGTAATAAGATTGGACCCATTGGGGAGTTGGGTTCTCAAACATACTATATAGAAAATAATGGAAAACTGGCGTTTATATTTGGAAATTTTGATCAAACATAGGTACAGAGATTCAAGTATTTATCTTCTTAGAGTTATCTTCCAAGAAAAGTGTATTTGAAAGAAGAGTAAAGAAATCGAGTGTGTGCTCAAAAACATACAATTTTAGCCTTATTCAAAGTGCCATAAAACGTTTATTTTGAAAGATGTCATTATAAAAAATGCTACCACTCAGTCCTTTCACTTTTCAACTTTCGAATAAACTTTAAACTTCTTTAAAAAAAAGCGCGTCTAAAATTTGAAAATTACATATTTGAATCTTCGCAAATACCGTATGTTTAAGCAAAACTTTACCAAAAAATTTCAATCATAGCCCTTCTATGTTACGTAGGAGTTAGAGCAGTGATTCCCAAAAGATGTACCAAAACACAATAGTGTGCCATGTGTTTTGCTACGTGTGCCGTGATTTCTTAAGGCAAAAATACTGCGCCGTGAGCACAAAAGGATTGGGAAGTTTGTGGCATTAAATATTAAAAATATTTGTAGCCTTTTCATCAATGTTTTCAATACATAAGACAAATATAACAGAGAATTTGGGAAACAATCTTCGAAAATAACGGTGACCCTCAAAGGCTCATCAATATTTAACTGAAGATTTTCTTTAAAAAATTCCAATGAAGAAAAAAGAATGAAAATAAGAAAAGTTTGATTTTCATGGTTATTGGTCAAATACATGAATACGTGCTTTAGCATTAAGTTAAGAAAAAATATTGATTAGAAAAGAAAAATATTGTACAATCTGTTGCCACCTCCTCAACCCCCAAATCTCCTCCAAAGAAACATCAATAAAATCACGATAAACGAGTGAAGCTTTTTTTTTAAAAAAAAATAATTTATACTATATTTAATATTATTTATATGTATATGAAATTGAAATGCAAAAAATATTAACATCATCTTTTCAACACTTTTAAATTTAATGCTTGCTTTAATATTTAGAGGATTTTTTCCCTCAAGGTTTTTTATAATGAAAATTATTTCTTTAAAAATGTAAGCTTCTTAGCAAATAAAATTATACATTCAGAAAATTACAAACTAATTTATCAAGAACCATAAAAAATAATTTGTAAATATAAATCGAGAAGTTAGAAAGCATTTTTTAAAGCCATTTTCATCGAAGGTATTAAAAAATAAAATTGAAAATGTTTCGCTTATAATATAAAAATGTAATACAATAAGAGTCGTGGGAGGGAAATAAGACATTCCGAAAATGCCCTAGTTAATTTGCAAAACCACAAATTCGGTAGTTAGTATACACATTAATATTTTGTTAAACAAAAAAACAAGGATTAAAAATCGTTTTACTTAAAAAAAAGTTCAATTTAAAACATCAATTTTCTTTTTGAAAAAATCAATAATTTTTTTAATTCTTTACTAATTTGTTTAATTTTTTAGTAGAACTACGTTTTGACATTTTTCTAGAAAAAATCAACTTAAAATTTAAATGTATAAGATTGAATATTGAATTTTAAGCATTAAAACAATGCATAAAATGTTAGCATTTTTTTACTATCGGATTTATTGTAATTCAAGTTGACTAGTTAATCTACAGAATGATTGATTTCCCAATTTGACTACAAACTAAATACGAGCTATACAAAAAAAAACTTCTAACATTGTAAGATTACAACAGAGTCAATTATAAATGTTCCAGGCAAGTATTTCAAATTTCTTTTTTTTTTACTAAAGGAAAAAGAACTGAAATTCATCATTTCCAGTTATTAAAACTATACTTCATCTGAAAAAGGCTACCAACAAAAACGCACTTAAAGTCACTTATCAATAAGGGCCCTAAGTTATTGCACTAACCATAGAAACCATGATATAATAGCTATTACTCTAGGCATTGAAGACAAAATACATGAAGGATTTTTTTGGTCACCCATTGCCTTTTTAGTTTATGACAGAAACAAAGGAAATAAATTAGAGCTAGAGATTAATAAGAAAAACGATTGGAATCCGACTTAATAACAAGAATGAGTGAACAATTTAGAAACCAACTGAAATTCCATTATAAAAGAAAATAATACAGATATATATTAACCAGAAGACTCATTGAAGCAGAAACAACAACAAAGCTTAAAATATCATTTATCTTAATGGACAAATTAAAAAATCAGTTATTCTTCAAAATCACTAAACAATTTGAAAAATAAACAATTTCACAAATAAATAAATCAGAAAAAAAAGGAAAGAAAATGTTTTTAGGCAATGTGCAGAATTAATATAAGAACATTTAAATCTGCATGCACTATTTATTTGTCAATTGAAAATTACTTAAAGCTGAGTTCAGTAGCTTTTTATTATTGTTTTATAAAGCAACCACTGTAAAATATGCAAATGAATAAAACAGTGGAATTGAACTCTAGCTAATCTGCATTCTAGAAGCACATTTAGAAGTAATTCCAGAAGCAAAAAGATTACATAAATCTCTTACGGATATACTTATTGTCATACCTTTAAAAATACACTTTTGTTGGGAATTTGACAATTAAAATTTTTTTTTTCAATTCAAGTTTGAATCAAAAGTAAAAAAAATATGGCCAACTAATTTTTGGTCCTTTTCAAATAACATAGTTTATATTTTAAAACCTATCAATTTTAAAAAAAATTCCGTTAAATTTCTAAAACATACTCATGTTTTTCTTAAAATTACTTTCAAACCAAAAAAATTACCAAGAGTTCTGAGTGACATTTATTAAAATAAAAAGTTTTTTGATAACATAAAAAAAATAAACTTTCAACTTGTTTAGGCCCTATATAAAATGTTAAATTTTAATTTTAAAGATATCAATTTGTAAATTTTGTAACGAGCTGACACTATGGCCGTTACATAGCCCTAAAACACAGACGGGCACCAGCAAAAATGACCGCTTCTACTGTCCGAACTTCTTGCATGAACCATACCCCTCCCAAACGTGCATATGGCGGCCCGCAACCGCTGAAAAAGTTGGCGACCACGGTTTAATTGGTCGGTGGTGGTGATTAAGGTCATAGGCCTACATGTATCTATCTAGTGGTCCGCAAAGACAGCAAGCAATGGTTTTAAAAGACCTTTTTCTTCAGACGAGCCACTTTGTGTCACTACCGAGTGGTTCGAGCAACAGTCAATAATATTTGGAAAAAAAAAATTATAAAACCCCATTGTTCATAATAAGTGACAATAGCAAAATAATCTTGGGCATATCCGGTAAAAATGATTACCGAACAAACAAATTTCATTTAGAAATTCCTATTTTTTATGCATTTTAACGGTACAATACGCAAAGGAATTTTAAGACGTTCAAAAGAAAACTTTGTGAAGGTGGTAGTGAATTTGTATGTTAAAAAAAAACATAATCCTATTAAAGGTACCTTTGAGATTTTCTCTTCTTGCATCTTAAAATCTTAAAACATTATGCCGACTACTGTATTTTGCAAAAGAAATATTTTTTGCATCTAACAAAAAAGTGACTTCAAAAAAATAAGAGAAAAAAAAGAACAAAAGAAAAATATGAACAAAAAAAAATCTTCTTCCTATATGAAATACATGAATATGGATCATCATCATCATCATCACATGTGTATATAATCAACCTTTTGTGTGCGTTTTTTATAATCAGAAATGTAATAATTCCACCCTGAACAAAATGCTTCCAGTTAGGTTAAAAAGCTTAAGAAAGAAAAAAAGAAGAATAACTAATGAGATAAAAAAACAAGAAAAATATTAAAAACAAGTAAATGAAATTTTTAAAAAAAAATTACAAGTTTTTATTGATTAATATGAATTGATTTTTTTAGGCTAAAATCTTGCTTATTAAAGTTGATAAAGCAAAAATAATGATATTTAAAGGAGCACACGAAAAGAACGTAATTATATATTTTAAAATTTTAAATATTATAGAGATTGTGAATTTAATGAACATTTTGTATACGGTCTTGTCTGAGAACCAACATCAGAGTCTACGGTTAATTATCGAAGTATTTTGCCACCCAAACAGGCAGGTCCTGGCTCCAATCCGGCAGTATCCCCCCAATCATGTTTTTATCCAGTGGCCAAGAGAGCCATAAAAATTACCAACATTATTTTCAGTTTAGCAACAAACACGTGAACACGTTAGAAATTGAAGCAGCTGATAAATTTTGGAGACTCAAGGACCAGCCAACTTTGAGTAGTTCCCGCAGGTTTCACAGTTTCTATTTGCTTAGGTCCTAGGGGCTTCCAAGAGCTATACAGAAACCTTCCAGTTAACAGTAGTTTTGCAAACATCTCGGCCGTCACCTGCACAATTTCGAGTTCTGTCGGCTTGTTTATCCAATAACATTTTTAATTTTCAACTAATGTAGTTCTAATTTTGTACACTTTTGTTTTATTATGTTACATGTACTAACAACCTAGTTCGTTAAAGAAATATAACTATCTAGCCTTTAACTAGTATTTTTTTTTTATTAAAAAAAGCATAATTGTGGTTGCTCTAATTAAAAGTTAGTAAATTACAAAACTTAATTAAATTATAAATGACGTGTTCTTTTAGAAATACCCCTTACATATCACGTATTTATTTATATGAAGCAAATTAATGACTGGTCAGTCAGAATATTTTTAAAAAATTATAATTGGATGCAATTCGTCTGGACGACAAGTTTATCCAAATACATATATGGTAATAATCATTCAGTCTGTAATTAATTACTAAAGGTTGTTAATAAAATTGCATAAACTGGATGTGTCTCTTTATATTTTCATCACTGAACAAAAAAACACTGAAAAACATTTTTTTTTACGTTTCTTAACAAACTTACCAAGTGAAGCATAATGTAATAAGGGTAATGACGCAAAATGTAGTCAGTCTATACTGGAATTCCTGAACCTCAAGAGAAAACCATCCAGTTTTAAGCCAAACTCACTTGCATTACTAGTCACACAGTCAACATTAATCAAACTGAACTCGAACTGAAATTATCTAAAAAAAAAAAACACACACACATAAAAAAAAGTTAAAAGAATTTGTCACTGATGAAGGTCACCTTTTAAATTGCTTCTTCAATACCATTTGCGCCGAATCAAAAAATGAAATTTAACCATCATGATTTCAATACATTCTTTCTGTAATTAGACATGCCAGTAAATATATATTTACCTCTATTTTTATCCGAAATTTATTAAATTAGATTTATCTAATGATCATTTCATTATAATTAACCAATTCGTGTCGCCACATAAAATGGTCGTTTTACCTGACCAGTGATTATAAAGGAAGTGTTTCCACAAGCCATCGTTTTTGCACAACAATGGTGAAGAGTGGGCGAATCCTGTCACAAGTGGCGAAACGTACAGGTGGCGATCAAGGTCATAATAGTGGAATATAATGTCAACATTCTACTGTTTTCAGTGGTGATCTTTGTGTCGCCATAAAGTAGCGCCACGTTTTGATTAAAAAGACAGAAGAAAGAAAATGTTTTGTTGTTTTTAACCCCCTTTTTTCAATCGAGACACCATTAATTAGGCTTACATTGTATTTGACACCAGTCCTGTTTGCTTACTTTAGAACTTTTTATCATTGTAGTTTGCAACCATTCTTTCCACTTTGTTCCTTCTAGTGCTTAGTGTTTACCTTGTTTTGCACTATGATATCTCGGACCTCTTGGCAACCAAATTCATGCGTCAAAATAAATCTCTTTTCGTCAAATTCTTAGACCATGAATAGGGGTAGATGGAGCACCTGCATTAACCTTGGGACCAACATGACAAGCTGTACTTGGCCCTTGACTGTGGGCAATACTCATTGTGAAACATGACATTCCTGGGATAAACTGCTAAGTCATAATGGATCCACTGTCTTTCTCCAGCTCCTATGGCTCTTGCTCCATCTATCCCTATACATGGTCTAAACAGACTAAGGTCAAATTTACATTAAAAAAATTGACATTGAAATATAATCGAAATAATTGACCGTTTTTTTTGTATCATGTTTGGCACAAAAATTCCGAAATTTCATAGTTCATTTCTGCTTTAAGTTGGAATTTTTTTTAGATCGCAACAAAGTTTTCAACAAATAGTGACACATTATCGCACTATCGGCGTGCACTTCCCCTATGCTGCTTTATGGGGCGGAAGTCTGGGGTAACAGAGCATCTACTGTCACACTCACCCGTCTTCTGGATGCTACCCAGAGGCCCTTTCTTTTGGCAATAATCAAGGCATTTCGCACAGCACCGACAAGGGCGCTTCAGGTGCTTTCTGGCTGCCCACCTGTGTTCATCCTTGCACACGGCCGTCACATACTTTGGAAACATCGCCAGGCATCCGCTGAGCTGCTGGACACCCTCTTAACCATTAAGAATACCATGCACCCCGCACTCCAGCAAGAATACCCTGTGGAGAAATGGACTACAGAATTAAGCACACAGGTGGATTTCTGCATCTATACCGATGGATCAAAACGAGACAATAAGGTTGGCTCTGCATTTGTAGTAACCAACCGCAATCACGAGTTTCATTCATGGGGGTGCCATCTACCGGATGAATGTACTGTGTTTCAGGCTGAGCTCTTAGCAATCCGGATAACAATTAAAATGGGTGGGGAGCGTGCCCCGTGAGGGACAACCATAATGATCTGCTCTGACTCATTATCTGCACTAACTGTTGTGTCATTAGGATCCAGCACACATGCTGATTCATACCATGCAAATGCCGATATACATCGCTTTGGGAGTTATGGCAGGCAGATACGCTTGGCCTAGATTAAAGCCCATGCTGGCCACACCTGGAACGAGCATGCCGACCAACTTGCCAAGCTATGGACTACGTCACTTACAGTGACAGTTCACAGTCGCGCAATATCGAGCTTCCAGGCAACAGTCCGAGCTAGGGAACACCGGGAGTGGCAGTCGCTGTGGAACCTTTCTAATACCGGCCGTCAAGTCCATGAGCTGCTTCCACAACTGGACCATTCTCATTCTCACCACATCTTCTCAGGGAAAATAGTTTTGTTGATGACCGGGCATGGTCTGTTCAATCGCTACCTCCAACATTTTCGGCTCTCTACTACAGACGGCTGTTGCCCATGCGAACTTGGTGAGGAGGACACTACAGCACATCCTGTTCCATTGTATGCTTCCCATTCGCACTGCAGCACGCGAATGACTCATCTTGTGGTCCACTAGAACTGATCTTAGTTGGCCAATCCATCCAGCTGTCCTCTTTCAAACTGAACACTTGAAGGCAATGCGTGAGTTCGCTAATGAAGCAGTCTTCCGATACCCTGTTTCTCATGATGATGCCACTACTGACAACAGCTCTGCCAGTGACAGTGATAACTCCTAGTGAGATAATAGTGGCCACCACCCCCTTTCAGCTTCTCCCTTACAATGATGACTAAATCATCCAAACCGAACATTAGAACTATGATAATAGACCTGTTAATTATAACCTAGTGCATAAACCCTAGCTGCTTCCCTTACAATGATGTCTAAATCACCCGAACTGAACATTGGAACTATGATAACACAGACCTGTTAATCACAACCTTGTGCACAAACCCTAGCTGCTAACCTAGAGATACTATGTTTTGGTGGTACCGGGGAGGGGTAGGAACCTATAGGCTCTTGTCTACCTTCGCAGCAAAGACCCTTCTTGTTAAGACTGTCGTACACAAAATGGTATAAGTGGCCTTAAGCCTATCGGCGGGTGGGCCGTAGTTATATTTGCAACATTATCGCACTCAGTGATAGTTAACAATGCAAACTTAAAATTAACTACAAAGCAAAACACTGAAAATGTACTCCAAACATTTGTAGATCTACATTAAAGAGTGGATCCTTTTATTAAGATGAATAAAAAAACAATAGAAGAGGAATAAATGTGATTTATTAACCATAAATTCATTCATTGAAAGGATATATTTGTAGCTGCAATTGTGTACAGCAATAAAACAACTAAACGAACATATTTTTTCATATAAAATCTACAACCTCAAATATTTTATAGAGAGAACACGTGACATATATAATTAATAATAAGATAGAGAGAGAGCTTAATGCATATTTAATATGCATTACCGTTTGTATTTATAATATAACAAAATTAAATATGTTAATGTTTCAATTCAGAATGCAACAAAAACAACAAAATACTATTAATTTCATAATGGCAAATATTGATTATTAAAAAACACCTTACTTTTTTCAAACATATTTACACGAATTGTTGCCTTGTTTATACAGACTTCCGTCTAAAGATGTAAAGAGGATTTAGACCACAAAAGCATAAGCGTTAAGCTTATTATTTTTATATACTTTCAAAGCTGCAAAATCAGTCATTCTGCAAAGTCGCTAGTCAGTTTGTAAAACTAGAAATACAGGTTTACATCAACAAGCCAATCGATATAAAGGGTGCAGTGCGTTCAGTTTCCAAGCGTTTTGGAAGTTGCTACGTACAAAGCAACTTCCAAAGATAGGCCAAGTTTTGTTTTAAAATAATAATTTAAAAACTCATAGAACAGTTTCAAAAGCGTTCATAAACTGAACGCGCTTGGGCTTGTTTATTTTATGCATTTTACACATTGCCAATAATGCTAGTCAATGTATAGGTTGATTTTCAAATTGATGATTTCGCAAATTGACTTGTGACTTTGCACAATGACTTCTTTTTTACACTATTAACTGTATCATAATGTAAGTAGAACTAGTTAAATTTTGTTATAGGCCTACTACATTGGGTACAATCTTACTTTTGAATGTCAATTCAAAGCAAATTTATGAAAACATTTCAAAACAAACTCCACTGATGCAAATGTGGAGGAGTGTTGTTATACAAACAAATTTCGCCAACAAATATTACATTAAGTAACAATATTTCTTTTAAAGAAATACAAAAAAGGAAAGAGAATACAAAATATGAAGTGAAAAAAAAAAATACGTTTTCAAATGTACACAAAAAATATTGATAAAGCACTTTTTGGTTAAAAAAAAATGCAAATTAACACAAAAAGGAACGTGATATTTATATTAATATATATATATATATATATTCTGATGCATAAAAAGAGCTTTTGTCCCGTTTGTGGCTTGTGTTGTGGTTGTGTGGGCGAGAAGAAAACAAAAACAAAAAAAAGCAGAAGTTGCGGTAGAAAAATTGGAGAGAAAGAGAACAAAAAAAACCGTTGGAAGAAATAACAAGATGAAACCAATGGTTTCTAAACCTTGGTTTCTTTGCTTTTGTAAAAACCAACCGGTAAAAAGTCACAAGTATTTTTTTTATTATATAATATATATAAACCAAAAAAAAACACACACACACACTGACACAGATTGGACATTTTTCGATATATGTACAGTTAGTTCGATTTTGTAGGAACGACCCACCGAGAAGTAGATGATGACGTCATTTGCGATGAAAACCGACGTAAGAACAAAGACGACGACTACGGTAAAAGCAGCAGCAGCATTAATGTTTCTCGGTCTTACGAACGTCAACAATTTCTGTAAAAAAAAAAGGAAGAAAACAAAAACATAATAAGAATATTTTCCAAAACAACAATTAGTTACGATGCAAATTCCATCATGTAATAATAGAATGAAAGAAATCTCAATGTGTTTTAGAAATAATGCATGCAATGACGAATTTTGCATAATAAAAAAAAACATGTCAATCATAACGCACATTCTTTCATGTAACGAATACAAACAAGAATCTAAATTTGAATAATTACTCGAAAAGCAGCCATGTAGACCTGTTGCAAAGAGACAATAGTCCAAATGCAGCAGCATATAAAATGCAAACATAAAAAAAATATCCAGCCCTGTCCACACGGAGGCAACATTTTGACACTTTAATAGGATTTGGAAATAAAGTTGAGCAGTGAAAATCAAAGGAATAACGGCAATAAGCAGCAGACATGTGACAACTGTCACCGGATGGTTTCTTTAGCGTGGACAGATAACAAACGAGATGCAACTAGTTGCATCTTGTTTGTTATCTGTTGACAGCTGTATTTTGATACTGTTTCTCTGATAGTATTGTGTAGTTGCCACTATGTTGACAAAAATTTTGAGAAACAAATAGTTACTGGACGCTTTGTGTCAGTAGGACTGTGTCATTTAAAAAAATTGCGCAGTCCGAATTTTTTTGTTTCATAGTTTTAGGCCCTTAAATTCAAAAATATATAAAGAAGTGAACGAAAATAAAAAAAAATTTGCAATACCCAAAATTTTACCCAATATTTTTCAAGATATCGACATAAAATTCATTTTAAGTGGTTCATTTGCTCTACTAGTTTCTAAAATACTTGCAGGTTTTTTTTCTTCTTAAAGTTATTTGACGTCCAAGTACCTGCATCACCTGAATAACAATAGATATAAAAAATGTACCTAGGGCCTAATCTGAACATTGCGTGAAGTTTGCTTTTGACAGTAAGTAAAAAGTACACAAGAAAGAAAATAAAAGAGTGCGTGTTACACAAATGGTATTTTGTTGTGCAGCAATAATAACAGTGAACAATACAAATAGCTACAAATTCACCAGTCAACACAATGACATTTCATCATGAAAAAATGTGTGTAGCGTGGTTTAAACAAACCGAGACAAAAGGTATTCATTATATACTTCATACTCATGTAACCACAGTTATGCTGTGGTTACCACTCGTGTCATGATTGGCGCTTCATATTGCCATCACATCCAGCACACATTTACTCAACACTGACTCGAAGAACGTTGATTGAAATCAGCTCCATAAACTTGTGAAATACATGGACCATTCTGATAAAAAAAAACTATTCGCAGTTGAACACCAAGAAAAGCGCCTTTCATTAAATCTCGAGGTCTATAAAGCTCAGTATCCCCACTTAAAATCAAGTGACCCATTAATTAAGTTTGTAAGTAGCCTAGTAACTTAAGCCGATGACCCACCAATCTCCCAAACATTGTTGATTCAACAGCAAGTAATGTCCAATCACCTTTTTTTTTTTTTTGCTTCATTTTCAGAATGTCGAAATTACAATGGCCACTTTACGAAATCATGCAGTGCAGTGAATGTTGGTTTGAAAATAGATGCAGTAACTTTGAAAACAACTAACGTGACGTGTAGACACTATAGAATGCAATTGCTAAGTTACGAGTGACTATTAGTTAGTAGGACTCGGATGTTTATGCATTATCAAGCAAATTTTTCTTAACTTGTGACCCAAGTGCCAAACATGAAGTGATCATCATCAATAGAACAACAATAATTATATTGTTTGTTTGTTTTTTCTATTCGAAAAAGACTGTTTAGAGGCTAGATGTCTGGTTACTATCAACTGTCAACTAGAGTTCTAGCCTCTAACCAGTCTTTTTGATTAAAAAAGCCATGATTGTCGGATGATCTTCAACTTGATCTAAATGGAATTGTTACTTCACAATTGGCCATTGATTCACAAATTGAGAAACATTTACTTGATATTGGTATAAAAATCCAGAGCCCTACTAGGCTACTAATTAGAAATGAATAAAATGACTCTTGAGTCGCTAATGACTTTGGTGACCAGAGAACAATAAATGTTCATCTTCTTCTTGAAGTTTTTGTTTAAAAGTTAACTGTGTTGAAGTGGCTTACATCTTTATAAAAAATGTAAGTGATCTAAGTGATGCGAGCACTTCAACAAAAAACGAAAAGATTTTTTTTTTACTTTTTTCTACACCTGTACTTAAAACCGAAAAGCTGTCGCGAGTTTGGAAAAATGTTATTTTGACGTCCAATACAAACATTAGATGGTTGAAAAAACAAATAGAAAAAGAAGTTTAAGAAATGACCAAAAAGCCATTGTGTGAAAAACACACACACAAATGGAATTGACATCGATTGTTCGCTAGCCACAAAACAAAAGCGTTTATAGCTTAAAGCAAATGCCAGTGCTATAAATCACACACAAAAAGGGGAGCCCAGAAACAGAAACCTTGGGTTTTTTTTTCAGAACTCTCCCAGCGGGAGAGACGAATGTCATGTTGAAACAAAAACAACAATGTTCAACAAACTAATCTGTATACAACAATAAAAAAACTATAATAATAATATATATTAAAAACCCACAACCCTAAAAATAATATCATTGTTAATTTTATTAAAATTATTAAATAAAACTTTAATTTACATTCATATAAAAATATGTATGTTTTTAATTTGAAAAATTTAACAATTGTTAAAAATAAATGTTAACCTATTAAAACGTATTACTTTAATTATAATTTAAAATAATATTGGCTTAATGGTTTATTTTAAAATTATCATTTAAAAATAAAATATATGATTTTAAATCAATAGATTTGAAATCTCATACATTTATAATTGTCGTTTCTGATTTTGTTTAATTTTTATTATAATACCACATCATTATTTTGGAACCCTGCACGTTGTAAGATTAAACTTAGCATCCTGAAAGAAGGATTTACCGCGTAACAAGAACCTCATATTATGTATAGTATATAAGGTTGACAATATCTACCTTAACAGCTATTAGCATTTGTATAATATGTGATTCCATGGAAACCCTTCACAAAAAATGACATGACATTACAAATTATCTTAATCCATCTCTTTTACATTAAGAAAAAACTGCAAAAAAATATATATATTTTTTTTTTGAAGTATGGGGAGACTAGATTGAGCCTATATAATATTACTCAAACATGCAAAACAAAACTGTTCTGGGAATTCCTGATAATAATAAAAAATACCAAAAGAAAAGCATGTAGGGCTTAGTGTTATTTTTCGACATTAAAGTTACCAACACCACCACCACCGACTCAAACAAAAACATCCAACAAGTGTAACTTGTTGGCATAACCATATTTAGAATAAATGGAACAATCATGTCATCAATAATTATTACAATAAGGATCTCTGACAAAATTTAGTTTTACAACATTAAGCTACTTACTAGAAAGCATTTCTGATAATCAGAATTTGTTCTATATCCTCACCCTCACCTCCACCCACGTCAAGAAAAAGAAGAAAAACCTAAGGGTGGTTGGTAGTCATGGTTTTAACGCACACACACTCTTTACAGTCTAATATTGATTTGTCATAACTTCATATAAAAAAAGTTCCAGAACATATTTACATAATACACACAAATTAGGCCCTAAAAACAGATGAAAACAGCTGCAAACTTGAAGAAGAAAAAATAAGCAATTGCCAATTGTAATTGCCTTTGTAATCAAAATAATGGATACTAGAAAGATTGCCATTTAATTTGCAAGGATGTTGTCCTCTACCTCCTGCTCACTTCCTCTCCATCCTACATTCCCTATCTTTTATTCCATTCTATCGCCGTCATCTTGTTACCAACACCAGATTTTTCTTAAAAATATAAAATAACTAGATATGTTTCTAATCTAACATTGAGTTTACATTGGATCAGAGTCATAACTAGCTAGCTAATTACCTACTGGAGGCAAGAATAAAACTAGCGCCCCTTTAACCCTTAGTATTATCATTTATTTTGCTTATATTTATTTATGCGCCTTTGAACTTTGCGTCCGAAACAAAAAAAAAACTGGTACTTGGTACTGAAATTTTTTTTTATAAATTTTGTTTTTTCGACAAACGAATTTTCACATCATTGTGTGTTTACTTGAATTATGCAATTTTTTGTGTTTTTGTTGTAACGTTGTTCTGTAATTTTGGAAGTTTGTCGGATAAGAACCATGCCTTTGCCAATGTACATGTATGTACACAGTATGAAACAAGGAAAAATACTTGTGATCATAATGTAACGACTTACGTCTACTCATGACCAAACAAATTGCAAATTTTGCTACCTTAGGCTAATTATATATTGCATTTAAAGCAGCTCCACCCAAGGCATTTATTCCAAGCATAAATGGACTTTTGTTTATTCAAATGAAGCGTTACAACTGTAACGTCTTCACTAAAAAAGAGTAGCAATATTTTTAAGAAACCAATAAAACGAAGCATACAGCTATTATAATAAAACAGTGTATCATCATTTGCAACATATACTACTTCTTCTTCGCTCATTCATTGTCGATTCGAAAAACATAAACAAGAAAAAAAAATCAATGAACAATGACGTCAGAAATGCTTTACTATCACAGTATTGCAGTTTCATTCGTGAACGCCTACGCTTGTTGTACAGTTAAGACGCAGAGTGTACTTTTTAAGAGTAATATCAACTTCTAAGGAACACACATGCAAGAAAATTTAATTTCTACTTGAACCCTATAAACACAGGAAAACTCTGGTACTCATTAAAACAGGGTTTTTCTATGTTGTAACCATGCTCAGGCCCTTCGCAAACAGACCACTTTTCGGCTCTAAAATGAAGTCGGGTTGTCACCCAAATCGACCACTTTGAGAGTCTTTAAATAGAAAATACATTGCAACAACAGTCCAACCATCTGCGACTTCATTTTGCAGTCGAAAAGCGGAACTGTGTGACAAGGCCCTCAAAGAGGAATCAAGTTTCTTCTTGAATTTGAGCCTAACAACAGCAGTACTATTACTTATGAATTGCAAACACTGGGTGCAAAAAAATAACGCTGTACCTCCCATGACGCATCTTATACGGCGTCTCCAGACGATATGCGCACTTGTCACAAGTATTCAACACTTGTCACAGGGTTTCAACATATAGAAAACTCCGAGAGTTCTTCTTGAATTAGGTTGTTAAATCCTGGTACAAAGGTTTCAAGGTGACACAACAGCATATGACAAGTGCACACACCCACATCACTGACACATACCGCTTGATGCTGACGTTCATACACATACTGTAGAATCATTTTATAGTCAGTGGAGACATCATATAGGCCTATGCTACAAAAAGTGATTGCAGGCGTTTTCAAACAAACAATCATTTTCGAATGAAGCCATTGTCTAAAAAACACCAACAAAAGGTGCAAACTGTTTATGATTCTAACAAAAAAAGTGATCAATATTAATAAAGAATGATGAACAAAAAATTCAAATCTAGTCCTATATTCAATGCGACCATAAATGACTTTTTTTTTTCAACAAAAAAACGTTCAAAAAAACAAAATCCGTTTCATGGGCTAATGGAAAACCAACATCCTTTTCAACAAATCAAAAACAAATCTTTAGCATAAAGTTGATAAAAAAAAATGTCTGTAAAATTTGTCTGAATGCATTTGAAAATTCTACTACAGGAATTTCTATGCATCGACTAAACAATTGATTCATATAATCTGAAAAAGGATTTTTCTTTAAAGAAAAACTTCCATTTGTAAATAAAAAGATGAAACAGCAAAATATATACGAAAAAGAACAAACAAAGAATTTTAAACAAAAGAAACTAACTTTAAAAAGAGCATTCAGAAGTTTGCTCAATGGTTAAAGTAGAGATTATGCTTCGAATGTGATATTTTACTTGAATATACAGTAGAGATAGAGAGAGAGAGAAAGAGAGAGAGAGAGAGAGAGAAAGAGAGAGAAAAAAAGAGAGAGAGAGAGAGATGTAATTTAGCTGAGTTTCAAGAAAAATTGGCATAGATCATTTTAAGTGAAATTCTGTAGCAAATTGCTGTGCACATATGGCGTTAATCTATTGCAAGTTCTGCGTGTTAAGACGACGCCACATTGCGCCCTTTTTTAAATAACAACTAAATTCTCCATCCCGCGTGCAGAGCTGTGGCGCCACAATTCCCCCCCCCCCCCAATTGCTCCAATTTAATTTATAACTTATCAATTTGGTGTAAAATTTACAATTTCTTAATGCAAACTAGAATATAGCAGACAATTGCTAGGAATCATGGGTTAATTTATTTCTGACTGGCAGCAGCATGTATTCCGCTATGACTAAAAGCACCTATCACGTAATAAAACGAAGGCTTTTTCGAATGCAACCTTAAGACTTGCTATGATATTTCAGCAACCTATAACTATTACAAAGTTATTGAATTAGATTAAGCTAGACGGTGCTCAATGTCATGCATGTCTTAGGCTGTATTCCCATGAGACGGACAAACGCTATTCAATAATCGCAGCTGAAGAACCAAGACCAGAGTCAACAGGCTGCGCGTGTTACACGATTGGTACTCAATAGTGAAAGTTTACATGTATTATTGCTAAAAGTTCACTTACCAACTGGACAGCTATTGTCCTCGTCTTCTGGCCAATGCAATTCAATCATAATTCGGTAAATCCAAGCTCCGATTATTGCACCAACGTGAGGAGCCACCACTGGGACCCACCACCAATTGTAATCGCGGAAACTAAAATGAACAAAAAAAAAATAAGAAAAAAATGAAGACGATTTTACAACCAAAAAAAAAAAAGAACAATGACCAACATTTAAAACACATTAAATATTAAAAACAACCATTTTTAAATTTGTTGTTAAAATTAGTTCTTTTCAGTTTAATTTTTAAGTCGTTTTTTAATTAAAAAATTAAACCTAAAAAATACATTTTTTGTGTCTTTACTTTAATTTAGAAAAACCAATTAAATGACAGTCTTGTTTGCATATTAAATATTAATAACTTCATTAATAACTTCATATTTTCCAATTCACAAATTAATTTTCTAATGGTACAGGGTCATCGTTTCAATCGTAAATCATTACACAATTTAGATTGATTCAATCAACGTTTAAGTCGAAGATAATTTCTGAGGCTCAACTCTTTAAGTTGTTACCTTCAACTAATTTTCGACTTTTGTCTGAATTAGTTTTACAGCCGATCTAATCAATAACCTGGTGTAAATTGAACTTCAAACACTTGAACCCCCCCCCCCCCCTGTTCTTTCTGAGAGTTCATAGTGAAGTTCAAGTGTATATTTTAAAAATCACAATAGAAAAGAAAAAAAGTATATATAATCCAAGTTACCTGAAAACCTGTTTTCCCCATCCTGCGACGGACGTAAAAATCCTGGGCCCAAGATCCCGAGCAGGATTGATAGCATAACCACAATTGTATCCATAGCACATACCAATGGCTGCCACTAGCATACCAATCATAAAGGGCACTACTCCTTTAGGGGTATTCATGTTTTTGTTGTCTATAATGGCCAATATGCATCCAACCAATAAAGCTGTTCCCATCACCTTTTTTTTTCATGAAAATTGGCACAAAAAAACAAACACAATTAGTATTACAAATTCCGTTTGAAATTCTGAAATATGAAAACGAAAAGAAACAAAAAAATTGATAAACATTAAATAACGATACTTTGATTAAAAGTATAAAAGCAAAACTTTCTCCAATCCCATCTCAAACAGACTGTGAAGCTTATGAAAATATAATGTGATAATATTTATTTGAATTTTTTCTTCTTCTATTTTTCTCTGTTATTCAAGCTTATATATTTAAGAGTTAGTGAATTCATCATAAATTCCATTAACTTTGTTTTTTTCTTCTTTGAATAGTTGTTTCAAATAATAAATAACAAACATAAAAGACTAACTTTTCTCAACATAAAAATTGTTTCTAACTTTGTGCGTTAAACTTGTCTCGTTTTTTGTTGTTACTCTCATAAGACTTCGGGAAAACTCACTCGTAATAGAATCTAGCTGTTGCTATCAAAAGGACTTAACTTCAGTGTTTGAAATTTAATTAAAAAAATATGTATACATGTATTACATTATTACATATCCTTCATGCTGCTTTAAAAGAAAAATACATATCAAACACTAATTTTGTTTTATGGAAATGCTTTTACGTTATGTATTCTAATTGAAAAATAAATGCTCGAAAAGACAGAAGTGTTTGCAATATTTATGAGCGTCAGTTTCTTTTTTTTTTCTCATTCTTTTCCTTCTAAACCGATTCCATCACTTCAATAGGATTACAAAATTTATTCCAAAAAAAAAAAAAGACATGAGCGTATAAATTAATTTAATATACTCGTTCAATGTCAATTGTCTTGTTTTTTGAGTGATGCTAAAACCTGATCTTAAATATTGAAAAAAAATGTGAAAACTGTTTACCGAAATTCTCCATTTGATGCAAACAGAAAAAGAAACCAAAATATACTAAAAAAAATTGTTCATTTTTATGAAAATAAAACTCAGTAGTACACCTGCAATGAGCTCGAGAGCCATTGTAGTCCAGAGGGAATAATTTCTAATCACAAATGATTGCCATTTAAACTAAGTTTAGAAATCAGCATCAAACTGAAATCGTCTTAACAAAGAAACTTATCTAATCTATCATTAGAAATCTGCATCAGTTTTCTAGCTCTTTATTTCTTTAATTGGCTTCGGATGACCATTTCTACTTATAATAAAATTTCTAGTCAAAATGTCATCTAACAATCCTCTATTCTCTTCAGCAAGCAAACATCGGAGAACTGCAACTTAAACCATATGATTATTTTTCATAAAAATAAGGTAAATAAGTAAAAAATAACATGCAAACTTTATTAGGGGTCTCATTTTGTTCGGTTTTTCAAAATTTATCACTGATCAAATGACGTCAGAACTGCTAACAACGCAGTCAGAATGACATAATCAGATATCAGAAGAAATTGAGATTTCTTGAAAGCAGTTGGAATTGAGTACCAAAAAAATATCTAATGAAATCTATTGAGAATTTGAAAAGAACACAGAGGGAGGTTGGATAGAACGAAAGAGGGGAGGGAGGAGGTGTCACCTGTCTTATAAATTGCATTGGAGAGGTGAGGAGAGGTGAGGGGGGGCAAACATCCACCTCCCTTTGAAATGTCTTGTAAAAGATGATTTTTCAAGTAGAGCAAAACAAAATAATGAAAATACTGCCATTTTTTTTTTCTTTCTCTCACTCCCTCAATACTAACATGGTATATAAGCCTACAAATTTCACCATCAAAGTGGAAAATCAGTTATTCTGAAAAATCCCTAGACAAATTTGTAAAAAATAAACAACAGTTTCCTATTATTTCTGTAATTCTCTTAATGCTTGTGATTTTGTGACAAAAGTAATTTGTTTGAACACAAAATTACTACTTTGAAATTATTTTAAAAATTACAACTACTTTTTTTATAGTAATTTGTCCCAGCACTGGATTTCTCTAAGACCTACTGCCTAATTATCTGCCTAAAATGTACTTCTGCGGCAGAGATATCAAATTTTGTTGTTCGAAACCAGTGATTCTCAAAGGAGGTGTGTGTGTGTGTGTGTGCCTGTATTACTAAAAAGTAGTTTCCAAAGGGTGTTTTTGTTTTGTGGTTCACTACTATAGTGTGCCATGAGTTTTACTAGTTGTGCCACGAATTTTCCAGGCAAAAAATACTCTGCCGTGAGCAATAAATGTCTGAAAACCACTGGATTCTAAACAATACACACATTGCCTAGTGAATGTTTACAATGTCTGTTTGTAGCTGTGGACGTTGCAAGCTGTTATATAAATATAAGAAAGCAAACAACATCATCAACAACAAAAAATGCTTTCAATAGGTGATGTTTTGAAGTGTACATACAACCTAAATTGTGTTCTACAAGGTTCTTCTTACCTGATCTGCAAAACCATTGCCAATGGATAAAAACTCTTTAGGATAGGTGGCAAAAATTCCCGCCGTGTTCAAAGCAAATGTATCATCGGCACCACTGAAGTCAGTCAGGGCATCTGTCAAAGCAGAACAACAACAAAAGGCGGAAATTAAGTTTTCAGGCAAAACAGTAGAAAAATCAACAACAAAACGTGAAATACATGATTCTGTTCCTATTTTTTTTATATACAAGTATTATGCGAGTATATATAAAAAAAGAAACATATAGAAGTAGTAGTTGTAAACGAATTGTACAATTTATTTGAAGGGCTGGAGGGAAAAAGAAGAAGGTAAAACGAAAAATCAAGAGCTCAATATATATATATATATATATATATATATATATATATATATATATATATATATATATATATATATATATATATATATTTGTATGTATATAATACAAACCCAACTCAAAATCAATAATGCAAACATACAAAAGCGACGGGTTTCACTTGAATTCATTAAAACGCAAAAGTTCTTATATAATGAATAATGCCCTCGAACAAACCGAAGAAAAAAATATACAAACGAGAGAAAGAAATAAGATAAAAGTTTCAAGATTATTTATCTGTCTTTTTTTTTGTATTGTGAACATTTTGACAAAAAACTTTTTACACTCAGCAATTTTAAAACACAGAAATTCCATTATTTCTGTCCATTTAAAAACGACACAAAAAAAGAACAATGTTCAGAGAGAAAAAACATAGAAAACGATTTAAATATTTTCTGAATGTGAATAAATAGTACATAAAATTGAAATCCATAAAGAAGAAGAAGATGAGTAAAGTTTTAAAAATGCTCCAGAAAACAAAAGAAACACATTCACTTATGAAAAGAACTTTTAAGATACATTTTTTTTTCAAACTAGAAGATAAAAATACAATTTTCAAAATTGTGAAACAAGCTTGAAAAAATGGTCAAAAAAGTCATAAAAAAAAGTTTATTCTTAACAATATCATCGTGAAAAATGCTCTAAGCCCATAGACAAGTAATCTAAGTGTTTAATGGAAATAATTATTTAATTTTAAACCTTGAGATTAAAGAGTTTAATCTATTTTAATGTTGGTCAATAAAAATTAATATTGGCGAACGACTGCGAGTTTTCCCGATTCGAAAACGAAATTAAAAATTATTTTAATTGTTTTAGATAATTATTTTAAATTACGGGAACAAATAATGTACTCTACCACCTTCGTTCATCTTCTCACAATTAAAAATTTGATTTTTTTTAAGTGAAAAATGACCAAACACAAAATGAAATTAGAGTTTCTCTTTAATAAAACGGGTAATTTTTTTGTGATTGGTTACGACTCCATCTAGAAGAGGGCTTTTTAATTGGCCAGACTAGAAGATTCCTTTCAGATAAATATATTTCTCTATTTTGGCCAAAACGGTTCACAAATTGCACCACACAGACATTAAAAACAATTGGTGTACTTTAAAAAAAAAAACCTTGCAGACATCTTAATTTAATGTACACAATTCCGTCTGCCATTAAAAAAACGAAACAAAAACAAAAAGAAGGAAATAAAAACATCTTAACAAGTCTCAAGATGGTGTTTGTATGCTCGAAATATCACACCCAAGCCGTTTCATACTTTATTAGATAAAAGTTTAAAAATTCAGAAGAAAAAAAAAAGCTCAATGAAGTCATAAAAAAACCTCCCACAAAAAACACAATGAAACACCAGTAATTGAATCAATTTCAAATTGAAATGCAGAACAAAAATATTTATTAGAATTCACGTTTTATATTATAGGAAATTTGGTGGTCCTTTCTAAATCAAACGGCAAAAAAGGGAAAAAGAAAAAGAGAAAAAAAAAACCCCGATGTGTAACTAGATTTTCTATGAACCAACAACACCCTAATCTCAAAGCAAAAAAAAAAAAAAACCGAACCAAACTCGAAACTCGTAAATGAAACCAATTACACGACCATAAACCCCAGGAATTCTAATAGAAGCTCAACCTTTAATCTCACATGCTGTTGTTGTTGTTGTTGCATACAGAATCTGTTTGGTGACATATTTTCTTTCTCTCTCTTTCTTTCTCTATATTATACTGTATATTATTCATAATAATGTTGCTAGGCAAATTTAACAAAAGTAAAACACATTAAAAGAATGTTTAGACAATCTACATGTTGCATGTCAATTACACGAAATGTATGTCCATTTCGCGTTTTGTGACAACAGGCCAACTTATGTTCATTTCGTGAAAATAGACATACATTTCGTGTAATTGACAATTACACCAAATGGATTGTAGGCCCTATCTCTTTTGTGTATATGTAAAACTCAACTTTTAATCCACGATTAAGTTATTTGTCAAAATATGTTTAAAATGTGTAAAATGCTTTAATAGGCTCGGTGAAATAATTCGCAGTACTTAGCATATTTCAAACACAAAAATATTTTATAATTAATGCTCTTCTATGCTCTATTAAACATTTATATCAAATTTAAACGCGATTATCCACCATATTCAGAAACATTGCATATAATAAAGTTAAACTTAAACCATCACGAAAGACTAAAGACTCTATAGTAAGTCCATAGTGAGTTTTTATTTCAAGTTTAGTGTTTTAATTAAGTTTCACTTTGGTTTAAGTAATATTTTAGATAGAATACGGTCGTTAGTCACAGAAGTAACGCCAAATCTAATATCAAAGTATATCGTTACTTGAATGGCACAGTCTAGTGTTTAAAATTAACTATCTCAGAAACTACAAAAGCTACAGAAGAAAAAATTAAATAAATTTGTGACTAATTTAATTGAGGATTAAATTATAATGTTTTTCTGAAATAAACAAATTTTTAAACCCGGGTTTTTCTTTAAAAAAAATCAATAACTTTTTTTTTAATTTTCTACCAATTAATTTTACTTTTTGAACAATTACAGATTGATATGTCGACTCATTAGCAACGCGACCTTAAGTTTGAAATGTACATGTTATACAGTTTCTGAGATATTAATACAATTTTAAAACTATAGACTGTGTCACCCAAGTGTGCTTTGATAACCAGACGGCGGGGTATCAATTCTGAGACATACTATACATAATGTACGTATTGAACAAGAAAATAATTTGGAAGAAAAAAAAAATTAACTTCATGTACGAAGATTCTGACTTAAGAATTCGACTGATTGACTGCACATTTGACGAATCAGAATGTAAGATGAAAAATATGCAACCAAACACGTCATAATAACAACAATTTGCTTTTTTAAAAAATAATTACATCACCATTCTTCGTCTATCGTCTTACAGCATCTCAAATTCTATCAATTTTCTACAGGAAACAATCTTCATTTATCATTATGAATTTTTTTTTTTTAAAAAAAACCAGAATAATATGAAATTAAATGCATTGTTTAAGATAACATCCTTGCAGATTTATTTGCATTTTATTAATTTGGCTGCAAAGTGGCAGAAAAAAAAAAGAAGCTGAAATTGTTTAAACTTTTTTTTTTATTTTGCCAAGTAGAAATTACATTTAATCGGCCAATAGCCTTTATGATGGCTCCATCTTTGATTCTTTATTACGTCTCTACGCGAAGGAAAGCAGAAATGTTGTGTGCTTTTCTCATGATTTTTTTTAAATTTCTATTTCTATTTTCTGCTTATTTTACACGTATGTGTAAACCGGGCCTAAGTGACTACTGCTGACCCTTTATCGAAACCTACATCGAAATCCAGTCTCGCGAAGTATGCAATGCAGCAGCCACTGCATTTTTGCGATATATCCTCACAAACTGAAGTAGTAACAAGGGAGTTGGACGTTTTTGTGTTCAGTGTGTCAACCAGTAGTCAGATGTCACCGACAGTTCAGAACACCAATGAAATCGCTTACAAAACAGTTGCTACCTAGATCCACTTATGCAACTGGTAAACAGAACGCGATTCATGTAGATCAACTAGGATTTACTCGAGTGTCTATGAAAAAGTTCAGACAAACAAAATGAAAAATTTTGTGTCTCCAATAGCATTCTTCTAAAAATAAACCCATTTGCCATTTTTCTGCTGTCTCATTTTTGTTTAAAAAAAACTCAACTCAAATTGAAGTATAATAAATTAATAATTATATTATCTATCTCAATCTCTTCTGATCCTTCTGTCATCAATAAGTTCTAAAGTTCACAAAAGCTGACGAAACTTCATAAAATTCCAACACAAGCTTTTTTTTTCTCTCCCTTTCAAATAAAAATTCTAAAAATGAACAAAATCAACTATAACTTTTCAAAAGTGAATGAGGTTTGTAATAAGAATGAGTTTAGCTACCTGCCATACATACATGTACAGTAAAAGTATTATGTGGATATGCTTTTTTTTTTTACAAGAAAACTGGACTTAACAAAGAGAGAGGAGAGGAGACTCGAGAAAAGCCAGTTCTAAAAATTTTGAATGAAAATCTCTTTTAAGTGACAAGGATAGCCACTCGGTTTGAAATAAATGTACTGCAACTGAAGACTATAATCATGAATTATTCAGTCGAGAGACGATCAGAAAGTGTCGAACTACCAAATGTGTATAAGAAAATTTAGATTAAAGATAAAAATACAATCTCAAGAGTCAGGAAGTTGTTTTTTTCTTTTTCTTCTTCTTCTTTCCTTCCATCAATATCAGATAAAAATTCTAAGGTACAGAACACAACAACAAAAAAGGAGGAAGTGCCATTCATTGAAATGCGAACAGCTTCCAATTTCCGCAAATCGGAAGGAAACACACAACGCGCGTTCATCAATTTTTTTTAAAGCAATAATAGAAATTACACGCATGTTTTAAGCTTTCATATATTCTCAGCTGCGTGTCTTGTGTAAAGCGCAGCACAAAAAGCTTGTGTGTCGTCAGTTTCCAGCCATGCGCTGTTCGAAAGAATGCAGAAATATGACTTGACACTAAATTCTGATTTTTCTATTATTTCTATTTCTATTTTCTGCATGTGTGAACACTTGCGTGAAAAATATCATAAAATATAGAAATAGAACTACAAATCAGAACAAAGTTTCAGCTTAATTTCTGCTTTCAGTTTGCTTTCATTTTTTTTCCTGCATACTTTCTGCCAAATAAATAGAATAGAATTATTTAAATAAGATAAATTCTATTTTCAAGTTTTTTTTTCTACATTTGGGAACGTAGGCTTAAAAAAGCCGATAGCCCTTAAATACGGCTCATATTTTTATACGAGACCAAGCAAATGTTTCTCAATTTGTGGCCCAAGTGCCAAATGTGAAGTAACCATCTTTATTAGAGCAACTACAATTATGTTTTTTCTAATCAAAAAGGCTGTATAGAGGCTAAATGTCTGATTACTATCAGTTGTCAACTTGTTCTAGCCTCTATTCAGTGTTTTTGATTAAAAAAAAACATAATTAATTGCTAGGTGATCTAAACTGGATTGTTACTTCACAATTGGCCATTATGCCACAGATAAGAGAAGCATTTGCTAAATATTGCATAAAGATCTTAGCCCTAATAAGAACCAAATCAAACTCCAAACTTTCAGAGATTCTAACCCTAATATCATAAAAAATGCTATAAAACGGTTTTTTTGTTGTTGTTGTTGCCTGCATGAATAGACAAATTATAAACCTATTACCATAAAAAGTAAAAAAGAAACAACCTCAAAAGCATCATAAATTTCTAATATTAAAAACGGTTAAATTTTGACAACTTCATACATAAGATGACTCGATGCTTTTCTTCTTGGAATCTTATTTTTTTTGTGCTGTTGTTGCAGAAAATAAAACTATCCTTGCAATTAGAACCTGGGGTGAAAACTTTCCCGAAATACAGCTGAAAAAAAAAAGAACTTCACAGCAAGAAAAAAAAAAAATCAAACGAAAAAATCTAGTTTCAGGCTAGACATTATGCAACGTTTACTAAGTTGCCTACATAACCATTTTTGCAATCATCAAATTTTCACCACCATTCTTTTTCTTCATACATCACGTATTATCTTTAAAAGTGGAGAGAAAAAAAAAGGTTTTAAAAAACCTTCGCACAACTAACAGAAGAAGAAAACAACACAAATAATCCATAAAAAAAGATCTTAACAATTCAATGTTGAATAAGAAAAATGCCATTTAGAGATAATACTTTCTTCTATTTTCAGTTCGATCAGACAACGCAGAAAATAAAAAACATCCATTGATTGGATCTCTGAGGATAATCCAAGTATATATAAAAAAGGCTTATTTCTCAACTAAATTCTTCTTTTCTTTTGCTTTTCTTTGTGATTATTTGTATCATCGTCATATAGCAAGTAAAGAAAGAAACTCAGAAGATAATTTATACTGTAGTATAAACCAAATTGAGTACAACAAAACAGAATTTTTCCAATCTGTGGCAATTATTACTGAACAACAATAATTAGAAACATTCCATTGCCATTTCTACAGTTTCTGTCAAATTCTTTTCTTTACTTGATTAGTCCACTTTTCTTCTCTTTCAAGAAGCAAAGAATGCAACAAGTGGATACACTTCTAATGACCTATGTTGCCAGGGATGTTTTCATATTAATGAAACATGTAGCAAAAATACAAGAAAACATTGTGTCCACACAAGAGAAACATGTTGCAATCACAAATCATCCAGTGTAAAAAGTTGCGCCACATTTCTCAAACCAAGTGTCCACATTGAACCAACTAATGATTGTAAAACTGCTCAAAGGCATTGACGAGAATGTTCATTTTATTTGGTCAGAAGATTGGATTCTGGACGAAAATGTAGATTTTTCCAATATTAGGTTTTACGTGAACCACTTTCCTTTCAATATGAGTATATTTTGCATCTTCATGTATATATTGTAATATTATTGTACTAGGAAACTCGTCGTGCATACTGCACGTAACGAAAACGACAATAAGGGTTACAAACAAACAGCATCATCTGATTATATTTTCCAACTACTTCTCGTATTCTCCACTACTTTTCGCAGATGCACCATAGTCAAAACCTTTAATTTGGCCATGTGTATTAAATTGTAAGCAAGTTTGTTTTGCATCTAGCCGTAGTTGGAAACCCCCCCCCCCCCCTCTACTTCTTCGAACAATATATAGTAAAAACCACTCACTTCGATATACGAAGAAAATGCAAACTGAAGCCATGAAGGCACCCAGGTATTGAGCAATCATGTAAAGTGGCACCTTCCTCCAAGGAAATTTACCACAAGTTGCCAACGCAACAGTAACAGCCGGATTAATATGTCCACCTACAGAAGAAGAAAAAACGCACGAAAAACATAGAAAAATAAATTACTTCGGATAGAAAAAAATAAAGAAATCAGATAGCCTATAGAAAAATAATAACATAATTCGAATGAATTTATTCATCCTGCGTCCTCCTTTAAAGAAAACCGTCATTATCCATAGCAACACATACACATAAAAAAATATGGCGACCCTTTTTATCTAATTACAAATTTAGTATATACATATCGTGTGTGTATATATATATATATATATATTATTAGTTTATTTCTAGGTAACATAATATAAATAAATAACTCCTTTCTGATGTACTTCTTTCAATGTTTTATTATTGACGACCCACTCATCAATCCTTTTATTGCAAATAAGTCAAAATGGATTCAGAAAAGTAATTTAACAGAAAAAAATTATTAAAAAGTTAATAATCTAAAAATGAAAGTTATTTCGTTTGTTTGGCATAGCAACTCAACTTTTCAAACAAACAACATTAAAAATGATGATGCTTAATACGTCCACTTATAATAATAATAATAATAATAATAATAATAATATAATAATATTATTATAATAATAATAATTATTCTAACTAGAGTAGAATTAAGAGCAAAAGTGTCATTTTTTTTTCTTCTTCTAAACTTTCTCTTATCTTTATTTAGGATTTGAGCTACTTTTTGTCTTCGTTTGTCACTCATAAACTCTAAGCAACCTATTTTAAATTTTACCTAATTGATGTGTTACTTTTAAAGTTGGGTACAGTAGAGCAGAGCAACAGAAAGACGAACCGAACGCAAAGTAGTATATACAGTATAGTATTTCAGTGAACCTGCAACATGACTCCAAAAGGTGTTGCACGATCATGTTGCACAATAGGTTTTTATTGCTTGAAGAGACATATTCCTACTAGTAGCTCGAGGTGCAACAAACGGAAACAGAATCCGAATGATCTCCATACCACTGTTCGGTTTCTCGTTCTGTTGCGCTCGTCTTGTTAAGCTAACCATGCGTCCAAAACAAAATGAATGTTCACTAAATGTTTCTTCTTTTGATGTGGACACATTTTGTAATATTTCTGTTTGCACAACATTGTTGTTTGACCACATGTTCATTAAATTTGCGAAAAGATGTCGCAAGTTTGTACAATATTAAGAAGTAATTTAACAAAAGCAATTAATTACTATAAATTAAGTTTTCAAACTACAGTAAGTAATTCATTACATTAATTTTGTAACTATGTAATCTACTTGTAAATAATTATTTTTTCTAATGAAAACTGCATTTACTTTTTTGTAATTTAAACTATTTTTGTTTTCCGAACTACTCTGAACTTGCTTTAATTATTCCTAATTATTGTCAAACAAGACTAAATGTGCATTTGTGCATCACTTTTCATATTCAGTTTCATAATTTGTTTTTTAAATTTATATGCAATTTTAAAATGCTCTTAATCTAACATCTGACTTGTAATTGGAAAGTAATTCAAATGTCTTTGTAAAATAAGTAATTGTAATTAAATAAACGTGAATTTTTAAAGGTTTCTTTTCAGCATTAGATAGCAGCATTAAATAAAGCTAAATTTCCGTTATTTAAAAAAAACACACCGCTCATTTGCTAAAAGTTAGCACAAGAATAACGACACAAATATAAGTCAATTATTAACGACTAACGACTAGAGGGCAAAGTCGATAGTAATTAATTTAAATTCAATTGAAACCTTTAAAAACTTCTGAGAAATTTAGATCTTTTTTTTTCCACTTATGTGTAACTTTTTTTTTACAAATGTGCGACATGATTTCTTTCAAATGTTCGAATCTTTTCATTTCTTTATGTTAATTTTTTTTAATTAAAAAAGGCATAAAATAAAAATTTTAATATTCTCTATTCTTTTCATTTTTATCTCAATTTCTTTAACTTCTTCTTTCTGCTTTAACAAACAACAATCGATCAAATTACATTGAAAAAGGTCATTATTAAATTTAGATTGCATCCTTTTGTAGTTCTTATAATATAAATATATATAGAAAAGGATATTTTCAATCTTGCAAGAAATAAATAATGTAGAAAATCGAAATGAAAATCACGGAAAGCAAAAAAAAAATAACAATTTGTTGTAACCGGTTTAAAAAAACCTCACACCCTCCTACTCTCCCGTTTCCGCTATTTTCTCTCTTAGAAATAAGTATCCAAATAAAATGTGAAGTTATTTATTACAAATTGAATAACAAAATTGAAGAAAATAAGAGAAGGAAAAAAAAAATTGCAATTGAAACTATATAGAAAGTAAATCAATAACCATGCCAACTCGTAGTTCACTAACAACCTGAAAGGAGGCGCTTCTCATCAGTAAACTTACAATGCTTAACATGGATGGGTTTATGAACAGCTGATTCATTTAATCTAGCTTTTCAGAAGTGCAAAATTAAGAGAAACTAGAAAGTGTTTTAGAAACTAGAAGGACATATTTTTCATGAAAAATAAACTTTTTATAGACAAAAATTTAAGAAAAAATATCATTTGCTTAAAATTGGGTCATTTGTAAAAACTAACATAAAAAACTTATTTTGAAAAATATCAAAGATGAAAACAATCATCTTATGTGATTAAGCTACCCTTCTAGCTTCTAAAATTCAAGTTTCTTTTCAATTTGCATCTGAAAGACAGAATAATCAAGAGTTCGAGGGGCCATAATACCTTATTAATTTTGTTCATATATATATTTTTTATTTAATTAAATATAATTTATAATATATTATATGATCACTTTCGCCGCATAAAGAATCCTAAACATATCCTATTAAATTAACTGGATCATAAACGTCCACAAGATGTCACTCACTACTCAATCATCTTCAATTTGAAATTTACCTGAAATTCCACCACTGACAAAAACGCCCAACATAACAGCCAATCCCCAACCGAGATTGATGCTCAGAAATGTCCCTGCAGTCGTTTTACTAAGGACACTTTGTGCCACAGCCGCATCTCCAAAAACCTAAAATGAAATAAGACAAAAAAAACATTATTCAAAATGTACTATTTTTTAAAAAGTGTTAAAATGAATCACTTCTGGTTTTGATATCTTTTAAAATAAACTTTAAATCCACAACAGAAAAACTTCAAATAGTTTTTTCATCTAAAAGCCATCGAAAAACTACAATTTCGTCTTTTTTCTAGTTTCTAAAAACACTTGCAATAGACACAGGGTAGAAACTAGAAAGTGACTCAGTCCCAAATTCAAGAAGAAACATTTTCACTTGAACCTCTGAGCAGAGTTCGAACCTCTTAAAGATTACTTAGAGGACTTTTTCTCTGTTGGAACCCTACTAAGATGGTTCATATTTAAGTTCAAGTGCTAAGTTTCTTCCTTGAATTTGGGCCTTAGTAATTAACGTACAGCGATTTTTACTAGCAACAAAAAAAAACAGCAACAAAAATTATGATTATGATACTTTCATTTTTTTTCTTCCTGTAATTCTCAGGAAGAATTTGATTCTAGTCTATAGAGAAATAACAAAATATAGTTTAATAAAAAAAAAAACTACTTTACCCACCTGAAAACTTAATTACTTAAAATGCAATAAAACTGATCTACAAAATTACTAATTCGATTAGTTTTAATACAGAAAGTTGGTATACGCGCATTCCACATTAGAGTAGATATTTTGATTACGGTGGAATTTATGGCATTAATTACTAATACACGGGAGATCATAAGAAACAACAGAATCTTTCTCCATTTTTTGTTGTTGCCGGCGTCTCCTTCTTTTTCATCTCATTGAAACAAAGAACAATTAAAACTTTACAAACTACAACTGATTTCATTATTCTTGTCACAAATTATAATAATTTATAAGTTTAAAAAAAAAAAATTCCCATTGTAAAATACTTTTGAATTCTTATATACAGTATATAAACAAATTGTAGATATCCATAGGGACAAATCAATCATACCCAAAATTAACTTAATTTTTTAGATAAAACAAGTTGTAATATATTTGAAGATCAAAACAAACAAAGTAAATTAACATTGGTCAGAATAATTAGGTCTGATAACCCTCTGACCTATTCAACCATCAAAATTTGTTGCAACAACAAACGTCTAGACCTATACAATCTATCTCAACTAAAGATTACTGGTTGATTTATTTATATTAACTGTAACACTGATTAGTCATTAGGGACCTGCCCACTTTATTTGTCTTTGTCCTGCCCACTTTTGTTAATTATTATATGAGACACATACACAGTGTCCAATGTCCATGGAGTCACAACAAAATGCAAGAACTTTAAATGATATGCACGTTGGGTTTGCATGTTTTGATTGCAATTTCTGCATAAAAAAAGCCATAATTTGTCAAAATTAAAAATGGCGGCAATCATGACCTAAAAGCATATACAAGAGAGTTAAAATCGTTGACAGGTTCTCATTATACTCAACAATTTTTAGTGCAAACCAACTTGGAGCCACGTGGAACTTAGTGCCACATGTGAATGCGGCCAATAGAACTAAATGTCTTCTCAGTTACAATACATTGGCCTTAATAAAGCAAGATGTCTTTCTTCCTTTTAGCTTGAAAAAAAAGCAGACGATTCATCACTCATTTTCGATGTGTTTTTTGAGGGGAGGGGGGGACAACATGGAGTTGCTTTACCATTATAAATTTATCTTTTTGGTGCAAACCACACTTAGTGCAGTAGTTCCTCATTTACATAACTCAACCAGTAATCTCGACATGAGATAAGAATATTATACTAAATATAGGATAGTAGAGCCTAACCTATATACCTAGACCTCTTCTTTATCTTCCTAAAAATACAAACAGATCACAATTTCTCTCAAAAAGAACAAAATGAACCTCTTGTGAGAAAAATGTACTTCAGAACAAGTCATGTATTTTTTTTTCAAGTTCTCGTCAAATGATGTTGGCATATATATTATAATTTAAGATATATATATATATGCTTTGAAGGGTAATAAGTGTGTGAAATGAGTGAAGTGAAACCTACATTTTGACCGGGAACTTGAAACAAAACCAAAAAAAAATGTACTTTCCCATATATGTAAGAGGGGGGGGGAAGCAAGTTTGTAAACTAGTAGCCAGCCAGGTAGGTAAAAAAAGAGAGGCAAGTTTACTTTTCTCACAGTTTCTCAAAAAAAATATGCTCAAATGCAAAACTAGTTCTGGGTCACAATTATTTTCAAAAAGAAAGAAAAGTCATTTCTAAAAATAAATAGGACGAATTGAGTGTGTTGAATGAGTGAGTCACACCTGGCCACCAAAACCATGGCATGGATACATTATAATATAGTTATGAGTATATTTTTTTTTAATTAATGGCCAGTACATAAATAGCCTATAGAAAACTAAAATGGTTATCTGTGAATTCCGCACAAATAACTTAAAAATAAATAAACAAGTTCATTTCACTTTTGTACCCTTTTTTAAGTTAAGGTTAAGGTATCAAAGTCCGGATGAGATCAAATTATCTTTTGAAGAAAACAAAATCTCTACTGTATAACAAACATCCTAGAGTCTAGACTTTTAAATTGATTTCCATTTGAAAACATTCTAAGGGAAGCCGATATTTATTAATTCAAACTTGGGTCCCACAGTTCATGAAAAAAACAAAAATCTTAAGCCAATGAAAATGCTTCACCTTTTACTCAAGCTACTTTACTCTAGCCAAACTGTATCAGTTAAAAACATAAATTAGAAAAATCCGATTTCTTGATTAAAATTAAAAATAAATATAATAATTGGTTAAATAAACCACAGAGAAAAAAATAAGTTTTTAAGGCTAAAGTTATTCTCTAAGTTAGGACTATGAAAACGGCCAAAAATAAAATTTACACCAAAAACTGATCAAAATTGATCACAGATTCCAAACATACAAAAAAGAAAGGGGGAGAGAAAAAAAAAAGCCAACAGGAAAAGCCTTTCACGAAGGGGGAACTTGTAAGAATTCATTGTAAGACTTTTTGTTGTTGAACATGTTGTTGCTGTTCAAATTTTCAATTTCTACGAAAGCCATTATTATAACAAAAAAATATCAATTTGGAATACCATTTCCTACGTTTATTACACAGAAATAGCTCACAATAAAATAGAAGTGCTATAAATAAACTACTGAAACTTATTCTAGACCATCATGAAGAAAAATGGTCACTCGGAGACTGACTAATGACGTTAATAGTTACGTCACAATTCCCAACATTGTGACAAACAGAAAGAAATCCCAACAAACATGCTTAATCAGAATTGATAATTGTATTTATTTATTTTTTTTGCTTAAACAAAAGATAACGTTGTTCTATTTTATTCGTAAACTCAATTAGACCTGGATTTATTTTAAAGTTCATTAAGAAATTTTTATTAAGATCTAGACAGTCGATTGGACGGAATCTATTTATTAACAAGAATTTTCTTTTTATAAATTTATTGCAGATAACTTAATTATTTGGATAATTAATACAATTTTAATGTAACGTCAAGTTCCTAGTTATCTGTAGACGTGACGTCACATTGTTAGATAAATCGATAAATAAAACATAACTGAATAATATTGCAATTTTTTTTAACATTTGAGGTTTTTAAAGCGAGATTAGAAAATCTTATTTAAAGATTTTTTTAAAAAATTAATTCTTAGAATAAATTTTAAAACATTTAACATTACAATTTTTATACTTTGAATTCCATACAATCACTCTTACCAATCAACCCTTTTGGAAAGAAAACTAAATCGAGTGGATTCACATTACTCAACAAAATGTTGCAAAACCTGTGATACGCAACTTAAAAATGTTCACACTACATTGTACTCAAGCAATTTGATGAGACAATTTGCAATGACATTCTAGATTAGTTGCAAAACAACTTCTTCTCGACAAAAGAAATAAAATTCTGTCCTAATAATCTATCTCGACAACACACACACCCAAGAATGTTTCAAGTATTTGTTTTGCGCCATTGTACTACATTTGACAACAAATCGTTGAGTCTAATGAATCCAACTTAACCAAATCCAAGTTAAATCACACAATGTATCCAAATAAAACCACCCAAATTAAATACACAACTCGATAGAGTTGTCAAGATAAAAAAAAAACACACAAAACTGCATGCAACCAAACAAAAGAGAGACCGATATACCCACCTTATAAGAAATATAAGACACTAGACTTTGAGGTAGAATCGTAATTGAAATTGTAACAACAGATTTCTCGTCTCTTGTATTAATTAGATGAAGTGGCCAAACCCAATTTCGAGAATGACGTAAATGTGATGGATATTTATTTCAGAGATGAATTAGATGGAGATTACATTGGTGGATTACCGTGTACTGACATATGTAATCCACACTAATTCTCCATTAATTCGTTTGGAAAATTAAGGTCTTTATTTCATAGCTACACAAATATTCTAAACACACAAATTAAATAAGGCGATTAAATTACAACATTGTTGTAAATAATAACCATAACTAAAAGGGGCATCCAATTTTAGTAAAATACAAAAGAGTTTAAGCATATCGCACAACAATAAACAACAACAGATTTTTAAAAAGGGGGTCATCTTTCTCTCTTTTATATTTTTAAAAACGAAAACTTATCCAAAGTTTAAATAATAATAATAATAATAATAATAATAAATTTCAGGTTTTTGTGTTACTAATCTTATGAAAATAATAATAATAATGTTATATTTTGTTCACAGATGACCCAAACAAATAATACACACACATATAACATGGGTGTAACCCAAACTTAAAAGATAGGAGAAAATGGAAAGGGGGATATAATAATTACAAAGTGGCCTCATAGAAACACCCTACTAGAGAGGATAATGTGAAATATCCTATTATTAAATTAATTGTTTCTTTGACGATCACCCTGTACAAATGAAAACAATTCTTCAAAAATGGTTTCATTTGACTAATTTAATATTTCATTTCATGGCCTAAGGAGAATAAAAGGGTTGATCCCCATCATCATCATCATCATCCTCCATCGACTTTTTTCCTCCATTTTCCTCTTAAATCTTGTGTATCCATATCCTTCAAGTAGGTTATCAATTTGATCAAGTAAGGCAAAAACTTATAACATATGCAAATAGAAATTCAAAAATGTGAAAATTGTTTCTAATATAATTGTGTGTTTTGATTTTTTAACATTGTATATGCAATTTGGAACGTTTAATATTATTCAATACACAAACACATCAAACAGAAAAAATGGTTCCAAAAAGTAAAAAAAAAAGTAGTTTTTAGGCGTAGGGGTTTTTTTTTTTTCGACACGACAGTAGGTCAACATCGATTTTTGATTTTTACACGGATTATTTCACGCTAAAAATCGTGAACAACGAATCTTTTAAAACTAGATTCTTCTTTTTTTTAAAAGTCTGTCTATTCATACATATTATTTTGTATGTAAAAACATCCTTAAATACGACGAATAACAATCTGCATAAAAACTATCAAGAGAAATTGAAAATATTTAAAAAAAAAAAACTAGAAACAATAAATAATAATATTAGCGTCTGAAATACGCCCACATCCTATTGGCTGATAAAATAAAATTTTCAACTGTCAGGAGAGAAAGAAACAAATTTTCATCTTTTTTTTCTGCCAAATAAATAGAATTTATTTAAATTTTTTTTTTCAGTTTGCTTTTTCTACATGTAGAGGATCTTTGTTTAAATTATTAAGTCAATGCTAATTTAGAAACAAAAACATCATAAAATTAGAAATCAGGACAGTGAAATAAAAACATTCCACTTATTTCCTATAATATCTGCTTATTTTTTTTCTCCTCATAAACCTTTTTCATTAAAAAAAAGAAATCCTTGATAAATTCTAAAAATAAAAGGACAGAAGAAATTTAAAATTAAAAAAATAATAACATAAGAAGGGTACAACAAGAGAAGTATAATAAATTAAAAATAATAAACGATGTCAGTTATTCCGCGGAATTCATTATATACAGTATAAGCAGTCCTGAATAAATCAAGTTTAAGTATGTATTTAATCTCCACTCTCACTATATTATATTAGGGCCATCACATTTAAAGTATGTGGGCCACAATATGTAGGCCTAATAAGCACCTTTCCCGTCCTCAACATAAATCAAACATCACAGGAGGAGATCTAATGGAATTTAATCAAGGGTTGTTTATCCTTCACAATAAACCTCCCCCCAAAAAAAGATTGGTTGGGGGTCACTACAGCTACCAAGGCTCACAAGCGCTACTAAGGGGAGAACAGCTACTTGGGTCACTACAGCTACCAAAAAAATTAATAGACCTTTTGTTCATCAAAAGGGTCACTACAGCTACCAAAAAATAGGGGGACAAAATATAGACCTTTTTTATCACTTTTTCGTCACTACAGCTAAAAAAATAACTCTTTCTCCCTAAAATAACGGAACCTTACCTAATAAAACCTTACCGAACCTTACCTAACCGAACCTTAACGATCCGAACCAAAAAGTACCGATACTAACCGAACCTAACCGATCCTAACCAAACCTAACCGATCCTAAACAACCTAACCGATCCTAACCAAACCTAACTGAACCTAACCGATCCTAACCAAACCTAACCGATCCTAACCAAACCTAACCGATCCTAACCGAACCTTACCGAACCTTACTGAACATAATGAAACCTAACTGAACCGAATGTAATCTAAACTAAACATATTGATAAATAAACAGGCCTATATTTTTTGGTAGCTGTAGTGACCCTCGGTAGCTGTAGTGACCCTTTTGATGAAATAAAGGTCTATATTTTCTTTTTGGTAGCTGTAGTGACCCTAGTAGCTGTAGTGAGCCTAGTAGCTGTAGTGACCCAGTTAGCTGTAGTGAGCCAGTCCCAAAAGATTGATTCATGCAATAAATTCTATTTTGCTTCAGTTTAACCAGGGTCAATAATCAAGATTACCAACAAAAAAAAGGACAGTGGGATGGAGTCTTGAAAGAAAATGAAAAACTGAATATCAAAAACTTAGTTGAAAAATCACTTGGCAGAAAGTAGACAGAAAAAAAAAGCTGAAATTGTTTCAACTTCTATTCTGCACATTTTATCAGCCATTAAGATTGAGTTCTGTACAGATGGGTTTCAAGTTTCCTTTTTGAATGTGTGAACTATTCTGCCAATCACTGACATCTTAACAAGCATAGATAGACAATTAATTTGGCATTAATTTCTCAAGTAAATATACTCCACAAGCAAACTATATTTGGTTATTAAAAACCCATGTAATGATTTATTTGAAAGCAAATAAAAGTGAACGACGACGTTTGAAGAAGAAGAAGAAAAAAAAAAAGAACACGTGTCAATTTCTGTCATTTTCAATGATATTATTCTCCTTTCCTTTCAACGATAAGTATTGTTGATTCAACCTAAATTATCTCTCAGAGATATTAATAATGACACTCATACACAGGACCCATTATCCAATGACAGTCTAACCTTCAAACCATTTTCTTTCCTTTTTTCTCTTTCAAAAAGGCCAAGATCCCACATGTAGAAAAAAAAATCTGAAAATGCAACTGAAAAAAGAATTCGAGAAGAAACAACACTGAATTTCACTTTGTAAGGCATTTAGCAGAAGGTCCATATATCTTTCAGTGTAACCGACCATAGCAATATACAGATTTTGTATTTCTATTTCTAATTTCTGCTTGGTTTTTTAGGTGTGATTCTTCTCTAAAAGTCGTATTCTCCACTCTTCTGTTAAGAACCCTTAAACGCAAAGGAAAGCAGAAATACAGAGAAAACTTTTCCAATCTTTTTTATTTCTACTTTTTTATGCACGTGGGATCCAAGCATAACTTGTCACATGATCAATAATAAATCAATACTGTACTCAATACTGTAACAAATTTATTTAATCAATAAACTGATGAACTAAATACAAAAAAAAAAAGATTAAATTATCTGTAATATGCGGATAATGTGTGTGTATAATAAATTGTGTAATAGAACAGCAATTATCAGATAAAATAATCGTATTATCGGGTAAACATAATCTGAAGCAGTAAAATAATAGAATAATAAATGTCTAGCAATCTTATAAGATAATAATAAAACTGACATCTCAATTAATTTCAGATGATGAACAATAATAATAGAATTATGATTCGAGAAGGTTTTTTTTTTTTTGAAAAAATGAAGAAATTTTCATTTCCTTTTTGTTTTCTTCTTCACGACGACGTCATATATTCGAATTCATACATTTCCTCCCACATTCATTAAATCAGTCAACTAATCACATCATCATAATCTATATTAATCACTAACTTATTAAAGATTTTTTTCTTTTTTTTTCAAAACGTGAAAATCTATTTGCTTAATTAATCTGATTAATTGCGATGCGTCTTAACACCTCTTAAGTCCTTTGAATGAATTAATTAACTAATTAATAAGCGAAATGGAGTATCAATTGTCATGCCAACCACACATCTTAATTTTGTTTCTCAAATGAGATAACAGAGAGAAGAATTTTAAAATAATTTTTTAATATGCTAAATATGCAAATTAACGAAGAAGAAAAAACTGTTCATATCGGAGTAAAAATTGAAAGCATTTTAGTAATTAAAAGATTAAAAAATGAACACTTAAAACGTCGGGAGAATTTCAATTTTGATACCTTTTAATTTTTTTCTGCAATTTCAAACTCTTTGATTTTCGTTTTCATTTCAAGTTTGACCTTAAAATGTGGTCATTTCGTCGTGAAATATGGAAACACCCGGTACTGATGACAAAATTCCTAATTTTTTATATTAAAATGGCAGTTTTTTTATTTATCCTGTATTCATAACATATAATAAACATAAATTTTTTAAAAAAAGATCGACGACAAGAAAGACAAGACAGCGTGAGATCCAAACTCAATCAGGTTTTTAGTTCATAGGATAATCGAGGGCAATTTATTTGTCTTTATTTTAATACTCAAGAAAAACAAAAGCAAAAAAAAAAATATGTACACACAATTAGGGCCTAAATATTTTTTAAAGTTTGGTTTAGATTTCAAGAAAATACACACCTGATAATTTAAATGCATTTAAATAATAAATGTCATCTACAGAGCCATGTGAAGGACAAACAATATGTCGAATTCAATTTATTCAGTTAATAATCTGAAAAAAATATTGAGTCAATACTTAAATATAATTCAATAAATTATTGACAAAATATTGATTTAGTAAATTTCAATTTAAAATATTAATAATTAAAGTCAATTTTTATTTGGGTTTGTTTATGTCCTAAACTGGATTTCGTCTAATTCACCTGAACACATTTAACTTTAATTCATTTAACTCATGCGTGTACAAGGTATAACTCTTTCATGTCTAAAAATATTTTTAAAAAAACATTGACCAAAAATTCAAAAGTGAACAATTTTATCTTAAATTTAACATTCAAATTAGCTCATTTTTTAAAAAAAAAAAAGTAGCAGTTCTCATATAATTTCAATTCTCAACACTTGAAACATCAATTTCAACTCTTTAAAGTAGGGTTCCAGGTTTATTTTTCTTTCTTAATTTTGAATAAAATATTTTTCAAGATCAAATTGAAAACCTATTTAAACAAAACTTTATACTTTCAAATATTAAATTTTATATCAAGTTTTTTTTTTTGAAGTTCACAAAAACATTAAAACTATAAAACAGAAACCAGATATTTTTTGTTGGTCAAATTTATTCAGTTTATCAGTAAAATTGAAATGACTTCAATGTCCTTCTCTTCCCTTTCATTATTTTTTTTTATTAAAAATATGAAATTACGTCATCTCGATCATTTTTCTTTCTCTTGTTTTGCTAGAGGATAGACAACAACAGTCCACAGAATGAATTATAGAACAAGAAATATGAATAGAATATAATAGATAATAAATAGAAAGGGGTTTTCTTTTTTTGCTTGTGTTCTCAAATCACAAAAGAAAACAGGAATGTCTCCTTTTGGAAGACAAGGTGGCAACAAAAACAAAAAAAAAAAAACTACAACAACAACAAAAAGTAGTTTCTCTTCAATCCTTTGAAAGTTTTTACTAATAACCAATTTGCCCTGAACACAAAAGATAAAAATTAAAAAGGTTAAGCTGTAGGCCAACACAATCATCCAAATTTAGGCCAGATCTGCCACAAAAAAGGTAGCTAATCAACACACCCTTTAATAAGTTAATAATAACCCATTTCCATTATAAAAATTAACTACAGTTAGATAACCAAGGTTACTAATAACTAGTCGAATAAGGAAGGTATACACTCTGGCGTCTTTCCATTTTTAACCACTTAACTGGAGCAAATGATGTTGCGTTAAAACTAATTGTATTGTAAGAAAAACTTGTGAAGCTCATCACAGGAAGTGACGTCTTAACCCTGTTGTGCAGTTAACTTCATTGTTAACAAACTTAAATCCTAATGTGTACCATGAAGCAATGCAACCGCAATGCAAGGTGGCTTTCAACTCCATATAACATCATATGTACAACTCTTAATTTGACCTTTGGTTGACCTTGCATTGCTGCTGTTTTACTCCCTGGAATACATCTATGGTTTCTTTTCCGCCATAAAGTTAACTATGGTTATCTTTTTTTTTAATAGCATTGAACTTTTACAATAGAAACTAGGAATAATTGTTTTCTTCAGGTTACAAAGTTATACTGTATAATATTTCGCATCCATTTGATGTAATTGTCCATTACATGAAATGTATGTCCATTTCGCGATTTGCATCAGGATAACTTATGCTCATTTCGTGAAAATGGACGGATATTTCGTGTAATGGACAATTAAACCAAGTTTTAAACCAAGGTTAATAACAGTACACATCACATGTATAAATTACACCTTAATTACACCCTTTAAGAGTGACAAATGCCGATACCAAGGTAATGTTATTTTTTTTTTGGTTGCTTAGAACTTGTTCAACATCAAAGTACTTTTCAAAACTTGAGCTAAACACGATATACACGGATATGACTTAACATATTTTAAAGTGGTTTAAACAAAACCACAGTAGTACACATTTATATTAAGTATATATAAAACTGATATTTTTTTTGTATTGTAACACAAAACAAGGTAATAAACAATTTGAAGCTTTTGAAGAGATGTGGAAACAATATAAGGTATCATTATCAGAAAATAAGAATATCATTAAAAGAACAAAACGTACAATTCTCGTGACACCAAAATTATATTTTGTGTGTCTGTATAATTTGTAAATTGTATTTATGATATTATTACAATTTACAAATGGAATAAATTGTGGTTGACCGTGAAAATTTCATCAAAAAGGAGGAGGAGATATGATGATGATGATGAATCACAGAATTAAGTGATGAATGATTTGGACCATATATTACACAACATCAGAAACTAAAAATAGTGTAGAGCCGCCTTTCAAGAGGATTAATTAGTTAATTAAAGCACGTTATAACATAAGAGCATCATGAATCAGCAACTGTACAATATGCATAATGTATATATATATATATATATATATATATATATATATATATATATATATATATATATATTATTACAATGTGCACAATTCTAAAAAAATGTATTTTCTATTTTTTAGCATTTGTTTCTAACTTCCTTCCTGTGCAGCTAAATAATAAGATTAAATTATAGCTTTTAGTAGAAGCTAAACTTGAAACAAAAAAATACAGGTCAAACCAAAATTAACTGCTTTAATAAAAGTACCAGGCCGACAAGATAGTTACTAATAAGTTAATAACTAGTTAGGCGTGAAAAAGATCTCTCTTCTGTACACATTGTTCATCCTCTTAATCGAAAGTTTCTTTTTATTAAAAAAAGGTAAATTCTAAGAAAAATGTCAACGTTTGTTAGAAACTAGAATGGGCTTCTTCTATTCGAAGAAGAAAAAAAATATTGTAAAATATAAATTTATCAATAAATTAAACACATTCTTGTTTTTTTGCGTAGAATTTGCAACTTCTGAGGTGACAAACCCTCTAAATAGATGATGATTTATCATTTTGTGTTTAATGTTCTTGTAAATAAGTTTTCGTGAATTATGTAAATTTATGCTCTGAACTACAAGAACGAATTTTAATTGTAAAACAAGTTCATAATAATAAATTACTAGTTTAAATGTGTAGAAACTGTTAGTGAGATTGCTGCCCTCAAACAATTGAAAACATCAAAACACAATCAAAAGGTCATTAATTTCGTCCAAACCCATCTTCTAATTTATATTCAAAATATAAGATAAACGTATTTTGTTAACTGAATGTATTTATTCAAAAAAAAAATGAGACAAATTGTAGAATTAAAAACTATTCCTGAAAATGTTTCCTTTTTTTTCTTTTCCTTGAAAATCTACGCTCGTGATAATAATAATAATAATTGTAATAGCTCTAAAAAATTACACTTCACTAATTATATAATTTCTATCTTCCCGTTTATTAACTGCTTTAATATCCATATCATGTAACACATAATAAAAAAACTACTTAAAAACGGTTTTTTTATAAGAAGACCACACCTAAAAAAAACACATTAAAAAAAGAGAAAAGATTAGAAATTAGAAAATGCACACAATTGAAAAAAATAACAATTCTTGTTATTTCAGTCGAGTGCCAATTAAGTTATTCTCTCTTTTGTTTTAATAGGGAAAAAACGAAACAGTTTTTTTTTTAAAGAGAATGAATTTTGCTTGAAATGTCATTGTTCTAATGTGAAGGAGTGTGTACACATTATGTGTACAACAAGTAGGCCTAATAAACAAACACACAATATACGACATATTTACTTTGGTAAAAATGTTCTCAATTTAAAGACACTAAAAATAATCACCTGAACAGGGAGGGCGTGGAGATTAATCTCAATCAAATACAAGAGAAAAAAAAGTACAAACAAAACAACTTCCCGAATCTGACCTACACCAATAGTAAAAAGAAAAAAATTAAGGAACCTAATTATTATATCATTTTATTATGTAATATGTTAAAAAGTAATTAAAAGATTATTCTCTCTCTCTCTCGATTCGATTTCATTATCTTTATAGGAAAAAGTAATAAATAATAAAAGATATTTTTATTATGTTGGTATTGAATATTTAAATTTCATACAAGTGAATTTATTTTAATATAAAAAAGGATCTTGAACTGAATTTTATGAATAGATAATGAGAAAACACGATGCTTTTCTCTCTCTCTCTCTTTCTCTCTTCCATATTACAATGTTTAATTTAGAAATGTTACGTCATTCATTCTAAAATTAACACACAAGAAAACTTTTAGTCTATTAATAAACCAGCAAAATAACCTGCTTCACTTATTTCTCTACATAAGTTAGCTTTAGTGCTGTTTTTTGGTTGAAATAAATCAGTTTAAATGAAGTGCAGTGCCCCAGCCCCCCCTCCTCTGTATAGGACATTAATGACACAAACCTAAATGCAGGTTTTAAATTAACCCCACTGACGTCATAAAATTCAAGTTACAGTGAGGCAAGTGACTGAACTCCATGCAAACGCAGACAAATGTTTCTAGCCTTCCTTTATGATTGTTTATGAAA